>JADHKI010000070.1:0-91945 GCA_019925645.1 Graphilbum cf. rectangulosporium
TGGAAGAGGTGCTGGCGGCGACTTCCGGGGCGGCTGACACGGCCGAGTAGGGGGAAAAGTAGGGCTCCATGGACGGCGTCGCGGACTCGCTCTTAACATTGGAATGCACATCTCACTCTTCCGCCAATGCAGAGTAAAAATAAACCGCCAGAGCACAGCGCCGAGCCCCACTGCCTTGCACGCTGGGCGGTGATTTTGCGGATGAGTTACGTATACAATGTGTATCTTGTACAGGAAGCAGTGACCGTGGGCTTTCCAGACTAACGGGAGGCTCGTCGGTCCTTCCTTCCTACCCGTGACTGCTGACATCGTCATCGCCAGGCAGGCGCGCCGACAGAGCCGCTAGCAAGGAAGGCGCCACTTGGGAAAGAACTGCCGACGAATGTTCTATGCGCCGGGAAAGAGCGTTTCTACGTTTCGTTCTTTCCGCTGTTTCAGTGCCCCCCCCCCTGTTACCATGACGCAGACACAGCAGCAACCACGGGGTGCACACTGCAGGAAGCGCTGCGATTTGTGCGGATACGGGCAGGCCGCCGCTGGAACCCTGCCCTACTCCGTAGGCCCTTTGCCGGTCATGCGCGGCACTTGGGGCAAGGCAGACCGATGAGAGTGGGGAAACGACTGGGTAACAATGAGCCCGAAACAGGCAAGAGGGCCAAGAATTACAGAGCATGAAAAAAAAAAAAAAAAAAAAAAAAAACGGCGCCTCTGCTGGCGCCGCAGTGCATACGGAGCAATATGCAGTGTCCAGCAGAGGCAGGGCGGCGGTGCAGGCGCGATTCGGGGCCCGATGGGTACGATACGCAGTAAAGATGGAAAGAGCCACCGTGCGTGAGAGGCCTCTTGCCACAACATACAAGGCTCCTCCCGCAAATGGGGAGGCAATTTGACAACGCATCGTCAGCCAGTTGCCACCAGCAGTCGCTGTTGCGTATCGTGCCTGCCCTGTACACGCAGCTTTTTTTTTTGCAGAGGATCGGGATCGGCTGCCAACAGGACAAATTGCATGCGACTTTTCAAGCCAAAAGGCAGACATACTGCGACTTTTCAAACCAAAAGGCAGACAGACGACAGGCGTCGGAGATGGCTTACGCCCCGTGAGACTTTGGGCCATTCAGCCGCCTCCTCACAGCGCATGTGTGTGTGTGTGTGTTGCAGTGACAAGCGCAACGTCGACGGGCCTGATTAGTCGTGCATCGGCGGGCTTCTGAGCCGGGAAAAGCCATCGGCAAAGCGTCAGCTCCGCGCCCGTTTCTCGGAGGGTTTTGCAGTGCCCTGGCTTGTCAGACCCATCCTTTGAGCTTCCTGGCGCTTGTTAGGGCTCGTATCCCTTGACGCTACGGGTGTCTCCATGCTTATAAGCGCTGTGCCTTGACCTGATTGTGCCTTTTCTACAGCAGCTTGTGCCGATTACGGCTACCGTGAAGGCGTACAGTGGTTAGCTCCTCCTCGGCTCGCGATAGTTGCAGCGGCTTGTTCTAGTCAACTTGCAGCCTGCTAGCTCGTCCGATGGCCATGGTACGTGCGGTTTAAGATGGATGGACCCCCCCCCCCCCCTCCCCCCCCCTTCTTCGTCTTCCGCACGACCTAGTGCTGGTACATACTCCTGCTTGCCTTGTCTTGTAGTAAAAGATATCACGGCACGACAGAGAATGGCGCGAAGAGACGTCGGATGCAGAGCCACATTGCCCCGGTAAGGATCAGAGCAACAGTGTGGGTAGTACTCGTATGCTGGCCTAGACAAAAAGGACGTCTCTGCACTGCGTGTCTAGACTTGTGCACGGCCTTCTGGTGGACGGTCGAGGCGAAGACGGGAGAGCAGACTAGTCCTTCATTGCCTGACCTTTGGCTTCTGAACACGGCCAAAAAGTCTGATAACAATGCAGACAGTCATATATCATTGGCCCTAACTGGGCCTTTCATGGTCCGAGTGCGTATGTCTGGGCACCGCCCCAACAGGCCGCGCATCTGCGGTTGTTTCAATCATTTAAAAATGGCCGTGTCTTAAATTACGCCGACGCCGTGGTCCTGCCAGTTGCAGGCCAGCTCCGGTGGCCGCTGAAATGGCGACCGGCATCACAGGACGGTCACGGCTCAGACTATGCACGCCCTCTATCGTACTCGTAAGTGCGGGAGAATCGAGTCTGAAATAGCTCGGTCTCGGGCCAACTTTGCCATGTCCTTGTAGCACCGTAGCCGCCCTCCCCCCCTTTATCCTCTTCTCCTCTTTGCCCCGATCTACGCCTGTAGGCCGTGCAGTAGCCGCTTCTGGGTATCGGCCGGACTGGCCTCGGGATCTTGCCAGAGAGAAACTGGAGACAAGATACGTCCAAATTGGTGGGACGTCCTGATAAGGGAATGAGAAAAAGTGCAAGGACGGGGTGAACATACACTATTGCCTGACTACTTTCGCCTCCCCCCCCCTCTTTCTGGGCTTCAGGCCACCCCCATATATGTAGAAAGACAACTTGAAACAGCCGTAATCCGCAAGCGCGCTGCATGGGCCAACTCTTTCCCTGGCGGGAAAAGAAACCGAGAGCGCTCCTAGTGCTCCGTAGAGGAGGGGAGGAAGGAAGGTGGAGAATGGCAACAAGTCTCTGGAGGTAATTGGAGCGGGGACATTGGGAGGAGTACAGAGAGTGGCCGAGAGCTCAGGCTAGAAGTAGGTTGGGAGGAGTGTAGAGTGGCCGTGAGCTCAGGCTAGAAGTGGGTGTAGAGTGGCCAAGCTAGAAGTGGGTTGGAAAGAGTACGAGTACAGAGAATGGACGGGAGCTCAGTGCTAGAAGTGGGTAAGAGAGAAGGAGAATGGACGGGAGCTTAGTGCTAGAAGTGTAAGAGAGAAGGAGAATCAAAGACCTCGATACCACCCACTACAAGGAGGGGAGGGGGGTGTGGGATATGGGGAAAGCACAAAGAACAAAGCGATGGTGTGCTTGCCGTTTCCCGAAGACCCTTGCAGCAGGACCTATTTAGCCGAGCATTGAGGCGTCCCAGTACAGTCTGGCAAAGAGACGGGGGCCTATACCTGGAGCCCGTTTCTACCAAAAAGTGGCGAAGCCGCAAAGATGGCACGCACTGGAGACGAGACTGCCAGACCGATCATGGTGTGCCCTCACGGGTAGCTGGGGGAGCTCCCCTGATTTTCAGGTAGAGAGGGCAAGTTGTGCGAGGTATTAGTGCGAGGGTCGACCACACGGCTTCATTTTGCCGTAATATCGTGTAAGCCAAAGGGGGGAAGGACGGGCAGTCTAGTGTTCTCCGCACTACTCAGCACGGGCTCGACAAAAAGTACCGCAAAGTATCGCTTCCTGCTGTGGTGAGTGAAAGGAGTACGTCGTACTGCCTCCAGGAACCCCAAGGGGAGAGTAAAAAATGGCTTAGAGGAGCCAGCCAATCAGAGGCTGTAGAGGCCCTGCAACCTGGGCCGAGGTGAGCCACCTTCTTTCAGAGGTCTGAGTGGGCTCTGTGATTGGTCGGCCAAGCTCGATTTCCAGCCAATCAGGCGATAGGTAGCCGGCTCTCACAGAGTAGTGAATGCACCAAGAGCCGGAGGAACAAAGGAGGGTGGGAACCTGGGAAGCTAAGCTCGCAGGAGAAAAATAAGAACAACTTGTCTTGTCCGAATGTTCTGGTGGCTTGTTTCATGCCATCTCATTTTCCCCTTGTTCTGATCCCATGGAGCCCAGAGGCATGGCAATGACAGGGCACACAAAAAAAGAGGCAAACTGTGTGGCACGACCGCAGTAGTAGAAACGGCGTGGACCGGGACTCGATTAGTCTCAACGTCTTTGTCGGAGCTCGTTGCCACCGCTTGGTGGACTCGGGGGCCGTTGGACCATGTGTAGAAAAAGTAAGATACTTTGGCAGGTCGAAAGAGCCTGGAGCTCGCACACCCCTGGCGGCGCACACCCTCTGTTGCGGTACCTTTTTGCTCCTCCCGCCCCTGCCGTCCTGCTTTCCATGGCATGTATGTTTGGCTCGCTCCTCTCGCCGAAACGTCGTTGCCTTTCTGCGCACCATTGCACATTGCTTGGCCCACCGGTTTCCCCTTTGGGCTCTCTCATGGCGTCTCCGGCTCCGTCGTAGCTGCTTCAGCTCTCCCATAGCTCTTCAGCTCTCCCATAGCTTCTTCGGCTTCCCATAGCTTCTTTGGCTCTCCCATAGCTTCTTCGGCTCTCCCATAGCTTCCGCTACAGGCAAGACGGCTGTAGCTCCCGTCTGACTTTGCCGCGGCCGGAGAAGACATGGGTGCACTCAAAGGCTGAGGAGCAGACGAAGAGAGTGAGGGTGGTAGGGGAGGGTACGGAGTGCATGAGCCTGGTTAGGCCCATTCCCTTCTTCATCAGCCAGAGCAGCCAATCCCCGCGGCCAAGTCTGTTGCTCATCATTGCTGATAAGACACCGGAGAGGAGTGACCCTGCACCAGCACGTGGATCTCATCAGGTACTGGAGACGCGGAGCTGTGATTGCCGTGTTGGCTGCGCCGAGACGGGCTAGGTGCAGCCGAGATGGAGTCCTGACGCCCTTCGGTCGAGAAACGGCAAGAAAGGGAACCAGGCACTGACTGGCATTGGACCAAGCCGAGCTCGGGGGGGGGGGGGCGCAACACATCCGGGAGGAACGGCCAGCCCCAGCCAAGAGATTGCTAGCAGAGACTAACCTGCTTCACTGGAAGGGGATAGCTGCAGCAAAAAGGGGACACGGAGAGGCGACGGCCAGCTTGTGGCAGAAACGAGAGCAAGCTAGTTGGCGATGCAGAATGCACGCCCAGTGCGAGAGGGCTGGATGGCGGATGGCTGCGGCACAGGAGAACAGCGACGCGTCAGAAAAGAGAAAAGAGGGGAAAAGGCCGGAGGCTACGACTTAGGGCCGAAGCATGGACCACGCACCCACTGTGCCGCGTTCCCTGTCGCAAGGTCACTGGATCAGACAGAATGCGGTCCTACGGAGTAATGACAGAATGCAAGGTCCTAATCAGACTGATGCAAGGTCCTAATCAGACTGATGCAAGGTCACTGGATGACAGATACAAGGCACTGGATGACAGATACAAGGAATCAGACAAAATACAAAGCCGCCTTGATGGCAGCGGAGCGACGGTGGAGAACGGTGCCAGCAGCTCTGACAGGGACAGAGCCAGCATTGTGCCACTCTGCCGCATAGCGGAAGCCAAGGCTCATCTGCGCGCAGTGCTTTGGTGGCATCTCCCAGCTGACGTCTGACTTTTTCAAGAGGCCCGGAAGTGCCAGGCAGAATCTCGTGTTGGGGCCGGGTGTTTCGTTGTTCGGTTTCCGCGCACAAAACTCCACAGAGATGCCGGCGGAGGAGGCGAGAAGCCTCGTGACTCTGGAGAGGGACGTCGGCGACTCTGGAGAGGGACGTCGGTGACTCTGGAGGGACGTCGTGTGGAGGAAATGGCAGGTCACATGCCCGCACGCGCGCGCCATCTTTCAGCGCCGTGTGCACGCTGTATTCTGGAAAAACAGGCGCTGGCCCAAAGGCAGATTTCCCTTTCGGAGCGCCAGCGCCACGGCACTGCTGCGGGCTAGTGTCTGAGCACTATTCTTGCACTGGCTGGCTCCGCAAGCGACCACGGCGCCCCGCGGCCCGCCGCTGACGATCTGGATGCCTGCTTCTGCTTTGCAACACCCATCTTGTCAGGGTGCGTCTCGTGATGCTGTCGTCATGCACGTGCATCCGCGCGTTTCCTTGCTTTCGGTCCGGTGTGGCCCCAAGAGTCATCCTCTCGCAGGCCTCCAAGACAGCTTGTCGGCCAACAGCTTTCGCCCGGGAGGACGCAACGGAGACGCGGCCGGGCAGGCCTGAACCTGCCCGGATTCAGGGTCTCTTACGTGGCAGACATGGGCCGCTTATGCGCCGCAGTGGTGCGCGCAACGGCCGACTTTTGCGCGCTGGGTGGCAACGGATGGCCCTTGACGGGCCCAGAGCATCGTGTTCTGTGCTTGATTTTGCCTTGTCGTATGCCACTCTGCGGCCTATCAAGCCCACCGTGGTCCCAACAAAACGGCCTGCTAATTGCCAATACTCTGGCGATAGAGTAGTATACCTGCACCTCCCGACCCTTGCCCAGCTGAAGGGCGGCCAACTTTGAGTCTTTGGAATTGGCCCTCGTGGTCGCCGATCCCCACACGCACACGCACACGGATACGGAGTATATTGGGAAAGAGAGAGAGAGAGAGAGAGAGAGAGAGAGAGAGAGAGCCTGGGAACAGTATCGACTCGGGGGGGGCGTGCATGCGGTCTCGCCGCCCGCCGGCGCTTTGCGGCTCCCCCCAAGATTCTGCACCTGCGCCTCCGCTGCCTCCTCATGTCGTCTTGACAGCATCGTGATTATGCTTTCGGCATCTCTCTTTTCGGGCTTGGTTCCCTGCCTGTGCCCTGCTCCATGTTGCTTCTGCGACCCGGTCTGCCTAGCCAGCAGGCAGAGGTTGTGCAGACAGACAGATGCAGCATGCAGAACCAGGGGGGGGTCCCGCCAGATTGGGGCGTGGCGCTGTGCCCTGCAACTCTCCTGCATCTGTAGCGTCGCTAAAGTGCGCTGGATTACAGGGGCAAAACTGCCTACTGCGTTGTCCTGCAGTAGTGGGAGGCAGCCTTTGGCTACCCAGCCTCAAAATTTTCATTGGCTCCCGCTCTGCATCGCTGCCACTGTCAGCAACACCGGGCGTCTGACGTCACTACGAGACGCAGTAATGCGCCGACCGTGTAAAAAGAAGCCTGCAGCCAGGCAACGAACGCGTCAACGGTCGCTTGATGAGTCATCGGTGGCTAGTGCAACGACTCCAGGTGGCTAATGCAACGACTCCAGGTGGCTAGTGCAACGACTTCGGTGGTAGTGCTCGATTTTGGGTGGCTAGTGCAACGACCGTTGCGGCTGCTTAAGACTCGTTCAACGGGTGCACTGGTCTATGGCCTGTCTCTCCTTCTTATTTGACAATCCCGACACACTCACAAGATACGCTGTCAGCTCGCTGAATTGCGCAGCTCAGAGCCGCCCAGTCGTACTACGTAAAATTGATGTCGCACGCACGTGATGCTGCTGTTAGTAATCCAGCCTAAGATTACAGGAGAACGTCACAGCTCCTGAAATGCGGAAGGAAGCTTCGGACCGTAAATTCACATACGGGAAAGAACCACCCGTCAAGACCTTCCTTTTGTGGTGCTCCAGCATAGATCCCGAGGCAGGCTTGAAATTGAAGCTTTTTTTTCTTCTTCTTCCTCCCTCTCTCGATATCGCCGCTTATGCGTACTTTTGCTCCGGCCCCGCGAACCATGATCGGCGGCATATCGCAGCCAAGACATTGAGAGGAGACACCAGCCAGCCCGTCTTGCCCATTATCAGCAGCAGCCAGGATGCCCGATCCTGCCTCGGACCCGTCGGGCCCCAGAATCCCGGCCCCGGTGTCGATTTCCGGAGGAGCCGCAAATCCAAACTTCTTCTCGGTGCCGCCGTACTCGCCTCTCTACCCGCCCGGAACCCCCTTGACAGCGACGACTCCGAATCCGGCGACGGCCGGGGGGGCCGGCCCAGCGGCGCGCTCCTCGGTGGCTGTGTGCATGAACGAGGCCGCTCTCGACTCTCCCTCTTTCCGCGCAACCGTCGTGCATTTCTGCGAGCAGATCGACCTGATTGAGCGCTGGCTGGACAGCTATGCCAAGAGCACCTCGAAGCTCGTCCACGACTTCCTTGCCTTTGAGGAGACCGTCCACAGCTACCTCTCCAAGATCCTCCCGCCGCCGGACGTGGCCGATGGCGTCATCGACGCCGACCATACCCTGCTGGCCCTGAAGCGCGTCAGCGATGCCTCCAAGGACTGGTGGGGGCACCTGAACGCCGCGCTGCACCACATTGACATTATCAACGGCGAGCCGATTCGCAGCTTCATCGCCAACGAGCTGCGCAACTTTAGGGACATCCGCCGCAACTTTGACCAGACCCAGAAGAACTTTGACAACAACCTGGCGCGCTATGTCGCGCAGTCCAAGACCAAGGAGCCGTCGGCGCTGCGCGAGGATGCCTTTTCCGTGCACGAATCGCGCCGTGCCTACCTCAAGGCGTCCATGGACTACTGCCAGCTGGCGCCGCAGCTGCGCTGTAACCTCGACAAACTGCTGACGCGCATCTCGTCCGACCTCTGGCGCGAGATCCGCCGGACACGCGACCCGGCCGCCTCCACGGCCAAATGGGGCCAGGAGATGGACCGCGTCCGGGGCTGGTCCAAGGAGCTGGACATTTCCGAGGCCTCGCTGAAGCGCGAGCTCCAAATCTCCCGCCGCACGATCTGCGACGCCACCATCGCCTTGGTCAAGCCTTCCCGCGAGCTCGACGACTACAGCGCCTCCACCGTGCCCTTTTTGGGCTCGAGGGGGCCCATCAACATGCGGCTCGGCAGCCGGCAAGACGCCGCCGTCGTCGCCGAGAAGCAGGGCTGGCTCTTCTTCCGCTCTGTCACGGGAAAGCCGGCGCGCGTGAACTGGGTGCACCGCTGGTTCTACTGCCGCGACGGCATGTTTGGCTGGCTCATCCAGGGGCCCCATGGCGTCTTGCAGGGCGACGATATCGGCGTCCTCCTGTGCAGCGCCAAGCCGGCCGTGCAGGAGGAGCGGAGGTTCTGCTTCGAGATCAAGACCAAGAGCCAGAACCTGATGCTGCAGGCCGAGACGCAGGGCCAGCTCACCGAATGGCTCGAGGTGTTTGAGGTCGCCAAGAAAAAGGCCTTGGAGGCCAGCATGGCGCACGACAATCCGGCGCCCGGCAGTGTCGATCCGGCCTTTGCCATTACCCCGCCGCTGTTCGCCGAGTTCTCTGCCCGGATGCTGGACGCTGGTGGCTCCTCGGACGATTCTGCCGTGACCCTGGATCGGTCGGGGTCTCTGACCCTGCCGAGCAGCAACTTTGATCCCACGCTGACCTCGCGGACCAGTTTCGACGTGGGCAATGCGCCCCCTCGCCGCTCCATCACCATGCTGGGTCGGGAGCTGGCTCGCGAAGACGGGGAGAGCAGCCGTGAGCATGCCGCACGCGTCATGCAGAAGCTGGACCTTCACCGCAAGGCCACCTTTTCCCAAGCCGCGGCCGGCTCGGGCGGCAACGGCGGAGGCAGCCCGGCCGCCGGTGGGCCGGCACAGCCGCAATCGGGCGGTGGCATCGCCAGCCTGATATCGGCCAGCCACACCATGTTTCCTTCGAATCAGACGGCCACCCAGTCGGCTGCTGCTGCTGCTGCTCCGGCCATCGTTACGCCACGGCCCGCCGGGCCGCTCTCCGGCGGACAGCCGACAACCGAAGCCGGCAAAGGCGGCCTGGCCCCGTCCACCTTTACAAAGTCTCCCATCTCCACCTTTTTGAGCAGGATCGCCGTCACGGCGAGCAGCGAACGGATGCTGGCGGGCATGGGGGGGAGCTCATGCAGCCTGCCGGCCGGCATCCTGGCCAACTACTGGGGAAGCCACGTGTGGGGATCCGGATTCCTGTCCCATAGGAGCAACGCAGGCGTGCAGAGCTACCCGCCAACGCCGCGAGGCGGCACCACGCCCGAACCGGGCCCAGGCGCGGGCCCAGGCGCGGGCCCAGGCACCCCAGGAGGATCGCACCGGAAGACGCAGAGCGTGGACACGGCCAAACTGGCGGACAGCAAAACGGCTGAGCGGCCGACACCGGAGATGTTCCCGGCCAACTACCCGGCGGAGCTCAAGGCGCAGCACGCACAGTTTAGGCTTCTGTTCCCGTCGGTGCCGCTGGAGGAGAAGCTGGTGCTGGTGTTCAACGCGGCGTGGGCGAGTGCGTCTGAAGAGGGCGCTCTGAACCAGGGCCTGGTGGGCAGTGGCCGGGTGTACGTCAGCGAGGACAACATGTACTTTTACAGCCAGACGATGGGGCTTGTGGTGACGTATGCTGTCAGCCTCGACATTATCACAGAGGCCACGGCGGCGCCCGGCAAAGACTGCGACTACATCTTTCTGCACCTCGGGCAGGAGATGAACGAGACCGGGTTCACGCGCATCACGATCAAGACCTTTCTCGAGGAGATGTACCTGCTACATGCGCGGCTGAACTTGCTGATTGACAATCTGCAAGCGGCCGAGCCCATGGAAACGGCGGACATGATCGCGGCGCTGCAGAGCATGGAGAGCGAAGAGAGCGGCCGGAAGAGCCCGAGCGTGGAGAGCTGGGGGGAGGCGGGGTCGGTGGTGGGCTCGCCGGCGGCGGCGGCGGCGGCGGCGGAGGATGGGGCGCTCGCGGGGCCGGCGGGCCGGCGGCAGGCGCACCACTCGTCGGGCGGCGGGCGGCGGTACGGCAGCCTGGGGGGGGCGCGGGGGATGGGGCCGCGGCCCGGGGCCAACAAGGTGAAGCTGCCGACGCAGGCGGTGGTGTACGAGCCGGACGACATGCAGAAGAAGGTGGCGGAGCGGCACTTTGAGATCAGCGCCAAGGTGTGTTTCCACGTGCTGTTTGGCGACAAGTCGGTGCTCTTTTCGAAGCTGTACTCGGAGCGGCGGGCGCGGGAGATCACGCAGGGGCCGTGGGTGCTGGCGGACCACGGGCGGATGAAGCGGCAGTTCCGGTTCAAGGTGGAGACGGTGGACATGCTGGGGCGGAAGCGGGAGGTGGCGGTGGAGGACGAGCAGTCGATTGACGTGTTCAGCGACCATGTGACGTACGTGGTGACGGTGGCGAAGAGGGCGTGGCACCTGCCGCACTCGCAGTCGTTCAAGCAGGTCAGCAAGGTGGTGATCACGCACGTGGCCAAGTCCAAGTGCAAGCTGGCCATTTACACGCGGGTGGACTGGTCCTGGGCGCCGGCGTTTTCCAAGAAGCTGGTGGAGCGGCAGGCGCTGGACGATGCGTGCCGGGACGGCGAGGAGCTGGCGGAGCTTGCTACGGACGAGGTGCGCAAGCTGGGCCCGCACAGCCGGACGAAGCGGGCGATCCAGGTGTACGGCAACATTGGGCACCAGCTGCAGGCGGTGACGTTTACGCCCGGGCTGCTGGAGAGCGGGGGCCCGAAGAAGGCGCAGATCAAGCCGCGGACGCTGACGGAGATGCTGCTGGACACGCTGCGCAGCTTCATGGAGTCGGTGGTGACGAGCCTGATGATGTGGGCCTTTACGGGGCTGCGGAAGCTGTACCGGGTGGCGACGGCGCACCGGGTGATTCTGGGGGTGCTGGTGCTGAGCCTGGCGATGAACGCCGTCTTTTCGTCGCGCGAGACGGCGGCGTGGTGGACGGAGCGGCACGCGACGCAGTTTATGCGGCGCATCGGCGTGGGCCCGAACGCGATGATGAGCAAGTCGGTGTACCTGGTGGACCTGGAGGACGCCGGGCGGGGATCGGGCGTGCAGCAACGGACGCCGGCGGCGGACAGTACCTGGTACGTGGGGGAGACGTGGGGGGAGAAAGCAGAGCGAGGCGGCGAGGCTAACAAGAGGCAGCTACTACACGTTCCAGACGATTGCGAATGCGACGGACATGGACGCGTCGTTTGAGGACGCCGGGGCGCTGCTGTCGACGGCGACGAGCCGGTCGACGGCGCGGCGGCTCCGACGGGCGCGGCAGAAGCTGGGGACGTACCGGCACGATCTGCTGGTGGCGATGCGGATTGTCAACAGCGTGGAGCGGGAGATGGTGCAGTCGGAGTGGGAGAACTGGCTGGCGGACGAGAACGTGCGGTGCGAGCAGGTGAAGCAGCTGCTGGACGCCAGCAAGGAGGCAGAGGCCGGCGGCGGCAGCAGCGGCGGCGGCGGTGGCGGCGGCAGGACGGCAAAGAAGGCGGCCAACAAGGGGAACCAGATGGTGAGCCGGATCCCGGCGGCGCGGCTGGAGCTGCTGGAGGCGTGGTACGGCGACTACTGTGGGAGCTGCCGGGAGGAGCAGGCGGCACTGCAGAGTGCGAGCTGGCGGCAGTCGATGGCGGTGTAGGGGGGGGGTTGACCGGGGGGGAGGGGGGGGTTGACGGGAGGCTGCGTTATCGTTCAGTATCTTATTTTTGGTCTATTGGCCTGTTTTTGATTGTCTATTGGCCTGTTTTTGGCCTGACAACTATTGGCCTGTTTTTGACCTAACAACTATTGGCCTAATTATTTAATGGATGCGTCAAACCCAACTATTCAATGGATGTCAAAGGGCCAGCCATGTCCAGAAGCAGTCCGTGGACGCGGGCGGGCGGGCCGGCGACGGCAAAGGCCTGCAGCAGGCGTTGGAGCTGGAGCCGGGCGGCAGCCAAGGCGTCGAGGTCGGCGCGGCCGGCATAGTGCGCGGCGGCGGCGGCGACGGCGCGGCTGGCGAGGAGCAGCTGTGCGCAGACGGCAAAGACGCGGGGCGTGGCGGACCAGCCGAGCGGGCCGTCGTCGGCGGTGTGGTCGAGCAGGGCCTGCAGGCCGAGGGCGAGCCAGCGGGCCAGGGCCAGCAGGTCGGCGGGGTCGGCAGCGTCGGCGGGGTCGGCTTCGGCGGCGGCGACGACGACGGCGGCCCAGCGGCGGGCCTCGCGCACCTCGTCGACAAACAGGTTCTGCTCCTCGACGACGAAGAGGGCGTCGTCGACCTGCAGGGCGGCGGCGAGGCGGGCGGCCGCGGAGGTGACGGGGGGTCCGGACCCGGGCTCGGACCCGGACTCGGCCCCGGACTCGGCCCCGGCCCCGGCCCCACACCGGCCCCCCAGCACGTCCTGGCCCAGCATGCGGCGGGCGGCGTGCGGAAAGAGAGCGCGGTGGCCGAAGCGGGCGGCCAGGGCGGGCGGCAGGCGGCGGGCGGCCTCGGCGGGCACAAAGACGGGCCGGGCGGGGCCGAGGAGCGGGGCGGCGGCGTGGGCGGCGGCGGCGCGCACGTCGTCGTCGTCGTCGTTGAGCGCATCGTAGATGCACAAGGCGGCGGCGAGGCCGAGGCGCGCGGGCGGCACGGCGCGCGCAAAGGAGCGCAGCGCGGCGGCGGCGGCGAGGCGCACGTCCTGCGGCTGGGCGGCGTCGCCGGCGCGGGCCATCATGGCGGCCCAGGCGGTCGCGGACTCGGAGTCGGTCGCGGACTCGGTCTCCTGCACGGCCCGGGCGGCCGCCATGGGCCCGCTGGCGCGCAGCACGGCACACGCCAGAGCCGGGCTGAGGCGGCCGCGGGCCAGCACGGCCCACAGCTGCTGCAGGCGCGCGGCGGAGGGCAACGGCGGCGGCAGCGGCGGCTGCGGCAGCGGTTGCGCGAGCAGGCCGTCCAGCGTGGCGGCCAGGTGCAGCAGGGCGGCGGCGCGGACCGGCGGCGCGGCCGCGTCGAGGCACACGCGGATGTAGACGTCGGCGAGATAGGCGCGGGTCTCGGGGTCCGGGCCGGAGCCGGAGCCGGAGCCGGAACCGCAACCGGAGCCGGTCCAGACCGTGGGCAGCGCCTCGACCAGCTGCGTGGCCGTGTCAGGGTCGGCGGCGGCCAGGTGCGCGACAAGGCGCTCCAGGGCGACGCGGTCGTTGCGGGCGGCGGCGGCGTGGCAGGCCTGCAGGGCGCGCTGAGCCTGCAGCAGAGCGGAAGGGGGAGGCGCCGGGGCGGCGAGGATGCGGTCGACGAGGTCGGCGGGGGTGGCGGTGGCAGCACCAGTGTCACTACCACCAAAAAGGGCTGTCATGGTGTTGAGCACCTCGAGGTAGGCGGCCTCGACCTCGGGGCCGGCGGCGGCGGCGGCGGCGGCGAGGCCGGCGAGTGGGCGGCGCAGGCCGGCGAGCGGGTCGGCGGCAGCGGTCCCCAGCTCGGCGGTGCGCAGCAGCGTAAAACGCACAGCCAGAAGCGTGCCGTGCAGGTGGTTGGCCGAGGCCGGGAGGAGGCGGCGGCGCAGCAGGTCGGCCAGGCCGGCGGGCACGTCGCGGTCGACGAGAAAGGCGCAGACGGTGCGGGCGGCCATTTCGCGGACGTGCCACAGGCGGCTGCCGAGATGGTGGACGACGGCGGCGTAGAGCGCGTCGCGGTGCTGGTCGGGGGGGCCGGCACGGCGGAGGATGTCGAGCGCCGGGAAGACGGAGTCGGGCAGGTCGGACGCCGGGCCGGGGCCGGGGCCGGGGCCGGAACCGGAACCGGAACCGGAACCGGAGCCGGCGCCAACGCCATCGCCAACGTCGACGCCATCGACGCCATCGCCGGCCCGCGGGGCCAGCAGCCCCAGCAGCACGCCCGGCAGCGTGGTGTGCTTGGCGTAGGAGATCCGGATGGTCCGGCCGTCCCAGCCGGACTCGAGCGCGGCCTTGGACTCGCCGGTGCCAAAGAGGCAGTCGATCAGGCTGCGCAGCAGCAGCAGGCCGGCATTGCGAATGGCCCATCTGGGGGTCAGCGGAGGGAAGCAAAGAAGCAGAGAAGCAGAAAGGCAGAAGCAAGAACCCACACGTCGGAGCGCAGGCTCGCGGCGGCCAGCTGCAGGCACTCGGGCAGCAGGCGGTCGGCGCGCTTACTAAGCAGCGAGCTGCGGAAGACGTCGCGCAGGCAGTTGAGCGCGTGGACCTGGGGCAGGCGGGCGCCGGCGGCGTCGCGGGCGGGCGGCGGCGGGGCGGCGGCGATGCGGGCGGCGTCGCGCACGGCGTCGGCCAAGGCGGGGTGGGCGGCGTTGGCGGCCAGCAGGCCGGAGAAGAGGCCGGGGAGGCCGGCCGAGCGCCGGGTGGTGGCGGCCTTGGCAGCGATGCAGGCCAGCGTGCCGCGGTACCAGCGGGCCAGCAGCGCGGCGCCGTCGTCGCCCTCGTCGTCGTCGGCGGCCGCCGCCGGCAGGGCCGGCGCCAGCTGGCAGCACAGCGTAAAGGTCTGGGCCACGGCGCCGAGCGCGCCGCGGTGCTGCAGGCGGGCCAGCTGGTCAAAGGCCAGCTGGCCGACGGCGGCCAGCACGCCGGGCGCGGGACACAGCGTGCCGGCGACGCGCCCGAAGCGCAGCGGCGCCACCAGGCCGCGCAGCGTCGTCGTCGCCGCGCTGACGGAGCGGAAGCTGTAGCTCAGCAGGTCCTTGGAGTCGAGGTCGGCCGTGGCCGGCGCCGGGCCGGACTCGCCCGGCTCGCCGGGCAAAAAACCCTCGGGCGAGCTGTCGCACAGCACGTGCTGCACCAGCTGCCACACGCGCTGCGCGCTGCGCACGATGCGCTGCTGCACGGGCGCCAGCGCGGCCTGCTGCTCGGCCGTGAACTTTTGCCGCGCCAGCCCCTGCCAAATGTACCTGGCCGTCAGCTCTCGGTTTCTCGTTTCTCTCTCTCTCTCTCTCTCTCTCTCTCTCTCGGCGACCTACCCTACCGAAGCAAACTCGCCGTGCACCGGGCTGTGGACCGCCGCGGCCAGGTCGCCGTGCGCGCGGGCGATCTTGGCCTCGAGCCGGTCCAGCACGCCCTCGAGGATGCGCGTCTGCGCGTCCAGCCCGCCCTCGGCCCAGCGGCACAGCAGGCCCTGGCAGCGCGCGGCGCCGTCTGCGTGGTCTGCCCGCGCCGTGCGCGACGCCAGCGCGTTCGCGCGGCCGCTCAGCGCTTGCAGGTCGTCCCACAGCGCCGGCCCGGTACCGGCTCCGGCTCCGGCTCCGGCGCCGGCCGGCGGGTGCACAACCGCGCCCGGCGCCAGCGCCAGCAGCGCCGCCGCCGTCTCGCGCACGTCGTCAAACGGGTCCAGCAGCAGGTCCAGCAGCCCGCGTACCCACGTGCGGTCGCCAAACAGCCGCCGCACCAGCGGCAGGTCCAGGCTTTCGTCGTCGCCGCCGCCGCCGCCGCCGCCACCGCCGCCGCCACCGCCGCCACCGCCGCCGGCAAGATCGCGCCGCCGCCGCAGCAGCGCCTCGGTGGCCTTGAGCGCGGTAATGTGCCGCTGGTACGAGGCCGTGGGCGCCAGGTCCGCGCGCAAAAAGGCCACGTACCACGCCAGAAAGGCCCGGTGCTCGGCCAGCGCCGCCGCCCGGGCTGCCGCCGCCCCGGCAGCCGCCCCGGCGCCGCCGCCGCTCTCGTCCTGCCGCTCCAGCCAGGCCAGCGCGCCCTTGAGCCGCACGGCCATGTCGCGGCTGTGGCTGAGCAGCTCGTAGCGGAACTTGGCGTCCGCCTCGGCGTGGAACCCCGGCAGGTGCTTGCGCAGCAGCCCCAGCGCCGCCGCCGAAAACGGCCGCGTCACCGCCGGCGACGCCACCAGCAGCGACAGCGCCAGCGACCGCACGTCGGCCGCCGCCTGGCCCAGCACCGCCTCCAGCACCGCCTCGTCCAGCACCACGGCTGTTGGTGTTGTTGTGGCTGTGGCTGTGGCTGTGGCTGTTGATGTGGCTGTCGCTGTTGGTGTGGCTGTTGATGTGGCTGTCGCTGTTGGTGTCGCCGTCGTCGGCCCGGCGTCCTCCACCAGCCCGGCCTTTTTGCCCACCTCCAGCGCCGCCAGCTGCAGCGTCGCCGCTGCTGTGCCGTGGTAGTTGGACGCTGTCGCTGTTGCTGTCGCCGTCGCCGTCGCCCGGTTCAGACTCTCCAGCAGCTGCAGCGAGCCCGCGCGGTCGGCCTTGAACAGCGGGATAAACAGGTACAGCTTGACGTCCTCGAGGATGCCCGGGTGCGCCGCCAGGCCCGCCTGCAGCCACTGCAGCCACACCTCGACGCTGAAGCCGTCGCCGCCGCCGGTCCGCAGGTACACAAACACGCTGACCAGCAGCTTGCCCGCCACCGGACACACGTAGTGCAGCGTCATCCACGCAAACATGTCCTGCACGAAGCGCCGCCACAGCGCCATGGTGGTGTGGCCTGTCTGGGCTGCCGTAGTATGGGCTGTCTCCGTCTCCGTCTCCGCTCCGGCTGCCGTGGTAGTCTGGGCAGTCTCGGCCGTCTTCGTTGTCTCGGCCGTCTCAACTGTCTTCGTCTCCGTCTCCGCTCCGGCTTCCGCGGCCGTCTCGGCTGCCTCCGCCGTTTCGGCTGCCCCCCCCTCCTCGGCTGCCTCCGCCGCCTCCCCCCCCCCCGCGTACGCCGCCGCCACATCCTCCATCGAGTACACGCCCTTGGCCAGCAGGTGGCTCAGCGAGCCAATGGCCGACTTGACCAGCGGCCGCGTCGACCGGTGGCTGATAATGGCCACCAGCGCCTGCAGCACCTGCGCCCGCACGGCCGCCCGCGTCGCCGGCTGCGGATTCTGCAGCACCAGCAGCGCCAGCACGTCCAGCACCAGCCGCATCGACCGGTGCTGGTCCTTTTCGTTCCACTCCACGTAGAACTCAAACAGCCGCAGCGCCGTCGCCGCCTCAAACGCCCACGCCCGCTCGCCCGGCCGCCCCAACCGCACGCACAGCTGCACAAAACCGCACAGCTTGGTGCACGCATTCACCGACACCGCCCGCGACATGGCCGCCCGCGCCAGCAGCTGCCCAAAGACGGCCTCGGCGAGTCTGGAAGTCAGCGCTCTCTCTCTCTCTCTCTCTCACTCTCTCTCTCTCACACTCTCTCTCTCACACACACTCTCTCTCTCACTCACTCGGCGGACACACTCTCCGGCTGCTGCTGCAGCCACGCAAAATACGTGCTGGCATTCGATGCCGCCGCGTCAAAGTCTGGCAGCGTCAAGTCTGGCAGCGTCAGGTCTGGCAGCGCAACGTCTGGCAGCGCGACATCTGGCAGCGCGACATCTGCCACACCGTCTGCCAGTGCTGACCGCGTCTTTCCCGCGTCCATCGTAACTGCCGTTTGTGTCAAAGTCGCTGGCTGAACCATGGCAAAGGATGCCACTTTTCGCCCCTCTAACGCCGCCCGCTTAGTTGCATGTCGCCCCACCCCGAAAGAAATTTCAGCGTCCGCGCCGGACCCCAGCGGCAACGACATCCGGTTGTCTCTGCGCTGGCTGTTTGTCTGACCGGCTGTTCACTGTTGGTCATTCCTGACTGGCTGATCGTTTGTGTTTCTTCCGCGTCCTCCCCGCGTTCTCCGCGTCCTCTCCGCCGCGACTCTCTGCGTTCCCGCGCCCTCTCCGCGCCACTCCATTCTTTCTCGTCTTTTGTTTTCCTCCCACCATGTCGATCTGGGACGCCCTGACCGGGCGCAAGTCCAACTCGGGCGCGCCGGCCGGGCCGGCCGCACACGTGCCGGCCGCACATGTGCCGACCGCACCAGCACCATCGGCGGCAGCGGCGGCGGCAGCAGCACCAGCCGCAGCGGCGTCGCCGTCGTCGTCGCCGTCGCCGTTCGGGGCCGACGACGCCGACTCGTTCCTCAAGAGCTCGGCCTTTGCCGACCCGACGCAGCTGCACCCGCTGGCCGGCCTGGACCGCGAGACGCTCGAGTACATTAGCATGGAGGAGTCGGCGCTGACGGACCTGCCGGGCGCGCGGTCGGCGCTGCCGTCGCGCGGCTTCACCGACGACCTCGGCTACGGCACCGGCATCACCTACCTCTGCGCCCTGACCGCCGGCGGCGCCTGGGGCCTGCAGGAGGGCCTGCGCCGCAGCGCCGGCCAGCCGCCCAAGCTGCGCCTCAACTCCGTCCTCAACGCCGTCACCCGCCGCGGGCCCTTTCTCGGCAACTCCGCCGGCGTCATCGCCATCACCTACAACTGCTTCAACTCCTTCCTCGGCTACCTGCGCGGCCGCCACGACGCCGCCAACTCTGTCGCCGCCGGCGCCCTCAGCGGCATGCTCTTCAAGAGCACCCGCGGGCCCCGGCCCATGCTCATCTCCGGCGCCCTCGTCGCCTCCGGCGCCGCCCTGTGGACGGTTCGTCTTCTCCTCTCCTCTCCTCTCCTCTCCTCCTCTCCTCCTCTCCTCCTCTCCTCCTCTCCTCCTCTCCTCTCCTCCCCTCTTTTCTCCTCCTCTCCTCCTCTCTCCTCTCCTCTCTCTTCCTCCAGCTGACTCCCAGCTCGTGCGCCGCACCTTCTTTCCCGTCGACGAGCCCGCCCCCCCTTCATAGCCGCCGCCGCGCCGGCCGGCACGACATGACGATCAGACGCGGCGAGTTCTTGTCTTCCCGGGATCCCGACGATCAGACGCGGCGAGTTCTGTCTCCCGGGATCCCGGACGGGCATGCATGACACATGGCATCGGACGTCTGTTTATATTCTCTCTACTCTTCGGCGTCATGTACGATCTAGACGGGCATGGATTTGTTGTTTATTTGCTTTCAGGAGGCCTGCTTTGTCAGCTCTCCGTCACAGAGTATATAGCTCGCCGGGCGGCGCACTCTGGCAAGGTGTGGACAGGCGTTTGGTAAGGAAATACACGTCAATACTGGAGGCTGGTGTGGGTCCCCTGCGACTCGCGCCTGCCGTTTGAGCGGTCGCCTGGTCGCTCCTTCTTCTTTTGTGTCTTTGCTGCTTCTGTCTGGGACTGTCCTGCTGTCCTGCTGTCCGGCTGTCCTTGGTCCTTGCTGTCCCTGGCTGTCATTGGCTGTCCTCGGCTCTGTCTGGTGTCCTCTGTCTGAATGTCTGGATGCCTCTCTGAATCCCTGAATTCCTCGAATTCCTAAAGTCCTCGAATTCCTGATCTCTGATCCCTGAATCAAGTCATCCCAGAATGTGCTGCTGGCCCTTTACCGACGTCCACCTCGAAGACGACCCGGCCATCCGGCCGCGCTGCCACCGCTCCGGCCCCGGCAGCAGATTCCAGTACACCTGGAACGGCCAGCAGTGGGTGCTGGTGCCGACTCCAGTGAGTCTGCGTGCCTGTTGATGCCTGTTTGAATGACTGTACGGGCTGTTGTGCGGTCCTTTGAAGCCTGTTTGAATGACTGTACGGCCTGTGCCTTTGCCGAGGCCTCTAAAGCCACTCACCTGCCATTCACCTTCTGCGTCACCACAGTTACCTACCTGCCCGCACTTGTGAAAATCCTGCATCTTCTCTTCACTGTTTTACTCGCCGAGATCACGGCCTCTCTTCACTCTCCTGTCTCTTTCACTCCTGTCTCTCTTTCTCTTCACTCGTTCTCTTCACTCTTTCTTTTTCACTCTTTCTCTTTCCTCTTTCTCTTTCCTCTTTCTCTTTCACTCTTTACTCTTTCACTCTCCCCTTCCTCTCTTCACTCTGTCCTATCCTCTCCTTCATTCATCTCCCCTCCTTCATTCATCCCCTCTATCCTCCCCCCCTCCCTCCCCCCTTCATCTTCTCTTCTCTCCCCCCCTCTCTCCCCCCCCCCCTTCCATGCATACCATGTCGTCGCCCTCCTCGTCTCCGCCTGGAAAAAGTGCCAGGTCCCGAGCCCGGCGCGTCCTCTTCGACATTGGCAACACAAATTCGGCCTTCCCGTCGTCGTCTGCTGCCGCCATCTCCGGCGCTGCCGCCGGCCCTTCGCGCCCCAAACACCACCACCAGCACCATTCGCGCCGCCCCAGCCACGACGCCCTCTCGTCGCCGCCCTTTTTGCATCGTACCGCCGCCGACGCCAACGCCACCGACGAGAGCGACCACAGCGCCCGCAGCTCCGGCAGCCGTCTCGGCGGCGGCAGCAACAAGACGCGCGGCGGTCCGGCCGCCTCTTCCGCCAACGCTGCTGCCAACTCTGCTGCCAACGCGGCCGCCAACGCGGCCGCCAGCGCTGCTGCCGCCCACGGCCTCAAGGCCGGCGCCGCCCTCCCGAATCCCATGCACACCTACATCAATCCCGCCCTCGGCGTCAATCCCATCTTCACCCGCCACAACACCCCCTTTTACCCCCAGCCGTTCCTCAACCCCGCTGCCCCGGCCTACCCGGCCTACCACCACCACCCTCCTAACACGCTGCCCCAGGGCTTTGCCTTTGTCCCCCCCGTCATAGCCTCCGCCGCGGCGGCAGACCCCTCCGCCCCCGGCATCAACTTTGTGCCCGCCGTGCCCGACGCCACCAACGGCCCCATGCTGCACACCTACATGCCCCGCAACGACCCGCCCATGGTGGCTGTGCCCGGGCCTGGCGGCGTCGGCCTGGTCTACGTGCCGGCGCCCCCGGGCTACACTGTCAGTCGTGCCCCCCTGCCCATGTATGCCCCCATCCTGCCATCTGCCGCCGCCGCTGCCGCCGCCACTTTCTACGGTCCCTCTGCTTATCCTCTCTCGTCTCCCTGCCCTGTGCCGCCCTACGGCTATCATGCAAGTGCCTTGTCCGTGGTTTTGTCGTTTTGGTTTGTGTTTGGGTGTGGTTTGGGTGTGGTTTCTTCTTGTTTCGTGCTGTCTCGTGCTGTTCTTCCCTCGTTATCCCCCTGTTCTGCTTTGCTTTTCCTGCCTCAAACCACACTGACCGCTGACGCTCCACAGACGGCAGGCACGCCGCTCTCGGCCTATCCCATGGCGGGCGCCGGCATCGCCACGTCGACAGCCCCCATGATGCCCATGATGGCCAACGCACAGCCCGGCATGCCGCAGCCCATGTTTTTCCAGCCGGGCGCGCCCGGAGCCTGCGCGCCCATGCCGGCCGGCGGCTACTACGGCCCCGGGGGGGCCGGAGGTGCGATCCATCCCGAGCCCGCGCTGGGCGTTGGCCAGACCCCGCAGGAGGTGCTGCAGGAGCAGCTGGAGTTTGCCTATACCAACAACCTGAACGAGCCACAGGATTTTAAGCCGGCCGACGACGACAAGTCCCGCTTCTACTGGGTGCGCGAGCTCGACAGCAACTGGACGCAGCGCAACCGGGCCACCATTGACCGCATCGGCTGCCGCTGGTACATTACCGACAGCGGCGTCTTTTACGCCGTGCGCCTGCCCAACTAAAGCGGCGGGCAAGCAGAGGGTGTAGCCCTTGCCGGTAGGCCTCTTGGTGTTTCGCTTTGGTCTTTTTTTCTTTCTTTTACTAGATGACGGCCATGTGTGGTGGCGGGAGTGTGGTGACGGGAGTGTGGTGACGGGAGTGTGGTGGCGGGAGTGTGGTGGCAGAAGTGTGGTGGCAGAAGTGTGTGGTTGCGGTCATGGAGTGTGGAGGCGGCCATGGACAAGTGGTGTATTCAACCTAAAGAAATGCGCGGTAGGATGCACGACATAATTAGACTTTCTCCACAGCTTGGCAGTCTGATAATACCGAGGCCCGTGTCACGCGCCAAGCCGTGCGGAAAGAGCCCCGCACGCACCTAGCCGAGGACAGGTAGTCAGTGGCGCTATCGCAGCGTTTTACTGTAACAAGAACCGGCCACGGCTGCTCCCTTTGACGCCCTCCCTCTGACGCCCTCCCTCTGACGCCCTCTCTCTGACGCCCTCCCCTCCGACACCAACGCCATGCTGCTGATCGGCCTGACCGGGTCCATTGCCACGGGCAAGTCGACCGTGTCGGGGCTGCTGGCGGCGCCGCCGTACGGGCTCCCGGTGATTGATGCCGACAAGCTCGCGCGGCAGGTCGTCGAGCCGGGCACGCCGGCGTACCGCAAGATTGTGGACTATTTTGGGCCGACGACGCCGGACCTGCTGCTGGCGGACAGCGCCGGAGCCGATGTCGATGCCGGAGCCGGAGCCGGAGCCGGAGCCGGAGCCGGACCGGGCCCGGGTCCGGGCCTGAACCGCGCGGCGCTGGGCCGG
Organism: Graphilbum cf. rectangulosporium; assembly: GCA_019925645.1. Taxonomy (NCBI): domain Eukaryota; kingdom Fungi; phylum Ascomycota; class Sordariomycetes; order Ophiostomatales; family Ophiostomataceae; genus Graphilbum; species Graphilbum cf. rectangulosporium. The sequence goes on from JADHKI010000070.1 coordinate 22,428, forward strand.
CGCGTCTTTGGCGACGACCCGGAGCGGCGGCGCGACCGGGCGGTGCTCAACAGCATCGTGCACCCGGCGGTGCGCACGGCCATGTACCGGCAGCTGGCGCGCAGCTACGTGGCGGGCAGCTGGGCGGTGGTGCTGGACGTGCCGCTGCTGTTTGAGAGCGGGCTGGACGTGCTGTGCGGCGCGGTGGTGGTGGTGGCGGTGCACGACCCGGGCGTGCAGATGCAGCGGCTGCGCGCGCGCGACGCGCACCTGTCGGCGGCCGACGCGGCCGCGCGCGTGCACAGCCAGGGCGACGTGCGCGACAAGGCGCGCCGCTGCGCCCGCCGCGGCGCTGCCGGCGGCGGCTTCGTCCTCTGGAACGACGCCGACCGCGCCGACCTCGCCCGCCAGCTCGACGCCGCCGTCGCCCGCCTGCGCGCCGCCAGCCCGCCCTGGTGGCACCGCGCCCTGCTGCTGTGCCCGCCCCTCGGCCTCGCCGTCGCCGCCTGGACCTACTGGCAGAACCTGCAGATCAACCGCCGCTGGGCCGCCGAGGAGCTCGCGGCCCGCGCCAATCTCTAGGCGCGGAGGCCTCGTCGATTTACAGACTTGCAGACTTGCAGACTTGCACATGAACGGGCTCAACAGACCCATTGGCTTTCATCTTACTATAGACGCGTCGTGGCAGACATTCCGCGCTCTCAGAAACGGACCGCTGGACGGCCGGCAGATACGCCGCCCGGCTGGGCGGACACCACACAGGACAGGAAGACTCCAGGACAGGGCAGGCTCCAGGGCAGGGCTGGACAGCTAGGATGGGCAGACTCCAGGCCAGGGCCGAATAGCCAAAAAGGGCCGCACAGCCAGGAAGGGCCGCACAGCAGGATGGGCGCGCCTTCCCCAGCAGTGCGTGGCCGGTATCGCTTCTTACGCAGTTAATCACTATTGCTCATCCAGACCGGGCCCGTGCGGAACAGTCCCCGCGGAAGGTGCTTTCTGTAGCCACGCTCTTTCCGTGCGTTTGAGCCTGCAAGCCCTTCCTTCCTTCCCCGGCAACAAGCCAGATTTCTGCCCAGAAAGGCAAAGGCACAATATACAGTTGCATCTCGTTTTTCTCCTCTGCCTCAGCTCTCCTCTCTGCCTCAGCTCTCCTGCCGCGGTCACGGTGCGGGCACAGGCTCCGTTGTCGCATCGCTTGGCCCGCCGACATTCTCTTCACTCTGACTTCACATCTGCGGCCTTGTGAGCCGCCCTCTTCTCTTTCGGTCCAGACCACTTCTTTTTCGTTCCACAAACCACTTCTATTTACTTTGGACAACCACAGCCGCACCGCCTTTGAGCTTTACAACTCGAGCTTTGCTTCATTCACTTTACAGTCAGTCGCCTACACTTGTTGCACCGCCTCTTTCCTCGCTTGGCCTCCATACGCCGTGTGCCTCCACCGCTACCGCACGACCGCGGGTCGAAAAGCTCCAGCCGCTACATCCCCGTCGGCATCCCGACGTCACCGCTGTTCCGCTGACATCCCCGGAATCCCCGATCCACGACATCCTCGACATCCTCGACATCCCCGGCATCCACGACATCCCCGACACCCCGACACCCCGACACCCCCGACACCTCCGACATCCCCGCCGACATGCCTCCTCACTCCTTCACCGAGTGGATGATCGGCCAGAACCTGCCCAGACGAATCCAGAAGCCCGACACCACCCCCACCAGCAGCGAGGTACTGAGATACAAGCTCGAACTGTTCACCGATGACGAGGGAGACACTGAAAAGGTGGCGCTAACCTATCCACGCGCTGGTCATCTGGAAAAGACGCTGCAAGCGCAGCAGGACGTGCCCGTGCCCGCGCCAGTGCCCGCGCCCGTGCCCAAAAAGGTGGCCTTTACCAGTCCCCCCAAGCCAGCACTAAAGAAAGCCGTCTCGCTGCCCGCCTCCGAGACCCAAAACAGCGCTTCCAGCGCCGAGCGGGACCACAGCAGCACCCTCGATCAGGGAGAGAGCGAGAGCCAGGGTCAGAGCGAGAGTAAGAGCCAGAGCCAGAGCCAGAGCCAAAGCCAGAGTCAGAGCGAGAGCCAAAGCCAAAGTCAAAGCCAGAGCGAGAGCCAGAGCGAGAGCGAGAGCGAGAGCGCCCTCCGCCGACGGGCGAGGCGTCTCCGCGCACGCAGACGCCTCCGAAAGCTGCGAGCCTCCAGGTCCTGGCCGCTCTCTGGCGGCGAGAGCGACCATGGCTCCTCCAGTGCCTGCGACTGCTCCAACTGTGGGAGTGATTTTGGCGGCAGCAGCCGCAGCAGCAGCAGCATATCGCTCCTCAGACGCGAGAACCGCCTGCGGAAAAGACTCCGCAGGCTCCAGAGTGCCCACTCCGCCTCAGACCTCTCGGACCAGTCCGACCAGACCACTGACGAAGAACTGGTCCAGTACCTGCGCACGCGGACCAGGCACAGGAAGAACAAGGCCGCCGCTGCTGCTGCTGCCGCCTCGTCCGGCTCAGACTCGGCCGCCGCCACCATTTCGCGGACTAAGACCTCCGCCTCTGATACGAGTGGCGACTCCTATGCCGACTCAGACACAGAGTCCTTTAGAAAGCAGAGGGCATCTCTCTTGAGACGAATCCGGAAACTCTCAGTCAGAAAGTCAAAGGTAGTGGGAGCGACCTTTGTTTGTTTGGTTTGTTTGTTTTGTTTTTTTTTAAGTTTGCTTTGAATTTCACCTATCGATTCTCACTGACGCCATGCAGAGAGACAAGGTGAAGGCGAAGAAACACAAAACCGAAAAGGAGCCGCAACAGGAGGAAAAGCAGGACGAGCCAAAAAACGCCGATGCCGATACAAGCGCTGCTCCGAAGAGCCAAGCCAGCAACAGCCCGGCCAGCGCCACAAAGCGGCAGCCAAGCCCGAGTGCCTTCCAAGTCAGCCAAGTTCCACACCCGGACCTCGTCCGGCCGAATCTGCTTTTTCCCGCCAAGGCCCAAGTCCTAAAGGTGGAACACGCCATCGAGGATTCCGAGGATCCCCGGCCGAACTCTTTCTACGACGGCAACAGCGCCACCGTCCGGGTCTACCACGGCCCCGTCTATGGAAATCCTGCCGGCACCCTGTATCCCGTCCGCGACAGGGACAACAGGCCGCGACTGCCCGTGGGGGTACCGCATCCCGCGTGCAACCCATTCTACGGTCCCTCTCAGGCGGGCTGCTACAACTGGCCGCCGCCAAACCCGTGTGTACCCTGTTGCGCCGGGCTGCCAGCCCCGGTCCCCTTTCCATATGCTGCCCCGCCGCTGCCCTATTATCCGGGCCTGCCGCCCGCCAGTACGGAAGGAAGATCACGGAACGCATCCTCGGCGTACGCCGGAGTGGCTGCCGAAACCATGATGGCCAAGCCAGCCTTACGGAGGTCCAGTGCCCCGGTCATGTCCGAGGTTCCACCTCACCGGAAGCGGCCGAGCGCGCGCCATCACAGCCGCCGTCCAGACACCCAGAGACCGACACGGAAAAGCCACCAGCAGCCACAAACGGGCGGAGGTGATGACGGCCTCAATTCCAACAACAGTGCTGCCAACCTCTTCAATGACAACAGCGGCGACGGATGGGGCCGAAGTGCCTGGGACGAGCCGCCGCCGCCGCCGCCGCCCACATCCCCAAAGACGTCAAACGACAACCGCTGGGAGACGGGCGCTTGGACAGCATGGGGCAGCACGAAGGGTCCGGAGAGCTCCAAGACGGGCAAGGGCAATACGGGAAACAAGGACGCCTGGGGAGAGCCAGCCAATAACGACACCTACTGGGGCACGGGAAGCAACACCAACTGGGGCACGGGAAGAAATACCAACTGGGGCACAGGAAGCAACACCAACTGGGACACAGGAAGCAACACCAACTGGGACACAGGAAGAAATACCAACTGGGGCGCAGGAAGCAATACTAACTGGGAAAACGGAAACGGAAACGAAGACCAGCAAGTCGCCAGCCACGAAAACGGAGGAGGCGATGACTTTTGGGCGGCCTACAACAACGATGAGCCGTACAACGAAGCACGCCGACCTGGCCAGGATCATTGGGGACCTTCGCCGACGCAGGCCAGCTACCCGCGCGACAACTCGGGCCATGCCAAGGGTGAGTCGGATTGGAGCAATGGGCCGCCGCCTGTAGGCCGAGGCACGCCCCCACCATCCCCCATGGATATTTCCGGGTTTTTTGACTCGCCAAGTGGTAAAAAGAAAAAGGGCAAGTTGCCTAGCAGACCCTGGGTCCAGGAACAAGTGGTCCCGGAACAAGAGGTCCAGGAACAAGCGGTCCAGGAACAAGCGGTCCAGGAACAAGCAGTCCAGGAACAAGAAGAAGGAACAGCTGCCATGGGGCCTGCTGACAAGGATACTGCAGCCTCCTACAGGCAACAGCGCATGCGCAGATCCATGCCAGGCGGCTGGGACGACCCGCCTACCAGCTGGTTCGAGGAGAAACAGTACCGCAAGGAGCGGCGGGAGACGCGGCGCGGCCAGAGAGAGTACACCAGCAGGGCAGACGACGACGAACCAGTCCCGAGCTGGGGAGATCCCACTGCGGCACAGAGCTCGTCAGATCCGCCGGCATGGCCGGGCTACAACAAGGAAGGCGATTCGGCAGACATTCAGTGGTGAGGGTGGCTCTCTGGACCGGCCGGGGGGGCACCGTTGGCGTCTACAAGCACATTTTTCGAGGGACGAGGGTGCTGTTATATCTTTCGAGGGTGCTATCAGAATCTTGCAAAGATGAGGGTGCTATTACAATCTTTCATAGATGAGGGTGCAGCCTTAGATGGGCAGAGTTCTTATCCCGTGTTATCACGCAGCATCATTATAACTAGAAGGGGGATAATATATTCAGCGTGTCGAGTCCTGGCCTCCGTAACGACCTGAATAATGATACAGCAGTTATAAGGAGCGATGGTGCGGGCACAAGCCGAAAGCATGCCGTTTCCTCTTCCCGCCGCATAGCATTTCCAGCCGGCGCTTTGCGAATTTAACTCTGAATTCATACAGCAGTAAAAAGGAGCGGTGATGGTGCAGGCACAAGCCAAAAGTATGCCGTTTCCTCTTCTCCCCGCATAGCATTTCCAGCCGGCGCTTTTTTTGGATTTTACTCTGAATTCATGCGCACAAGATATACTGAGGCAACAGCAAGCCACACAAAAAGACAAGCGCACGACAAGGGGTGTGTGATGCGGCAAAGGCCGAGATCACAGGCAGAGAAAGAAATGGCTAGATCCCTTCCTACTCGTCATCCGAGGCCGCCTTGTCGTCGTCGTCGTCCTCTTCCTCCTCCTCCTCCTCCTCCTCCGACTCTTCCTCTTCGGCCTCGGCCAGCCAGGTGAGGAACGGCTCGGCCGCCTTGCGGACCTTTTTGGAGGTGGCCAGGTCGGTGTACTTGCGGCTGGCCTTGGTGCCCCACTTGGTGACGACCTCTTCGGAGATCAGGTCGTGGTGGTAGTAGAGCTGCAGGATCTTGACAATCTTGTCGACAATGTCGGGCTGCGTCTTGCTCAGCTGGCCCACCAGGCGCTCCGTGCCGCCCAGCAAGGCCTTTTCGTGGCGCTCCGAGGTGATGATCTGTCCGTTAGTCTTTGGTCTTTGTCATTGGTCTTTTGGTGTTTGGGTCTTTGGTCACCTTTTTGAGCATGCTGGCGCGCTTCGGGATCTGGGCCACAATGTTCTCGGTAAAGAGGGTCTGGACCAGAACGAGGACGGTGCGGTGCTTGGTCTCGACGCCGAGCTCGCGGGCCTTGAGGTAAATGTCAATGTCGTCGACGGCGTCGATGCCGCCCTTTTCCTCGGCCTGGGCGACGATCCAGTCGCCGAGCTGGTCGTAGACGGTGTTTCCGGCGCCGGCCTCGGCGTCGTCGTCGTCGTCGTCGCCGGCGCCGTTGATCATCAGCTTCTGCTTGAAGTCGCCGGGCAGCGACTTTTGGCGCGCCTTGATGGCCTCCTCGGTCATGTCGACGTTCCACTCGACGGGCTTGGCGCTGTCGCCGTTGCTGGGCCCATTGTCCTTGGGGGCGGCGCCGGCGGCAAAGAGGCCGTCGTCGTCGCTGCCGGCGGCCAGCGCAGCGTTGTTGTTGTCCCGGTCGCCGCTCTCCTTGCCCGAGCCGGACGGGTCGTCGCCGCTGCCGTTGCCGTTGCCGTTCTCCTTGTTGGCGCCGTTCTGCTTGGCCTTGCGGGCGGCCTTGCGCTCGGCCTTGTCCTTCTTGCCGCCCTTTTTGGGGGCGTTCTTGAGGATGAAGCCGCTCAGCTTGAGGCGCAGGTCGACCTCGGTGCGCTGGCCGCAGGCCTTGCAGTCGAGCCAGATGCGGTTGTCCTTGATCTGCACGACCGTTTCGGGGTTCTTGCACTTCTTGCAGAGAACAAACTTGCTGATGAAGCCGTCGAGGTAGTCCTGCAGCTTGGCGGCCTCGTGGGCGCCGTTGATGATCCAGCGGTCGTCGGACGGGTCAATGTTGGTCTGGGCGCCGAGCTCAAAGCCAAAGTACTTGATCAGGTAGGCGCCCGGGCGGGCCAGCGACTGGGCGACGCTGGTCAGGTTGGTGACGACCGTCTTGATGCCGTTGCCCTTGCCCTCGATCTTGGTCTGCAGACGCTCCATCTTGTAGCGATAGAAGACGTCGGCGACATCGCGGCGAACATTGATGAGACTCATGGTGGCGGTTGGAAGAAAGTAAGACGTTTCAGTCTAAACGAAGCAAGCGGCGGGAAGCAAAAAGGGGTCTGACAGCGAGTAATGCGAGGCGGCAGAGCGGGAAGCAAAGAGGGGGGGGGGGGGTCTGTCTTAGATGAAAGAAGCAGACGCTGCGCGATGCATAGAGGCGAGGCAATGAAGCGAGAAGGAGGCAGAGAGAGAGAGAGAGCGAGTCGGGTCGTCAATGACAGACAGGACTTGACGTTGACATAGGGGATAACTGTTGCTGGAGAGCGGGAGTTGGAGGCATGAACGCAAAAGAAACAAGGTTCTTTTGAGTTGTATGAGCTCTTTGGGGGGGGGGGGGGGGCCTTGATATTCTTAGAAACTGCGCAGAGAGGGTCTGTCTGTTCAGCCGTTCAGCCGTGAGGACTTTGAGTAAGGCTACAAGGTTTTCGCGTTATGCGAAATGACTGCAGCCTGGCAAGAGGTGAGTGAGTAGACTCGGAGATGTGGTCGTGCTGATACATAAACAAGACTTTTGTCCTGTACTCTGCTCTGTGTGTGTTTGTCTGAAAAGGAAAAGGGAGAGAGAGGGAGGGGGAAGAGGGAAGGGATGTGGGGCGAAGATGCCGGGCGAGGGCGATAAGACGCGGCAGGGTTTTTGGCCTTTGATGAAGCCCAAAAAAAAAAGGCCAAGATATCGTGGCCGAAGAAAAGTGGTGCGGCAGAGCGGGCAGCCGTGAGGAAGAGCGCGGAGAGAGAGAACAGCGTCGAGGAGCAGACAGGAGCACAGGAAAAGAAGAAAAGTGGGATACTGGGATTGGGATGGGGGGCGAGAGAGATGGATATAGGGTAAATTGGCCGGTCGCTGGTGTGCGTTAGGTTGGAAGAGATTTTTTCACGGACAAGATGCACAATCTCTGGACAGGCAGGATCTAAAAGAGGGGCCGTCACGTGACAGTACGTGCCAGCACGTGACACTCTTATCACGTGACTTGGCGTGATTCACTATCTGCGTCGAGCGGAATGAACTGCAGCAGGCAGCGTTGGCCGAGGGGCCGCGACGAGATCATCTGGTCGGACATTTGCATGGACTCGGGCGTCATGGACGGGTCGGGCGCGGTGGCAAAGCGGCTGTAGACGTCGCGCAGGAGCAGCTTCATCTCGACGCGGGCGAGGCTGAGTTGTGAGAGGAGAAATAAAAGAGAAAAAGAGAAATAAAAGAAGTGCAAAAGAGAAGAAAAAGAAGAGAGAAAAAAAGAAAAAAAAAGAAAAGAAAGAAAAGAAAAGAAAAAAAACGTACTGCTTCCCGATGCAGCCGCGGCCGCCGCTGGAAAAGGCAAAGAAGAGGCGCTTGCGGTCGGCGTCGGCGGCGGGGCCGTCGTCCTGCAGCCAGCGGTCCGGGTCGAAGCGGTCGGGGTCGGGAAAGACGGCGGAGTCGATGCGGTGGACGGAGTAGGCCTGGCAACTGACGACGGTGCCGGCGGGCAAGAAGAAGCCGTCCAGGGTGCGGCCGTCGCCGGGGCTGCCGTGCGGGCCCGGGTCCGGGCCGGGCGGCACCAGACGGGGCAGCGACATGGGGATGGCGGGGAAGCAGCGCAGGCCCTCGGTGACGACGGCGTCGAGAAAGGGCAGGCTGTCAAAGGCGGACCGGGCGGCGCCTTTGCTGTGCTGGTGCGCCTGCAGCTCCTGGCGCAGGCGCTGCTGGAAGCGCAGCGAGCGCGGCTGCGACAGCTCCCACATCAAAAAGCACAGCGCGTCGCCGGTGGTGTCGATGCCGGCGGCCATGTGGTCGAGGCACTCGGCGGCGGCGTCGAGCGCGTCGAAACCGGCGGCGGCCTGCTTCTCGGCGTCGGCGGCGGCGGCCTGCTTCTCGCTGTCGACGGCGGCCGGCGGCAGCTTCTCGTGCATGCGGCTGAGCAGCGTAAAGGCAGACACGTCGGTGCGGGCCGACGTGTCCAGGACAAAGCTGTCGGCCAGCGGCGTCTCGCGCGGTTTGGCAAAGAGGGCGAGCACACGGGCGATGACGGCGTGCAGGGCCGGGCTGTAGAACTTGATGAGACGGTCTGGGTCGAGTCAGCCACTCGGACTTCACACTCGGAATTCACACTCGGATTCACACTCGGAATTCACACTCGGACAGCACTCGGACAGCACTCGTCCAGATCCACTCTAAACTCACTCTGCAGGCTGTCGTCAAAGGTGACCTCGCGCATGATGGCGGCGTCGCTCTCCTTGCGCAGAGAGTCGGTGCCGTAGGGGTGGAAGAGGTGATGGGTCACGCAGTCAAAGGCGTAGGCATGCAGCGCTGCGAGTCAGCGAGTCAACGAGTCAGCGAGTCAGCGAGGATCAGATCAGGCCGGGGGAACGGCGGAATCGGCCACGAAAATACCAAGCTGCGCGCACACCGGGTCAGCCGAGAACGCGTGCTGCTGCGGACGGACAGGCCACCACTCACATAAATGTCCAGCGTGTGCTGCGGCGCCTCGCGGCAGCGCTGGACAAAGGCCTGGGCGCGGGCCTCGATGCCGTCGAGAAAGGCCGGCTTGAGGATGTTGCTGTTGGCGTAGCGGTCGGCCAGGATGCGGCGGCGGCGGGCGTGCTGGTCGTCGGCAGCGTCAGCGTCCTCAGCGTCCTCAGCGTCCTCAGCAGCGTCTGATCTTCTTACCCCGGCCTTGTCCAGCGTGGCAAACATGGTGCGGCGGCCGTAGACCTGGAAGCTGTCGTAGAAGCAGGACTTGTCGAAGCCGCTGCCGGCGGAGCCGTAAATGTCCTTGACCGCGGCCGCCGACGCAAACGACACCTCGCCGGGCGTCAGGCGCACCACCGGCCCGTACCGCCGGTGCAGCGCGTGCACGTGCCGCGTGCGCCGGCCGTGCAGCTCGTGCCACCGGAGCACGGCCGAGGTGAAGAGCGTCGACGCCGGGCCGGGCACGTGGCGCAGCGGCGAGCGCAGCGCCCGCACGAGACACAGCACCACGGCGGCCGCGGCGACGGCGATCACGGCGAGCATCATGGTGGGTGTTGCAGAGATTGTTGTTGTTGTTGCAGTTGGCGACTTTGTCCGCCGAGTGCTCCTCCGGACAGGGCCGACTTCATGCACGAAGCGCGGGGCTTATCAGTCGTACGTAATAGATAAGCGTGGCCGATACTAGTTACTCGCCCTGACCTCGCCCTGACCTTGAAACGACCTCGGAACGACCTCGGAACGACCTCACTTGAACCTCGCCCTGAACGACATCGAAACGACCTCGACTGACAAAACACTTTCACCAAAAACGTCAAACGTCAAGAAAACGCCAACAGGCTCCAAAAACCTCCACCTGCTGTCCTCTGCCTCCTTGACCCCTACCACCCCCCTCCGCTCGCCGCCGCCGCCGCCGCCGCCGCCGCCGCCGCCGGGGGGTACTCCTTGCCGTCAACGGTCACGCGGGGCTGGCAGGTGCACCATTCCGACTCGGGAACGCCCCCGAGCGCGCTGGGAATGTGCTGGCCGCAGCCGCGCCAGCTCTTCTTGGCTGGCCCTGTTAGTAGAGGCTTTTGAGAGACTTGCGCGAGTTTAAGAAACGGCACGCAGGCACAAGACCCTACCGCAGGTGCCACAGATGGCGCTGGAACACATGGCCGTAGAGGGGCTCTGGTCAGACGGAGTCGAAAGAAGAGATTCGTAGAATGGAGCAAAGAGTCGAAAACCGTCAGAGTAGAGAGGCGATGCCAAGGTAAAGTACGGAAAGAGCAAGAGCCGTTGTGAAGAGGGGTAAGTTCCATCACTGACGTCACGTGACGGTACACGAGTACATCTCGCTATATGATTTCAGCTAGACCTCCCTATAGACAGTACAGCAGAGTGCTGGACATCAGGCAATGCAACCAATTCGCCAACCATGGACCTCTAGATACGCCTTCTCGGCTCCTCGTCTCCTCATCGCCCTTCTCGTCTCCTCGTCTCCTCATCGCGATCTCTCGTCTCCTCCTCCACTCCTCATCGCGCCCTTCTTCTCTCCTCTCCTCCTCCTCCTCTCCTCTCCTCCCTCTTCTCTCCTCCTCCTCTCCTCTCCTCTCCTCTCCTCTCCTCCCTCCTCGTCTCGTCGTCTCCCCCCTCCTCCTCCTCTCCTCCCCCTCCTATGCACCGCTCCGCTCGCCGGCCTCGGCCCCCAGATCGCGCTCCACCATCTCAATCGCCGTCAGGCTCGGGAACCGCCGCGTAAAGTCCCGGATGTAGTCGTCCCGGTCCTGCAGCGTCATGTCGCCCAGAACCGGCTGCCCCGGCAGGTCGGCCGCCATCAGCACCGACGATCCCGATCCCGGTCCCGCCGCCGCCGCTGCCGCTGCTGCTGCCGCTGCCGCTCGGCCCGCGTTGGGCCCCGTCCCGGCATTGATCGGCCGCTTCAGCCCTGCTGAGCCGGTGGGCGAGCCCGCACGCCCGGGCCCGGAACCGGAACCGGAACCGGAACCGGAACCCACACCGCTGCCCGTCGAGCCGGCCGAGTAGCCCCCGGTATTGTTCACCAGATGCATCGGCTTGGGTTTGGCCGCCGGCCGCGGCCCGCCGCCGCCGGTGCTGGGCCGCAAAACGTCCTTGGCCGACGCCGCCGCCGTCGTCGTCGACGCCGCCGCCGCCGCCGCTTCGCCAGCCGCCGCGTTGGGCCCGCCGGAGCCGTCGTCGGTAAAGTGTCCGTATCCCTGGGCCGTCCGGGGGACGTGTGTCGACGTCGCCTGCGACTCGTTCAGCAGGTTCTGCACCCGGTGCTGGATCGACACCGCCCTCGACACGCCGCCAATGCTCTTGGGCAGCGGCTCCGGAGCCGCCGCCGCGCTCTTCGCCAGAGATGCAGCTGCTCCTCCTCCCGTTCCGCCGCTGCGCATCATGCCGCCACCGCCGCCGATGCCGCCGCCGCCGATGCCGCCGCCTGTCACGCTGCGCTGTGCCAGCCGCTGCCGGTACTCCGCTCCGGCCTTGGCCACGCGCCGCTCCTCCATCGACAGCCGCCGCCGCTCCAGCTCGCGGCGCGCTTCCGGCGGCATGTCGTCCGTCTCCTCCAGCACCTCCTCGTTGCTGTCGTAGCGCGTGTCCTCGCCGCTGTAGTAGTGGTCCTGTTGTCGCGCCAGCTGCTTCAGCGGCGATGGCGTCCGCCCAGGGCCAGGAGGGCCGCTGCTGCTGTTGTTGTTGCTGCTGCTGCCGCTATTGTCGTCACCACCACCACTGCCGCCACCACCACTGCCGCCGCCGCCCGTCGTGGTCTCAAACCGCTTAAAGGCGTCGCCAAACTTCCCCGCGAGAATGTTCTTGGTGCCCGAGAGCGCCGTCAGGCTGGCCCGCTTGCTGGTGTGTGCCTTTCCCAGAAAGTTGTGGCTCCGTCCGTGCTCTCGCTTGCTGTCGCCGCCGTTGTTGTTGCTCTCCTCCATGGATCGCAGAAACTCAACGTTGGACTCGATCGGCGCCCCGTCCCGCACGCCGCCGCCACCGCCGCCGCCGCTGCTGCTGCTGCTGCTATTGTTGATGGCGTCCAGCCGGGCCGGCGCAGAGGGCTTAAAGAGCGGGGACGGCAGAGCCTGAGCTAGCATGGGCCGGCCCATGCTACCGCCGCCACTGCCGCCGCCGCCACCGCCGATTCCGCTTCCGCTTCCGCCTCCGCTCCCGCTTCCGCTCGCCTCCTTCTCGCGCAGATAGTCCATGTTGGACTCTAGATACACGCTCACGGGCCTTGGCCGGTTGGCCATGGACGGCGTCGGCAGGCGCGCCGACGACGATGACGACGATGATTCCAGCATGTCCAGGCCGGGCCGGCCGCCCTCCAGCGACGGGCGCGAAGAGGATGGCTGCCGCCCATGCACCCCCGTCTGTGACCGGGAGGAAGAAGAAGACGGCGCAAAGCCGCCGCCGCTTTCCTGGTACTGCTTTCTCGGCAGGCTCGAAGCCCGCAGGTGCTGCTGTTGTTCCTCCTCGTCGGACGACGACGGGAAGCGGTAGATGGGGTACGGCTTGGGCCGGGCACGGTCTGCAGGCGGCGGCGGGGAAGGCGACGTCATGGTGCCCGTGGACACCATCTTGGGCCGCGCCGTGACAGGCTGCGGCTGTGGCAGCGGCGCCGACGGCAGCGGCGGCGGCTGCTGCGACTGTAGCTGAGGCGACGCTACATGGGCAGAAATGGCCCGCAACTCGGGCGTGCTCGAGATGATGGTGGACGCGCGGCTCACATCCAGCGACTTTCTCGGAGAGGCAGCAGACGACGCCAGCGGTCGTTCCGGCGAAGACCCCGCTGCTCGGAAGGGCCGGCTCGGTAGGCTGACCGTATCGCCGGTCGCCATGGCCAGCGATGCTGCCGCTGCCGGTGCCGCTGCCGGTGCCGGTGTCGGTGCCGGTGCCGGTGCTTTCTGCGCTGCTGCCATGGCCGCCGTAGCCGAGGCTGCGGCTGCCTGCGACGACGACGACGGCGGCGGCGGCGGCTTGGCCTTGGCGGCACTGACAGCAAAGGCATCGTCGGCCAAGCGCTCGGCCACCCACTGCCCGAGATCCCGTGCCTTGGGTTCGTTGGAGGGGGCAAGGGGCCCGGCTGCGGCGGCCGAGGCCGCCGAGGCGGCCGAGGCGGCTGCTGCCGTCTCCTCAAAGGTGAAGCGGGCGCCCTGGTCGTGCAGCAGCGAGAACTGGTCCAGGGTGGGAAACCGAGCCGACAGTTCGTCGGCCGAGCCGATGGTGGCCTTGGCGTCCAGGGCCGCAAACGGGTCGCCGCTGGTGACCCGCATGGGCGACGGATGCAGCCTCGCCGGCGCCGGCGACGGCTGATGGCTGGCGTGGGACGATGCTGCCGCCGTGGGCCGGCCGCGGCGCATGGGCACAATGTCGGGAATCACCAGCTCTTCCTTCTCGACCGGCGCAAACACGGCTCCCACGACCGGCGCCGCCGCCGCCGGAGGCTGCCTGCCTGTGGCCGACATGTCGCGGCCGCCGCCTCCGGGCTCCGATTGTGACCTGCCAGCGTAGATCTGCTTGCGTCAGTTTGTGTTTCAGGTGGTCCCTTCCCTCTTCCTCTTTCCTCTCCCCTCTTACATTCTTTACTGGCACCTCCTTGCCGTGCATGGCACAAGCTTCGGAGAGGACTTGGTAGATGTTTGGGCGCGCCTGCTGGTTCTCGCGGAGCATCGAGGCTGTCAAAGTCAGCCAGTCGGTCTGGGAGCACAACGGAAAAGGAAGCACAACGCAAAGGAAGCACAACGGAGCCAAGAACGCACCTATCAGGCTCTTGAGCCGGTCGGAGAAGATGGGGTGGCTGGGGAAGCGGTAGCTGGCGTTGAGAATGGCCAGCTGGGACGACTGGTCCTCAAAGGGCGTCGTGTAGTAGCACAGCTTGTAGAGCAGCACGCCGAGGGCCCAGATATCCGACTTCTCGTCAATGGGCTGCCGGCGGTAGACGTCAATCATCTCGGGGCTGCGGTACTGCAGCGTGGTGTGGCGCTGCACGTCCTCGTCGAGCAGGCGGCACTCGGCGGCCGAGGCGGCGGCCGGCTTGGGCGGCGAGGCCGAGCCAAAGTCGCAGAGCTTGAAGCGGCGGCCGCTGCCGCTGCCGCCGCCGGTGCCGGTGCTGATTAGCACGTTTTCGACCTTGAGGTCGCGGTGCAGCAGCGGCGGCTTGAGGTAGTGCATGCAGGCGACGCCCTCGGCGACGTCGATGAAGATGCTGAGGATCTCGGGCTCCGTCAGGCGGTGCTGCAGGCGCGTGTTCATAAAGTCCATGAGCCCGCCGCCGTCGCAGTACTCCATCAGCAGAAAGACCTCGTAGCCGGCGCCGCCGAGCAGCTCGGAGGCGTGCGAGTCGATGTAGGTGACAATGGCGCGGTGGCCCTTGAGCCGCTTCATGGTCTCGACCTCGGTGCGCATGCCGCGCAGCGCGTCCTTGTCCGGCACGGCCACGCGCTTGAGCACGGCCAGGTCGGTGCCGTCGACCGGCGCCGGCAGCTTGACCAGGTACACGTGTGCGAAGCCGCCCTCGGACAGGTATTTTTGGATCACCACGCGGTGGCTGCCCACCTGGATCTTCGTGCCGGGCGTAAAGGTGCCCTGTGGCGCTCCGCCGTTGTTGCCGAGCGCCAGGTGGTGGTGATGGTGGTGGTGCCCGGCCGCCGCCGCCGCCGCCGGAGGCATGTGATGCGGCATCTGCGGAGCCATCTGCTGAGCCGGCGGTTGGCCGGGCCGGGCCATGGGGGCCTGCATCGTGCGGCCGTAGGACGCCATGTTTGTAGGAGAGGGCCAGAGTCAAGCCGAATCGTTCAGGCCGGTCAGGCCAGAGTCAAGCTGGTCGTTCAGGCCGAATCAGGCCAGAGTAAAACCGAATCGTTCAGGCCGAATCAGGCCAGAGTCAAGCTGATCGTTTGGCGACTCGATTCGTTGATCGAATCAGGATGGGAGGTCGCTGGTGAGTTGTAGGCGGCGTGCCTAATCGGGCCGCGTCGTTTCAGTGCCGTCGATGCGAGGGCGATGGCGAGAGGCAGTCAAGGCATCCAAGTCGCCAGAGGCGTCCTCCGGCATCGACCAAGCAAGAAAAGAAGGCAAAGCGACGAGAAGACGAAGAGAGAAGACGAAAGACGACGACACCGGTCTGTTAGGGGAGAGGCTTCATGGCAGGGGGGCTGCCGGTGAACAGGGGGGAAAGAAAAAAGGACAAGAGAAGCAGCTCAACACCGGCAAGCCAGAGCCAGGATCAAAGCAGGAGGCACGACGAGGGAGGGGGTGGGATGGGAAGAAGCAGCGTCGATATCGTCGCCAGGGGTGCAGACAGGAGGAAGTGCTTTCAGGCGGTTTCGTGCCTGCCTGCAACAGGTTTAAACGGCCAATCACCGTAATGGCGGTGGCAGAGCCGCGGCCAATCAGGTGCGTGGAGCACGACTGCCAGCTGGCGAAACTCCGTGGCCGGATCCCCACACTGGCACTGCTTAGTTGGCGGCGATAAGCCCGTATCAGTGGGTGCCTGAGGCAGAAGGCACTTATGCCTTCATCACCATCTTGAAGTCTTTGCAATGGATGTCTACTACTTGGTTGGACTTTGTGGAGCAAGATTTCACCTATTGCTAGCAAGATGGCCATGTACCCTTTTGAGGTTGTCATGTGTTCTGGCAGAATGTCATGACCACTTTTGAGATTGTCATGTGTTCTGGCAGAAGTCATTACCACTTTTGAGATTGTCATGTGTTCTGGCAGAAGTCAACACCACTTCTGAGATTGCCATGTGTTCTGGCAACTCGGCGGAAACAAGAACGTGTCAACACGGCCGACCTGTCGTCTTCGGACAACTTCACACGCCAGTCCGTGTCGGCCAGTGCGTCTGCTCCGCCTCTACGGCCCCGTGCCATGTTGGTGCTTGGCACAGAGCTGCGCAAGATGGACTGCCGGCAGCAGCCTCGCGCTGTTTCCACCTTGTCATCGCCAGCATCGTCTGGAACGCCTGCTTCTGTCTACGACCGTCTCCGATGATACTGGCTGCCCATCGGAAAGACTGTCCACTGGTCTCCGGAAAGATCTGTCCACTGAATGTCCGCAACTCTGCGCGGCCTGGTCGAGCCGCGGGCCACACTTGTCCATACAGGGCTGTAGCTGTGCTGATGCTTTCTAAAGCTCTTGTTGCAATCATGGCAAAGTATGCAGACATCAACCAGTCAGCACCCATCGACATGAATGATACCTACCTTGTCAGAAGCACTTCCACTCTGGAGACCCGGCGCGGCACAGCTTCTGGAACGCGACTAGGCGACTGCAGGAAGATGGGCCTTGTCTGCCCGGTTGCGGCACCAGAAGAAGGGCAGGGGGTGAGAGAGTCGAGCTCGAGAAGTCTGATCTTGGGAAAAAAAACCTGTCAACCGGCAGACGGGCTCTGTACGGAAGGGGATGTTCCAGCCGAGGGACACCCCACGTTATGCTTCTGCTAGCCATCATGGCCCTCGGCATAGCCGAAGAGTGGCGCCTCTAGGCGCTGTCTATCAAGGTTTTACGTACGTGTGTGAGTTCACAGCGTCGTACTTTGCCAAGCCGTGGCGGCAGAGGTCGCAGGCACCCTAGCAAGATGCGCGGGCGCGCGCAAAGCACGAGTGTTTTGGGCGTCGGTCAGCGACGCCTAGGCACAGACGGGGGGCACAGACGGAGCATGCACGAAACAAGGTGGGCTCGATGCGACCTGGCAAGCGGTACTCTGGGCCCAGCGTCCTTATCGGGCCAGCGGAGCTGGGATTTGGGGACCATCTCGAGCCGCGCCTTGACGAGCCATCGCGCCTTGACCGAGACGAAGAAGGAAAAACCGGGCTCTGCGGGATGCATGGCTCCCAGTGTGGGCTGTTCAACGTAACCGATCAAGATGGTAGAAGCCAGATGGAAGGAATTAGGGGGCAGCCAAGGCCGCCGGCCCGCCCTCTGATTGGGCAGAATGCGAGGGTGTGGACGCCACCGAAGCTTATCCGGCGAGCGCGGTCAGCCACAGTGACGAGCCTGCTGCCGCATGATAAGCCCCAGGCTAGAGGCCCCACTTTGCTAGTTCCAGCTGTGCCTGTTTTCGCAGCCACAGCAAGGTGGTGAATGACCGAGGACTGAGCCGCTGTGCAGGCGCTGTGCCGTCGCTGACAATCTCAGGGAGTCAAGCAGCCATCTTTTCGTGCCTGGTCCCTGCATGCGCCCGGCGATGAGCGCTGGAAGCACGCGGCATCAGCACACCTTGCTATCCCGTTTTCAGGCCTCAACCGCCGCCGCCTTATCAGTGGGTCGGCACTACTGCTAGCGCTGCCCACAAAAAGACTAGCGGCCGGAAGTACAAACGCCTGGTATCTCTTTGATATCGCGCTCCCGCAAATGCTGATCGGCCCGTATGAACAGGTCTCCGCAGAGATACACGGCCGTGGCGGCCACTTGGGGGTAGCCGTGTGCTCGCGTCGGTGGCGCGCCCGTTGCAACAGGCCATGCGCTGTTTTCGACGACCGACTTGCTATTGTGGCAATAACAGCCGCATCATCGGTCGAGGGTATCCTGAGGCAGTTGTTGCACTTCAGTCCTGTCTTGCAGTGATTGTACATGAGAAGCCGAGAAAGACAAACGAGAACGAACAAGAAACAAGAGACCAGACGAAAGACAAGAGAAAGACAAAAGAAAGACAGAAAGACAGAAAGACAAGAAAGACAGAAAGACAGAAAGACAAGAAAGACAGAAAGACAGAAAGACAGAAAGACAAGGGTCCAGGCCTGGATCGCCAATGTTGCGTGCCTCTCCGACCAACACCACGACTCTGCAAGGGAGCTCACACTAACGGCGTCAAGCTCCCTTGTCTTATCGCCCCGTCGCTGCGCTCGTATAAAGCTCTGCCCTCTGCCCCGTCGCTTTCTGGTCCGGTCCTGTGTCGACAGCCACCCCCCTCCCCCGGTCTCTGCTCCTTTCCCGCCGCCCACCGCCCTTGCCTTTTCCTCCCCCCCCGTCCCACCATGGCCGAGCCGTTCGACAAGGAGGCCGGCGTCAAGGCGCCCGTCGAGCGCGTGGGCAGCAGCCTCACCGGCCATGTCATCGAGCCGCACGACGAGGAGCTCGGCATCGTCAACAAGGCCGAGCCGCTCAAGCGGGACCTGAAGAGCCGGCATATGCAGATGATTGCCATTGGTGGGTGCTGTTTGCTGTTCATTGTTTATTCTTTTTAATGCAGTTCCTTTCTAACCGCCAGGCGGTGCTATTGGTGCCGGCCTGTTTGTCAGCTCCGGCAGTGCGCTGCATGCCGGTGGCCCGGCCCCCCTCGTCATCGGCTACATCATTGTCGGGATCATGCTCCTGTTCACCTGCCAGGCTCTGGCCGAGCTGGCCGTGCTCTATCCCGTCAACGGCGCCTTTTACACCTATGTCGTCCGCTTCATCGACCCGTCATGGTAGGTGTTTTCTCTCTGCTCTCTCTCTGTTTTCTCTCCCTCATCCCCCCCTCTGCTCTCTCTGTTTTCTCTCCCTCATCCCCCTCTCTGCTCTCCTCTCTCTGTTTTCTCCCCCCCCCCCTCTCCCCCCCTCTCCCTCCCCCCTAACTCTCTAGGGGCTTTGCCATGGGCTGGGACTACGCCCTCAACTGGCTGACGATCCTGCCGTTTGAGCTGACGGCCGCCTCCATCACCATCCGCTACTGGCGGGAGGACCTGAACGAGGGCATCTGGATCACCGTCTTCCTCGTCGTGCTGAGCTTCATCCAGATCTTTGGCGTGCGCGGCTACGGCGAGGTCGAGTTCATCCTCAGCACCATCAAGGTGCTGGCCTGCACCGGCTTCATCATCCTCGGCATCATCATCAACTGCGGCGGCGTCGGCGACCAGGGCTACCTCGGCGCCCGGTACTGGCACGACCCGGGCGCCTTCCAGAACGGCTTCAACGGCTTTGCCGGCGTCTTTGTCGTGGCCGCCTTTTCCTTTGGCGGCACCGAGCTGGTCGGCCTGGCCGCCGCCGAGAGCGCCCAGCCGGAAAAGGCCATTCCCAAGGCCACCAAGCAGGTCTTTTGGCGCATCTGCTTCTTCTACGTCGTCAACCTCTTCATCCTCGGCCTCATCATGCCCTCGGACGACACCCGCCTGCTCGGCGCCTCCGGCGCCAACACCAAGTCGTCGCCCTTTGTGCTGGCCATCCAGGACGCCGGCATCAAGGTGCTGCCGTCCATCTTCAACGCCGTCATCACCATCTCCGTCATCAGCGTCGCCAACTCGTGCACCTTTGGCTCCACCCGCACCATGCAGGCCCTCGCCGAGCGCGGCATGGCCCCCAAGCTGCTCGCCTACGTCGACAAGGCCGGCCGCCCCATTGCCTGCATCGTCATCCAGATCCTCTTTGGCCTGCTCGCATTTATCGGCGAGTCCGGCCGCTCCGGCACCGTCTTCAGCTGGCTGCTGGCCCTGTCCGGCCTCGGCAACTTTTTCGTCTGGGGCTCCATCTGCGGCACCCACATCCGCTTCCGCTATGCCTGGAAGGCCAAGGGCAAGACCCTCGACCAGATCCCCTACAAGCCCAACTTTGGCGTCTGGGGCAGCTGGATCGGCCTCTTTCTCAACTTTGTCTGCCTCATGGCCACCTTTTACAGCGCCCTCTACGTATGTCTTGTTGCCTTGTTGCCTTTCACCTGTTCCTCCCACTGACAGCCTCAGCCCAGCCCCGGCTCCAAGCCCTCGGCCGAGTACTTTTTCCAGCAGTACCTGGCCCTGCCCATTGTCATTGTGCTCTACGTCTTCTGGAAAGTCTACAGCCGCGACTGGCGGCTGTACATTCCCCTCGACGAGATCGACGTCCTGACCGGCGCCCGCGAGCATGTGCCCAACCCCGACGACCACGTCGAGAAGACGCTCCGCAACCTGCCCATGCGTATCATCCGTGGTCTTTTCTGAGCATGTCTAGGGAATATATGTCTAGGGGATTCTGTCCATGCTGAATCCATGCCTAGGGGACCAAACCCCCGCCGACGGCGTCTGGTCACAGGGACGCTCGGGTTGCGTTTTGTATGCTTAAATGTTTTGATACCTCGGTGCTGGCCGGCACGGATGCCGGAAGTGCCTTTTAAATACGACTGGGATATCCTGACGGCTTGGCCGAAGCGGCTGCACCTGAACCGGGCCTCATTCGTCATCCTTCCCAACCCTCGTGACAACCCTCGTGATACATCACGCAGCCGGTCCGCCCAGAGCCACAAAAGCCACGCCTGGCAGCCTGGGCGGCCGCCCGGCCGGGTCGATCTCGCCGCCGGCCGCCGGCCCGGCTGCGCGGTAGAGCGCCAGCCACACGGCGTCGGCGTTGATGGCCTCCAGGGCCGCGCGCGCCTGCTGCCGCGCGGCCGCCGGCAGCCGGCGCGCCGCGGGCGACAGCAGCAAGAGGTCCAGGATCTCGTCGTAGACGTCGTCGTCCAGCCGCACGTGCGCCACCACGGCCGTCAGCATCTCCGCCACGGCCTCCCAGATCAGCGCAGACTGCGCGAAGCGGCCCAGCCCGGCCGCCGCCGCCGCCGGGCCCGGGGTGGCCGGGGTGGCCGGGCCGGCCGCCGCCACAGAAGAGGACAGCACCGCGAGCGGTGGCCTGGCGTCGCTGTGGTCCGTGTCGGCCGCTGAACGGTCTGGCGCCGCCCGGCTCGGCAGCAAGACCGGGGTGCTGCTCGGCAGGCCGGCGACACCGCCGTTGCCCCTGAATGGGCGTTGATGGACGTGTATGACAGACGGCCTCTTCAGGGCACCCGTGCTGCTGCTGCTGCTGCTGCTGCCGCCGCCGCCGCCGCCGCCGCCGCCGCCGCCGCCGCCGCCGCCGGCACTGCTTGCCCGGCCGCGGCTCCACGTGCGCAGCCGGGCGTGCCACTCGTCCTTGACGCGGGTGGCCAGAAAGTCTCCCGCGCTCGCACAGAGCGCGCTCAGCGTGTGGCACGCCGCCACCACCACGTACGGCTCGCTGTCGTGGAGGCGGGCGATGATGACCGGCCAGACCTCGTTGACCAGCGGCAAAAAGGCGTTCTCATCCGGCGCCAGCGCCGGCGCCACCGTCGCCAGCAGGTCGAGGAGCGACTTGCGCAGCGTCGCCGTCGGCGCCGTCAGATAGTGCTGTGTGAGCGTCGTGATCCGGGCCAGGAGCGCGTACGTCGGCGTCTTGGGGTCCGCTGGATCCGCCACTGCGTTGTTCGCGCCGTCTCCTCCTTGTTCGTCTTCTTTTTCGTCTTCTTCCTCCTCCCCTCCCCCCTCGCGCTTCCGCAGCAGTTCGTCCGCCTCGGACTTCCACGGCTCCCGGGGGTGCGAGCCGCCTCCGCGTCTTTTCTCCTCCTCCTCCTCCTCCTCCTTCTCGGCCACCTGCCTCCGCTTGGCTCGCCGGTCAAGCATGTCGGCAAGCTCGGCCATCGACGTCGCCTCTCTCGGCCTCTTCCGGTGCCGCATCGACGCGCCGCCGCTCTCGTCGGACGGAGCGTCGCCGAGCAGGAGCGTGTCGGACTTGACACTCTGCTGCACCACCTCGCCCAGAACGGCAAAGAGGCTCTCGACAAACAGCGGGTATCCATGGTAGTTGTCCAGGGCGGCGAAAATGGCCGCCACGGCGTCGTCCAGAAACGGCACCAGCCGCGGCCCGGCCAGCCGGATCATCATGGTCAGCACCTTTGTGGAGGCCGGCGAGATGTCAAACGTGTTCAGCCTCAGCGTCACCGAGTTCAGCATGTAGTCCACGTTGCCCACGATGAGCTCCGACACGCTGCCGTAGCCGCACGACAGCGCGAGGCTGTTGAGCGTCGTCACGGCATGGCTCCGCAGCTGCGGCTCCGGCGAGCCCAGGTAGGTGGCGATCGGGTACAGCACATCAATCAGCTCGGGCCGGAAGGCTTCCCGCAGCCGGGCCGCCGAGTAGGCCGTGATCTCGAGCGCTAGAGCCCCGATGCGCCAGTCCCGGCCAAGGGCGGTGTCGGTGTTTGCGGCCAGCGTCGAGACCGACAGCGAGAACAGGTCTGCCAAGACGTCGTCGGGCCCACCGCCGCTGCCGCCGCTGCCGCCGCCGCCGCCGCCGCTGTCCAGCCCGCTGGCGTCAAAGAACTCGTCGACCTCGGCAGACTGTGACAGGGACGCCTTGGTAAGCTCAAACGCCAGCCAGAGCGCCGCCACCTGGTCCAGGCCCTCGGCATCGCGCACAAACTCCAGCAGCTCCGCCGCCAGCTGCGCCTGCTGAGACGCGGTCCCCACGTCGGCCACCAGTCGGATCATGGCCTCGCGTGTTCCCGTCTGGCTGCTCTGCGCCAGTATGACCGGCCGGTACGGTCGAGAAGAAGACTGCTGTGCTGCTGTTTGCGACGCTCCGGTGGCGGAGAGCACCAGACTGTCGTCCGACGAGTCCAGAAGCTCGTCGACGCCGCCCCCCCCGGCCTTGTTGGAAGCGGCAGACGACAGGACCAGCGTGACGACGCTGTCGCGCAAGGCGGCGGTAAGGGCGCTCCTAAACGTCGTGGAGTCGACGCCCAGAGACGCCAAGAGGGTCACTGCGTTGGAGAGGTTGTGGATGGCGCGCTGCTTGGCGTCTTCGTCGCTGGACTGCATCGCCCGAGGCAAGCTGGTGGCCCAGTCGTACGCCGTCGAGACAATGATATCGACCAGTTCTGGGTGCGCAGTGACCATCTGTTCCAGGCTGTATCGAGGCCGCGTGTACGGGCCCGTCTTCGTCGTCTCTGATGGCTGCCTGAAAGCAAAAGCCTCGGCGCCCAGCTCGGCCGGCCGGCCGCCGCGCTTCCTCGCGGTGACCATGGCACTCTCCACCAGGATGTCTGCACAGTCCGATAGCGACGTGTTGCACTCGTCCAGGAGAGCGGTGCAGAAGCTCTGCACTGCGTCTCGCAGCTCCTCTGATTCGTGGTTTCGCAACCGGAGAACAGCCGCCAGGGCCGCCTTGACCTGTGCTCCCGTCGCTTTCAGCCACGCCTTGGACAGCGTCACCTTGGTGACGGCAGCAGCAGCAGCAGCAGCAGAAGAAGAAGAAGCGGCCGCTGGTGCCGTTGTCTCGCCGCCGCGCGAAGCCGGGGATGTGGCGGCAAGCTGGCGGCGGCCAGGCTCCGACTCTGACTCCGACTTTGACTCCGACTTTGACTCCGACTCCGCCTCCGCCTTCCCCCCCTCGTCGTCTGTGGGGGGCTGGTTCTGGATCTTCCAGGTGTACATGTCGCCCAGCGTGGTGACCAGCACGGCTTCGAGAACCTCCAGCGTGCGGATCAGAACGCGCCGGGGTGCTTTCGCGGCGCCGGGCGATGTAAAGACCCGGACCAGCGAGGAGACCGTGCCGGGCAAAAACGACGCCTGCGCCTCGAGATCGCCCAGGCTGCCGTAGAGGGCCTCCACGGCGCTGAGCGCCTCCATCTGCACGGCCGGTATCGCCGACTCGGTCACGCCGCCGAGCAGAACCGTCACCGTATGGGCCAGAGCCGGGATCATGTGCGGCGCCACCAGGGCTGAAGGCGGGCTGCCGTGAGCTCCGCACACGCGCATCAGCGCCGCCAGAGCACGGAAGCCCTCTGTCAGCGTTTCTTCGGGGAGCTGGGGCGGCGTGCTTGCGTTGCTGCTGCTGCTGCCGGCGCTCTTGTCGAGCCGGGCTCCCGTGACAATCGCCGTGAGCAGGATGAGAAACTGCTGGGCCTTGTCCTTTGGCAGCCGCGTCTTCCAGCCGTCCTGGATCAGGACACGCAGGCACTTTGTGGCGTTTTCAACCAGGCGCACCGGGTAGTCGCCCATGTGCTGGAAGATCTGTAGCAACGGGAAAAAGGCATAGTCGGCCAGAGCCCCGTCAAAGGCGGCGGCATCGTATTGCACCTGCTCCGTCAGGATGCCGTACAGCCGGTCTGTGAGCTCAATGAGAGCACTGGCTGTGCCTGGTGTGCCGCCGCCGCCGCCGCCGCCGCCGCTGCCACTGCCGCTGCCGCCATTTCCGCCGCCAATGTCGCCACGTTTCCGTATCTCTCTGACAATTTCCACGCAACAAGGCTTCAGCTAAAAAAGGTCAAAAAAGTCCGCGCGTTAGCAGTCTGCTAAATCCCGTTCGTTCTAGCTGTGAAACTCAGAAAAGTACCTTGGCAAACAGTATGTTCCTTTGTGTCGTGGCATCACGGAACGCTGCACCAGGTTCCATGACGCCCGGTAGACCTCTTGAGATGGTGGACAGATGCGTCGGTCGGTTCCATCCACAGCCTTGTCAGCCGAAAAGCGAGTAGTGGTGTAGGAAACCCCACCTGAAGAGATGTCATAGTGGGGCTGATGCCTGTGGAGGGGCCCTAGCTCTTATCGGTCGCATCGCCGGATTTCCAAAAAGAAGGGGCCCCAGAAACCTCCCCCGTGACGTGACCCCCCCCCCCCCCCCAAAAAAAAAGACCCTCATGGCATCACCGGCACCGTTCCTCGTGAGGGTGCATCCTTACGAGTCGCCTACCCGGGGCTCGTGTGCCTACGAGCTCGTCACGTCCGCGCCCCCGAGCTCCGAAAGCACCGCCCGCAACGCCCTGGTCTTTATCGGAGGTCTCACTGATGGACCGCATACCGTGCCCTACATCCGGACCATTGCTGGGCAGCTGGCGACGACGCCGGAGGGCAAGGCTCTGGACTACTCCGTCTTTGAGATCCGCATGTCCAGCTCGTTCGAGGGCTACGGCTTCAAGCGGCTGGCCAACGACGTGGCCGACCTGACGGCCTTGGTGAAATACCTGAAAGGCATCGGCCGGGAGAGGATTGTCTTTCTCGGGCATTCCACGGGCTGCCAGGTGCGCTGCAGTAGCAGTCATGGCTGAAAGGGGCTAACACTCCCCCCCCCCAGGACTCAATGGCGTATGCAAAGTCTGCCAAGGACGGCTCCAGCCCGGCCGTGGACGCGTATATTTTGCAGGGCCCCGTGTCCGACCGCGAGGCTTTTGTTCCCCTCATGCAGCCGGGAGAGTACGAAAAGACGCTTGCTGCTTCGGCCAAGATGATCAGAGAGGGCGACGGAGACGAGATCATGCGGAAAAAAGACCTGCCGGCATGGGTCGCCTCGCCGCACACTGCCTACCGATGGCATTCCTTGATTGGGGTGAAGTAAGAGATCCTCTCCCCCCTCTCCCCCCTTTTTTCCTTGTTGGTGGCTCTCGCCGTACGTACGCATTTCTCATGTCTATCCAGTGGCGATGACGACTACTTCTCGACCGATCTGCCCGACGAACGGCTCGCACAGTCCTGGGGTTCCTTTGCGAACCCGGTCCTGATCCTGCCGTCGGAGAAGGACCAGTATGTGCCGGAGACCATTAATGTTCCCAAAAATGTCGAGCGTTGGAAGACATTCTGTGCTCCCGGCGTGGCCAGTGAGCTGTCGGCATCCATACCCGGCGCCGGACACAGCGTAGACGAGCCCGAGGCCCAGCAGTGGATGACTGATCGGGTGATTGCGTTTCTGGCAACCCTGAAATGATCTTCATCTTCCCGAGCACCCCCCCCCCCCAGACCCCCAGACAGCTGTGGATCCGCCCATGACGCGTGTTTCTGCCCCTAGATGGATTTCTTGGAGGCTGCCAAAGCCTGCGGCTGACGAGAAGGCTGCACCGCGGCTTGGGCCGGGCCAAGCCCTCGAAAAGCACGGCGCATCTCTCCAAGGCTATTGTACATGATCACTGGTTGAGAGGATTGTCAGCAGGACGTGCAAAAATGAAAAAAAAAAAAAATGACAGAGCGGTGCTTGATGAACGGGGCGAGGAGAGGACCTGCTGGCACCACCACCCAGGGCGCATTCATGCCGATAAAGTAGACCCAGACGTAGACAAACTCGGGCCGGCAGTAGGACACTCCGTTCAGGGCCACGTCGAACGCTGCCGTCCCGTAGTACAGGGCCACGCCGTACAGATGGGCGACACTGGCCAGCATCTGCAGCGGGTGGCGTAGGCTGCGGCGGCGGCGGCTGCCAGGACCGCTTGCCACGCAAAGGGCCGTGGCCCAGCACAGCGGCCCCCAGACGAACACGGTCAGGGTCTCGACGCAGAGCGTAAAGGGGTCGGATGTCAGGTAGCGCGAGTCCGACAGCGCGTATTCCTTCCACACCTGCGCGAGAAAGCTCTGGGAGCCGGCAAGCGTGGCGTGGTGAGAGACAAAGTAGCCTGGGCAGCGAGGCATCAGCCGGAGCTCAACAGACGGCGGCATGACCTCGCAGACGCCCACCTTCGAAAAAGACATGCAAGAAGCCGCCTGCATCCGTGTTTGTCGTTAGCGAAAACGTCAACGAGTACGCGTGCAGGGCGCTCGTCAACGAGGGGCGAGCACATACACAGAAAGAACCAAACAAACAGTGCCTGCTCGGATGCCGGCGCGTCGTGGAACCCGCAGCTGGCTCTGCGAGCAAGGGCCAGGGCCAGGGCCGAGACGGTAGCGAGCCCAAGGCCAAAAGAGGCAAGGAGCACCGGTAGCGGTGTGGTGTTTGGCGTGTAGTTTGGCAGCTGCACGTTGGGGGGATAGTACGGGCTGCTTCCCCCGCCACGACTTTGCTCAACGGCCATGCTTTCCAGGGGCCACGATGGCATGGGGATGCCCGAGATTGTTGAAGATGGGAGATGCTCCGGTTTGGTTATGGATTCGCATGGATTTAAGTGGGGCACATCCTTGCCATTTGCCAATACGCAACAATTTATGCCATTAAGAAGCAGCAACATGGCAGACATGATAGCAAGAATAGTCTGCAGAGCTTGGTGCCCAGGTGTGTACGCAGAGCTTGGATGTATGCACAGCGCATGATTTCATCATAGACTGGACAGACATAAACCACAACCTTTTATGGGATCGTACTTTCAATTTGTTTCTTTGCGACCTGAAAATCTAGCCCGCCAAGTTCGCCTGTGATAGGGGAAAGATCAAGTTCAAACTGGCACGCCTTGATCATTCAAAGAGTGTTCTGGATTCTCTCTGAGTGAGGCCCTGGAAATAATTTCAGTGCTCCGGATGAGAAAATGAATGCAACGCTCTTATTGAATATGCAAACTGTCAAACTATCCAAAAGAGGCACGAAGCCGGCAGGACCGCAAAAAGTAAGCCGAAACACTTCCTAGAGATAAAATCTCAAGTAGGGTTTATATAGTCTGGGGTGAAGCTCCAGTCAAAGTCATCCATGAATGCATCCCAGTCAAGCAGCTGGGCATTCTCTGGCTGGATAGAGGCCATGTCAAGAGGTGCCACATCTACAAAACAGTCAGCCGAAAGATGCTGAAACAAAAGTCTCGGTGCCCGCTGGAAGCTTACCTGGAATTCCAGTTGGCTGCCTCCTTGGATTGGTATGGCTCACCGAGGCCCGCGTAGCCTCAAGTTCCCTCTTCCAGCGCCGGATATAGTCGAAAGCAAAGGTTGTGCCGAGGCGGTTGGAGTACTGTGATACATCTTTCATGGGTATGTTTATCGGCGGCTTCAGATAGTTCACCGACCAGTAAGATTCTATGATGGCGGCTGCCCTGTGCGGAAGGTCGCCATCTATAATGGAGCAAGTCCTGATGGACGTGATTGCATCGTGCACGATGGCGCTTTTGGTGTTGATGGGCATGTCTTTCATGTATGGTGACAGGAGGAGGTTAAGGGTGATGCAAGTCGATGTCATGAGCGTCCTGCAGACATAATGGGGAGCGTAAGAGAGAAAGCCGAATTCTTCCTGGAGCTTTAATGCTTGCCGGATGACAAGCTGTGCTGTGCTGTAGGTCTTGAGGATATTTCGCTTAAAGGTTTCCGAGCTGAAATCTGTCATGGGCATGAAATAAAACGTTTGCACTTCCTGTAGGGTCGACAGAAGCGTAAAGTAGTCCAATTCTAGGCCCCCTTCGTCAGTTGCCAGCGTAAGTTGAGGGCGTCCTTGGCTTGAAAAAAACTCACCAGAAATCCCGACAAACAGCAGTCGTTGGACCTTGTCAAACTCCTCCTCAAACATATCTACAATGTGATGTGAGATGCCTCGGTTTTCTTCCAGGTTCGCACAGGTCATCTTGCTGACGCGGTTGGAAAAGCGAGCGCATTCCAGGAGAATGATAAAGTGTAACGGAACAGGGATGGACGAGCTTTGGTCCAGAATCTTCTCAATGGTCTTGTTGAAGAACTGCCCGGTCGAAGGACAGCCTGCATACGTAGAAACCCTGAGGAGAGAAAAGAGTCAGCATTTCGCCCATGTGGGAGCATGAAGATGGCAGGCTCACTTTTGTGAGATTATGTTATAGCCCGCCCATGTATACGTTGCCTCCTCGTCCGTGTTTCGGATATGAATATGGGGGTTGATCAGCTCCGGGTGCTCGCCACGGCCGGTATGTAGACCGATCAGAAGGCAGGAGCTCATGGCGATGGAGGAAAATATGGTTGATGGGTCTCTGATGAAGCGTATGGTGGTAAAGGGCCAGGCGCAGAGGAGGAGCAGCGCATTGATCACTCCGAGGGGCAACGGCGGCGCGCCCATGACACCCCAAACCTCTGACGAGAGAGACTCTGTCAGGAAGGGGAGGACGGTATCGTCTTTGGGAAAACGCCGCGCAGCAATGACGACAATGGTCCAGAACAAGACAGGCGCCGACTCGTAGCACTTGTCCGGGTCACGAGACCGGATGATGGGGAAGTGAGGGTGGAAATGCTCAAAATACTTGTCAAAGTAATAGGTTATATCTTCCCCCGAGAACGCTCGAGACTTGAGCGCCCGCGGCTCGGCAACTCTGCCGATAACGGGCACGGGTAGGGCTTTGGGCGTGGGCGAGGTGGTCACCGAGGGAGTCAGGACAGGAGGAAGTATCACTGGCGGTTCAAGGTGGCGCATAGGAGGTAGACCCGGACCCAGCACGCCATCTCTGGAGTTGATGGGTGGCAGGGTGCGGATGTAGACGGGAGAAGAGACGGTTGATTTCCCAACGGCCTCCTTGATGCTCTGGACTTCCTGCTGGAGCTCTTCGAATTTGCTAGTAAGGGGTCAGCGAAAGCCCAGACCATGCGTACCAAAAAAAATATAAAATAAAATCAAATAAACATCGGGACAAGACACGGAAAAGGATGGGCGTGTTACCGGGTACGGGATACCTCAGCCTTGCCAAGATATTTCCCCCCCGTGAAACTAGAGCAAACACCTTCCCCCCCCCCACCCCAGAAAAAAAAAAGGAAAAATAAAAAAAGAAAGCAGTCACGCACCTTCGTCGGCTCGCTCTCTTGTGTGACTTGTCAATGACGCACTGGAGCTGCAACTTTGCGCAACGCACACATGGCAAGTTCGCGTCCGCACTGGCGTTGCATTTCACTTCTTAGTAGGTGCGAGTTAGTCTCGGAAACGGCGCGGCAGGAAATGAACAAGAGCAAAGCAGCCTAATCGGCGCCATACGACCTGAAGTCGCAGCCAGACTTGACGCCGAGTTCCCCTTTGCCCCCCCCATTGGAAACGGCAGCAGAGAGAGGAGCGCTTACTGCTATCTCTGCAATTGACACAGGCCTGTCTCACCGTGGCACGTCAGCATGTAACCCTTTTTTTTGGTGTTGATGTGCAGTCAGAAGCGGAGTCACAGGGTTGGGTGAGGCTGCGGTTTACCGTGTTGCGCTTGATCCGGGACATGGGCGGCGTAGCCGACGTGGTCGGCGACTTGTCGAGCGGCTCGGCCATTTCGTGCGTGCTATGACGCACCGGGCGCCGGAACCAAGGCAGAGGCTGGACAAACTCTCGCTTTGCGAGGGCCCCGAGGCTGCCAGCAAAAAGGATGCGGTCAGGAGGGTGCGCACGTGTGCGCGCAGCGAGTGCAGCGCGATGCGATGCGCGTTTGGAATGAAGCCCCCCGGCGTTGTTTTCGTGGGGCGGTGGATTATGGGTGGTGGTTCATGGAAAAGAGGAGTTGACAAGGATGGCGATACAAAAGACATGGTCCCGCCGAGAAGAACGGATGCGCAAAGCCCGGTTGCCACCCGTAGAACCAGAAGAGGCAGACGAGATGAAGGCTATCGGGGGAAGGAACGAGCGGCAACGGCGCCTAGTGCCGTTCGGAGTTGCTGTGTATGTACTACAGAACTACGCTGCCTTGGCCACGTCTGGGTGGCTGTTTCTGCTTTTGCTCATTTCTTGACAGGATAGAGCCGAATCCGGTTCCAAGACACAGCGCGCACGAGTATGAATAATAACCCCCTAAGAAGAAGAGAGAAACAGCCAATCTCCTAGCATAGGCTGCATACTGCCGGCCATGATGGGACTTTTTCACCTGACTGCACCTGCCTGTTTGGATTAGTTCACGGCTCATATCTTCTGCCTCGTGCGGATCTGCTTAGAAATTCATAGCCTAAACTCGCAGACCTTACTTGGCCAGAAATGCTACTGGAAACAAAACCTACGATCAGGAGCAAACACGCAACCGGTTGTTTTAGATTAGACAATCGTGTGAAGAGCTGAAGAAGAGAAATGAAGGGGGAAAAAAAAAAGCTCCCAGCACAACATGCAGACCCTATCACTTCTGCGCAAGAGTGTGCCGCCTGCAAGTACGGAGGTAGGAGGCCAGAAATACCCACTCCACCGTATAGACTTCATTTGAGAACATGCTATAATACTACATTGTGTGTAAATATATATAATGCCGGCTTGCCCACACCATAACGCCACGAGCAGAAAGACAAAAAGCTCCAGCAAGGTCGCCGCTTAGCTTGCCGGTCTTCCACGTTCACTGAACATACTTGCTCATAAACCGTTTATGGAAATCGGAGCGAAGGAGATCCTATAAAGTCAGTTGCTGAGCCGAGAGAGAAGAGGCGGCTTGGCGACTTACGTTGATAAACTCCTTCTGCTTTCCCTTGTTGTCTGTGCCGCGAGCCTGGTTCTTGAACACGACGTCGTCATCCCACCGGCGCTTGGTGCTGGCATCCGGCTTGTTCAGCAGCGGGTTTCCGCGCGCGATTTCCCGCTCGCGCTCCTCCTCCTCCGCCTCTGCCTTTTCGCGCTCCTGGGGTTCGTGTTAGCAGACGGCGGGCAAGATACTGTCGGAACACACACTGGTGCCTGCTTTTCTTTTTCTTTTTCTTTTCTTACCTCCCGTGCTCGCTTTTCGGCCCTTTCGCGTTTGATCCTGTCCAGCTCCCGCTGCAGCTCAGCCGTTTCGTCCTCATCGTCGCTATCGTCAGAGCTATCGCTGTCATCGTCATCGTCGTCGTCGTCGTTGTTGTCGTCGTCGTCGTCTTTGTCGCTGCCGCCCTTCCCTGAACCACCAGAATCGTCATCGTCTGAATCGTCCGCGTCAATGTCGCGGGTCTCGGCTAATATTCGGCGCCGTTTGGCTTCTGGATCTTCTTCGCCTGTCTCAGGGGTGTTGGCGTCCCCCAGAAGTCGCCGCTTGGTGGTCACATCTGTGGCTGCTTCGCCGCCCGGGGCATCGCCAATGGCACCAGAGCCACCGCGGGTCTTGGAGTAGTGAGCCGCTTCGGCGGCGAGAAGCTCCTGGCGGAGGTCGCGCACTTCATGGTCTGCATCACCGCCTTGGCCAAACTTCCTGGTAAAGGGGGGAAAATAGGCTGTTAGTAAACAAAAAAAAAAAAAAAAAAAAAAAACCGAAATCCCACACGAAGCAAAAGCGTACCGGTATTTCAGCTGCGTATGAGCCGGCAGGAGACGCTGGTGGTACGCCGGCCCCTTTGGAGCTTCTTTGCCTCGCGCCTAGAGATGGAGTCAGCCCATGAGCACATTGCGCAGGAACAAGAGACACCACGTGGCAAAAAGACATACCGGATCAAACGTCGGCCTGTGAGCTGTAGTCATGGCTGCGCTTTTGATGCTGTGTTGTTTGCAAATGAGAGACGGGGAGGAGAGTCTGGGGCGCAATTACGGAGCCGTCTCGATCGGATAAACTGCACAGCCAATGCATTACACCGCCTTTGGCAGAAAAAGATTCTGCCCCCCACGCCGCCTTTGCCTTGAAGCTTCAGGTAGCTCTGAGGTCTTTCTCTTCTTCTTTTGGCAACCATCGCGGTGCAACCTGTCCGCTATATATATATATCTGTGTCCTGGGAGCGCGCGATCTTGCGTGGCCTTTGCTCTTGCCATGCCACGTGAATTGGACCCGTCTCTCAACGAGCGGGCGTTTGTCGGCCAGGCATTGCGCGATGGGCTTCGCCTGGACGGACGCGGTTTCGAAGACTACCGCCCTATCGATCTGACCTACGGCGATGAGTACGGGGTGGCTGATGTGCGGATTGGCAACACGAGGTAAGCTCTTGCGTGCTTTGGTGGGAAGAGCGGGGGGGGGGGGGAAGTCGCGTGTTGTCGTGCGTCGCCTAACGCTGAGGACTCTCTGCAGAGTGTTCGCCAAGACCACGGCCGAGGTGACAGTTCCTTTTGCCGACCGGCCGTTTGATGGCGTGTTCAATATTGTGACGGAGCTGAGTCCGATGGCGTCCCCCTCGTTTGAGAGCGGCCGGCCGAGTGAGGCGGAGATGCTGCTGTCGCGGACCCTGGAGAAGACGGTGCGGCGGTCCGGCGCCCTGGACACGGAGTCGCTGTGCCTGGCGGCGGGCCAAAAGTGCTGGTCGGTGCGGGTCGACGTGCACGTGCTGTCGTACGACGGCAACCTGGTGGATGCGTCCTGCCTGGCCGTGGTGGCAGCGCTGCGGCACTTCCGCAAGCCGGAGACGAGCATCGAGGGCGGCGTGTTGACCGTGTACACGCCGGCGGAGCGCGAGCCGGTGCCTCTGAGCTGGCTGCACTCGCCGTTCTGCGTGACGTTTAGCTTTTTCGGCGAAGACGACGCCGAGATCAGCCTGCTGGACGCCAACCTGCTGGAGGAGCAGCTCCGCGTGGGCAGCTGCACCATCAGCATCAACAAGGAGGGCGAGATCTGTCAGGTGGCTAAGCTGGGCGGCACGCCGGTCGAGGCGACTTTGATCCTCAAGTGCACGCAGACGGCGCTGGAAAAGGCGCGCGAGTTCTCGAGCCTGGTCGACCGCAAGCTCGCGGAAGACGTCAAGAAGCGAGACAAGGGCGGGCTCATTGCCGAGCTCAAGGCCGAGAACGATCGGTGACATGGGGGGGGCATAGGCCAAGGAAGAGAAACGGGCAGCCCAAAACAAAATCGGCATGGCCATACAACAAGGAATAACGTTTATTGCAATGATACCCTGTAAAATCAACGGAAACAGCAGAGCCGATGAACTTGGCAAAACAGACTTGGCGTTACGAGGGGATATATATATATGGGGCGTTATAATCAAGATGCAAAACAGGCGACACTGATCCGGATCCGCCGCGTCCCCGGCGGACGAATCCCTCCGGCAGAGAAATGCAAAATCCCTCGGCTACCGCATCACCGGCGGACGTGACTCCTTGTTCCACTTGACACGCGACCGCAGCCACTCAACGGCCTCCTGCACGCCAGTGCCGGTGAGGGCGGAGACGGGCAGCACGCGCGAGTCGCGGATGCTGGCGGCCTTGTCGCCCTCAAAGACCTTTTTGACGAGCCCCTCCTTGATGCGCACCACCTCGACGCAGTCCTCGCGATCCTGCTTGTTGGCCAGGATCAGCACCGGCACCCCCTCGGTGTCCGAGTGCTGCAGGACGTCCTCGAGCACGAGGCGGCACTCGTCGAGGCGAGAATCGCCGGGGTTCGCGGCGGCGGCGGCGGCGGCGGCGGCGGCGGCAGCGGCAGCGGAGGACCCGCTAGCAGCCGAAGAGGAGGAAGCCGAGGCACCGCCGCGACTGCCGCTGCCGCTGCCGCTGCCACTGCCGCTGCCACTGCCGCTGCCGCTGCCGCTGCCACCGCCACCTCCGCCACCTCCGCCGCCGCCGGGAGCCAGGGCCAGCGTGTCGCTGTCCTCGAGGATGCCGTCGCCAATGTCGGTGCTGTCGATGATGAAGACGATGGCGTGGCAGCTCTGGTAGTAGCTCTGCCAGAGCTTGCGCAGGGTCAGCTGGCCGCCGACATCCCAGATCTTCATGTACATGTCGGGCAGCGTAATGGTCGACACATTCTGGCCGACCGTGGGCACCGTCTTGAGCTTGGGCTCGGGCCTGTCGGGCGAGTAGAGCGCCTTGACCTGCTCGTGGAAGGTCGTCTTGCCGGCATTGTCTAGGCCTAGCAGAAGAACAGAGTACTCTACGGGGGGTGCAAAACGGGCGCGGCACGCTGGTCAGCGCAAAAATAAGAGAAAATAAAGGAAAAAAGGAAAAAAGGAAAAAAAGAAAGATGTTCCTCCGCCGCCCGCTCACCTTCTTTGCTGGTTGCGAGCATATAAAGCCCTTTGACCAGATGGTACATGGTGGCCCGGCTTCCTGGTGCGGTGCGCGCGACCCGGCCGAGACCGAAGAGCACCGACGGTGGTATTGGCAGAGTCGAACACACCAGGCGGGTTCCATGCAAAACCGGACTAGAGCAAAGGGGGGTTGCGCGCTGCCGTTCCTACATACGGAGTACGTGGGTGTTTGGGTGTTTGGGTGAAAACGACTCTGTAAAATGCTAGCGGCCAGCTACGCCGGAGTATGCGCTGGAGTTGGGGGGGAGCCCATAACCGCGACAGCGCTAAAATAGCAGTAGCAGCAGTGCCAAGCCGCGCCACGCTGCCGAGTCCAGAGGCACTCCAACGCCTGCAGAATGGATGGCCACGCTCACTGCGGCGCCCGCGTTTCAGGGCAGCGTCGACTTTTGGCCGGTGAAATGAGCCACAGCCACTCGGCCCCGAACCAGAGCCCTGACTGGTTCGCCACCGCAGAAGCTCCAGTTTTCAAACGCCGCCCAATGGCACGGGGTCTGGGGTAGGATGGCTGTGCTTTGGGGCCCGATTCGCCCCTGTCGCCGTGCAAGAAACCCCCCTACAGTGCACCCAAAAGTCGCTTCAGCCGGCGGAAAGCGGCCCCCCGCGCCAATCTGGGTGGTGTTGGGGAGCGATTGCCGCCAACAGGCGGCTTGACCGAAGATGGCTGGCACACTGTATGGGTCCCTCTATTTTTTGTTGCCCTTGGGGGCTCGAACGGACTGGGCTTCTGGAAGGGCGTTTTCTTTGTCACTCTTGTTCCCAAGGCCCGGTTTAGACCTGTCTTTGTGATCTAGCCGTTATGTCATCGCCACGCCGCCGCCGCCGCCGCCGCCTGCTTTTAGGGCCCATTGAGCAGAGATTGGCCAGGAACCGGCCTCTGCCGGCTCTTTGTCGTTCATCCAGCGTTTTGCTTATTTTTCTGCTGCCTTCCTGACAGCAGCCGCCTCACAGCAACGCAAATCTAGCGACGTTGAACCGTGAGAAGGCAAACTTGGACGCCAAACTGTGAAAAGGCAAACTCGCCCGGCTGTTCTCATCATGACGTTCAAAGACCAGTGGAACCGGCTCGTCCGCAAGTCAGACTCGTCCGGCTCGGACACCACGGCCCTCAGCGAGGAGGCACCGGCGCCGGGCTGGTCGTCCGGCACCGTCTTTGCCCGGACGTCGTGGCGGCCGCTTAAAAAGTCCACGACGGCCGGAAGCAGGGCCGACCGAGCCTCGGGGGCTCCGGGGGCTCCGGGGGCTCCGGGGGGGCCGGGGAGGCCGGGGGGGGACATGGGCTCGTCGAGAGGCCGGACGAGCGGCCATAGCAACGCCAGCAGCGGAAAGAACACCACGGGCCTCTCGAAGAGGAGCACAAGCCGCCGGCTCACGGGCGCGTATCCCGCTGCCGGACAGCCACTCGCCAATGCGCTTCCGCCGCCGGACCCGACGGCAGACGCAAAGAATGCAGACGCGTGCCGCCAGCGCACCGCCCTCGACGCCTTTACCTTTACCTTTGGCGCCACCCGCCCGCCACGCGGCAGCATGGACATCAGCCCGCGGACCTCCCGACGGCCGAGTATAGACGACTTTCACTACGACTGAGGCCTGTGGGGAAAGAAGGCAGACCGAAAGGAAGAATCAGATCCAAGGGAAGAATCAGACCTCGTCAAGGACAACGGGGTCGATCGAGGGTCCGAGATGTCGGGGCTTTTGAGGCTTGCAGGCATGGCTTCACACGCCGTGGAGCTCTCCTGCATCGAGGGCCTTGAGCAGAAGGAAGAGCAGGCCAGAAGCTGGGTGCATCGAGGGCCATAAGCAAAAGGAAGAGCAGGCCAGAGCTGGGCCGAGCCATCGAGCAGGCTGATGATGCGGGTTTTTTTGCCTTTTTGCCTGTTGCGGTGGCAAAGTTTCTGCGCTGCTCTTTCGCGGCCTGTCGCTCACATGGTGTTGTGCCTCTTTTTGCGGCATGTCGCGCGTATCATGTTATGCAGGGTTGGGAAATTCGAGGCGAACGGGAGGACCATCCTCTCTTGCTCGGTCGGGAGCGACAAGTCATGTCTATTAATCTGGCCGGGGTATCTGCCGTGGGATACTTGGAACCGGCGACGGCCCCACAAAAGTTAATGCAAGCCGCACGTTAAGTGCGATTCAAGACGGATGGATCTCCGCGCCCACCATGCGTCAGATACTTTGTCACCAGTCCACCACACCACGAGTATTTGCAAGGCCATCAAGCAAGCCACCTCGTTGCATAGACACGGGCATCCCAGCGACGTTGTTCCACCATGGACTACAGCTCAGTGCCGACACCGGCAGCGTGCTATGCCGACTTTTGCCTGATTCCGGTGGGTTTTTTCTTTTCGTTTCTTTTTTGTTTTTTTTCTTTTCTTTTCTTTTGTTTTTTTTCGTTCTTCTTCCTCTAGCCAGTCACTGACCAACAGGTCGGGACCGGCCGTGTCTCCGTGGCCGAGGAGGTGGCCCAGGTGCAGAAGCTGCTGCAGGCCTCGGGCCTGACCGTCACGATGCATGCCAGCGGCACGACAGTGGGTGAGTGACTCGTCTCTCCCGGCCGCTGCCGTGGCTCTGCTGACCCGGGCAGAGGGCAGCTGGGACGACGTGATGCGCGTCATCGGCCAGGCCCATACTCTTGTCCACCAGCGCGGCGTCCTGCGGGTGCAGTCGTCGATGCGCGTTGGCACTCGGTACGCACATCTACTTTTTCTTTCTTCTCTGACGAGACTCTCCCTCTCCTGCCTCCTTTCTCACACGCCTGCCAGGACCGACAAGAAGCAGACCGCTGCAGACAAGGTCAAGCGGGTGCAGGACATCCTCGCCAGCGAGACGTAAGAGCTGTTGCGCGCGGCCGAGCCTCGGAATCAGATAGCATAATGCCTCCCTAGTTTTATTACACATGAAGCTACAACGCGTGGCCTCGCGGCACGCCATTCCCCTAGATCTCTCCCCTAGGTTGAAACCCCCCCCCCCCCTTTTCCTCTCTTCCCCCCCCCCCCAAACCGACCTGATTCGTGAACGCGCTGCTTTTCCAATGGCTTTCCAAAAAACCCTTGCCGCCATCCCCGCTCTGGCACCCGGCCCCGTATCCTGCCCATTGCTGCTTTCTGTGCTTTTTGCTGCCGCCGAGGGCCATTCATGCACGCACAGTGCTCCTCTTTGCTGAGCGGCGCAGCTCCTTCTCGCGCTCGCGCTCCAGGTACTTTTTCTGCGCCTTGGCGTCGAGCGCGTTGAGCTCGGCGTCGCGCTTCTGCTTGCGGGCCTTTTCCCGCTCTGCCGCCCGCTCCTCGGCCTTTTCCTCCTCCTCGGCCTTGAGGATCTGCCGGATCGTGGCCTCGCGCGTGGCCTTGACCTTGCGCAGCACCTCGGGGCGCAGGTGCGCCGACTGCACCAGCAGGTCGGCCGAGTGCAAAAAGTACGAAAAGATGGGCAGCAGGCTGTCGTAGTTGCTGTTGGAGGGCAGCTGGTACTTGAGGTAGACACGCTTGCGAGGGGTCGTGTCGTCGATGCTGGCCAGCAAAAGAGTCGCGTCAGCTGCGCGCAGAAGAGCAAAAAAAAATTGGAGAGCCACGAGAACTCACCTGGTCGGCTTCACCATAGGCTGGTCGGTGATGATGAGGTATTCCAGGGCGTCGCCGGCCGTCTCGGCCGCCTGGATGAGCTCGGGCGTCAGGAGCAGATTGGTGATCTCGGCGCTCTCGCTCATGACCGTCAGCCACGGCGGCAGCTTGGCGTTGTCCTTGGTAAAGGTAAGCGAGACGTCAAAGCGGTCGTCGCGCACGCTCTTCATGCGGTCCTTGTGCACAATGGCCCAGACGAAGCCGTCGTAGGTGCTCTTGGGGGCACCGGCGGCGCCGGCGCCAGCGGCGCCGGCAGCCACCAGGGCAGGCGCGGTCAGCGCCTCCTTGCCGTCAAAGGGGTACATGGTCGCCAGCAGCGAGTCCTCGGGCGCCGGCATGCTCTCGACGAAAAAGGCGAGAATGTGCTCGGCAGCGAGCACAAACGGGTTGAAGCGCTTCTGCAGCTTGAGCTTGACGTCGACAAAGGCCACGTTTTGGCGGCCCGTGAGGTAGGTGGAGAACTCAAAGAGCGAGTTCTCCTTGAGCAGCGTCCACGGGTCCGCCGTGGCCAGCTTCTCGCCCAGGGCCTGCAGCGCCGTGGCCTCGGGCTGGCCGGCCAGCCCTGGCGGGACCCGGCCGAAGCCGGCCAGCGCGAACTCGGACGCGATCAGCTTCTGGTGCGCCGCCACCCAGGCGCTCGCCCTTTTGCGGTTCAGGCGCGAGCCAAAGGTGTGCACCACGAGCACCACGGCCATCAGTATGAAGATGATGCCCTCCACCTGGAAGTCCTTCCATGAGTGGCGCTCGTGCACATTGTACCACTTTGTGTAGGGAACGGCCGCGCCCGCCGCCGCCGGGCTGCTGCCGCCAGCAAAAGCTGCCGCTGGGGTCGCATCAGAGCCGCCGGCAAAGTCGGCAAAGTCTACATGGTCAGCGTCAGCCTCTCCCTCGAGCAGAGCCGCATCAATCGCGTCTGAATTCCAACAGCCATTAAAAGCCCCCCAAAAAAAACCCAAAACCTACCAGAGTCGCCAGACGGAACGGCCGCGGCCGCTTTGTCGCCCCCGAGAAAGCTCTTGAGGAATTGCGCCATGGTTACAACTGGTGCGGCCCTGGGGTTGGGATGGGCGAGGGCGGTTCGGAGGTGGGAAACGTGCTTCCCGCTGGACGGAAAAAGGAGGTTCCCAGCAGTATGGGCTCGATCTGGCCACGATTTGCAGAGGGTTTTTTATTGGTAATGGTAATTTCTTCTCGCATTGGTCCGTGCTCTGGCTAATCACCAGCTTCGGTCGAGGACCTAAAGTGGGGCCAGAGCTGCTGGGCTGTGGGGGTGGGGCCTTCCCGTTGCCCAGACAACGGGGCTTTTTTTGTGTGCACAGAAAGCTGTTGGGCGCAAAAGTGGCCACGAGGGGGGAGGCAGAGCGCGTCATTGGCACCTTTACACACGGGATGACACGGGCCTCGGAAATGCCGCGCATCTCAGCATGCAGAACATCTGGCCGACGGGCGGCAAACAGATCCAAGCCGCCGCTCTTCGTCACCAAGATACCAATCAGCCCAACAGATCGGAAAAGCTGCTACGAGCCCGGGCCCGGGCCGGGGCCCGATGACGACGACTCGCTCGCCGATCTGGCCGACCAGCTCGATCTCGTGTCGCTCGACGATGATCTCAGTGAGCTGATCCGCATCGAGCAGGCGCCGGAGCCGTCCAGCCGCGAGCAGGCGATCGGCGGCGAAAAGCCCGGCAGGGGCGCAGAGTCTGGCAGCAGCGCGGCCGGAAGCGAAGACACGGCAGACGCGACGGGCGACATTGCAGGCGACAACTACGACGACGACGACGAAGCTTCTGAGCAGCTCTTTGACAGCTTTGCCGACGAGAGCATCGAGTCGGGCCTGCGCATACTGACGTGGGCGGACGTGTGCCCGGCGGGCGACAGGATCGAGAAGATTGCCGAGGCGTCGTACGCGGAAGTGTACCGGGTGTCCAACAGGAGAGGGACCAGCATCATCAAGGCCATCCGGCTGGCGTCGGCGATCAAGCCGCAGACGAAGCAGCAGCAGAGGGCCGGGCTGGTGGACGAGGAGCCGCACGACGAGGCGGACCTGCGCGGCGAGCTGGCCATCTCGGAGTGGCTGGCCGACATCCCCGGCTTTGTCGTGTACAAGGAGCGGTACATTGTGCGCGGGCGGACGAGCAAGGCCCTGCTGGACACGCACCAGGCCTTCCACCGGCGGGCCAAGCGGCAGGATCCCGGCCGGCTGCAGTTCTACCCGTCGCCGAGCCGATACCTGGACGACACGCAGTTTCTGGTCATTGAGCTGGGCGACGCCGGCACGGCTCTGGAGGACGTGGTGCTCGAGTCGGCATGGCAGCTGTGGGATGTCTTTCTGCACGTGGCCGTGGCGCTCGCCCGGGCGGAGGACCAGCTGGAGTTTGAGGTAGGCCGCCGGGAGCCGTCGTTTTTGCTTGGCCTGCCTCGGCGCTGTCCTGAAACTGACTGGATTTTGCCGTATGTAGCATCGCGACCTCCATGAAGGAAACCTGTGTGTTCGCCAGGTGGGCCGGCCGCACAGCAAGACGGCCGCCGCCGCCGACGCCGACGCCGACGCCGACGCCGACGCGCCGCTCGTGTTTGGCCGCTCGGGCCTCGACATCACCATCCTCGACTACGGGCTGTCTCGCGCCACGGACCCGGACGCCGGCGAGGAGGGCCGCGAGCCGATTGCGTGTGATCTGGAAAAGGACCTGGGCCTCTTTACGAGCACGCACGCGGCGCAGTGCAAGGTGTACCGGCAGATGCGCTCGTATCTCATCCGCGGCGACCGCGCACACCTGCCGCCCAGCTACCACGCCCGGCCGCACGAGCCCAACTACGAGGGCCGGCCCATCTCGTGGAAGGAGTACCACCCCTACACCAACGTGCTGTGGCTGGCGTACCTGTACGGCTACCTCGTGCGCAGCTTCCGGGGCGAGAAGCAGCAGCTGGCGCGCTTCCGGCGCACCACGCGCGAGCTGTGGGCGCACCTGAGCCCCGACGCGCCGCGGTCCATTCTCTCCTTTGCCAGCGCCACCGAGGTGGTCCGGTTTGCCGTCGAGGCCGGCTGGATGACCGAGGCCCAGCTGGCCGGGGACGACAATGGCGGCGCTGCGGGCCCAGACGAGGAACCGTACGGCGGGGAACCGTACGACGAGAAACCGTACGACGATGAGACGAGTCGCGGTGGCGAAGACGATGGGAACAAAGGCGGCTCGCGGTTGGCCGCCGCCGACGCGCCGGACGAGATGACGAGCAGCTGCTGCGGCCACGGCGGGAGCATCATCGAGGCTCAGACGGCCGCGCGGGACGACGCGGAGCTCCGCCGGTCTCCTCGCCGGCGGCGCCGCGCGGCGGTCAGATACAACTGACGCAGCACGCAGCACGCAGCACAGGGGGGGGGGGGGGGCGCCACCGGGTGGAGCTGAGCGGTTTTGACGAGATGCGTTGTTGGCCGGAATCCACGGAATCAACGGAATCGACGTGTGAGGTGGAGTACACCGCTGCGTGAGCCGAGGCTCAGAATGACTAATACGATTGCGTATATAAGGCAACGGAGGATACTCGGCGTTCTCAGGCCACGGATTTACCACAGCCACCCCGTCTCGCTCAGCATAACGACTCACTCTCGCTCCAGCATACACCCAGTCTCACCCAGGACACAGCAATGGCGGTCGAGAAGCTCAAGCCGTCGGACCCGCGGGCGACGCACCACACGGCCACTCTGAATGGCAAAAAGTACCACTACCGTGTGGCCGAGCCGCCGGCCGGGCGCGCCCCCCGCGGCACGATTCTGCTCATCCACGGGTTCCCCGACCTGGGCTTTGCCTGGCGCAACCAGGTGCCGGTGCTGGCGGAGGAGCTGGGCCTCCGGGTGATTGTGCCGGACATGCTGGGCTACGGCCAGACGGACGCGCCCGACGCGGTGGAGCCGTACCGGCACACGAGCGTCTGTGCCGACCTGGTGGCGCTGGTGGACCTGGTCAGCGGCAGCGGCAGCGGCAGCGGCAGCGGCAGCGGCAGCGGCAGCGGCGAGGTGCCGGCGGAGCCGGTGCGCTTCTTTGTGGGCGGGCACGACTGGGGCGGTGCGGTGGCGTGGCGCATGGTGCTGTGGCACGCGGAGCGGCTGCTCGGCGTGTTCAGCGTGTGCACGCCCTTTTTCCCGCCGTCGCCGCAGCCGTTTGTGGAGATGGCGGACATGGTCAAGGTGCTGCCCAACTTTGCCTACCAGCTGCAGTTTGCCGGCGACGAGCTCTGGCGCGCCGTGCAGGGCGAGGCGCGCCTGCGCCAGTTCCTCAACGTCATGTACGGCTCGGATGCCGGCGACGGCAGCACAGCGGCGGCGGCGGCGGCGGCGCACCCGCACGGCTACTTTTTCAGCACCAGCAGCGGCGTCAACCTCGACCACCTGGACGAGGCGCCGCCCACGTCGCTGCTGAGCCCCGAGGAGATGGACTACTACGTGGCCGAGTTTGCACGCTCCGGCCTGCGCGGCCCGACCAACTGGTACCGCACCGGCCGCCTCAACTACGCCGACGAGCGCGCGCTCGTGCAAAAGGCCGGCGGCGGCGTCGCGCGCGTCGCCCTGCCGGCGCTCATCATCGCGGCCGAGTCGGACCCGGCGCTGCCGCCGGCGCTGGCCGACCGCACCGCCCCTCTGTTTGACAACCTGACCCGGCGCCTGGTCCCGGGCTCGCACTGGGCGCTGTGGCAGTCGAGCGAGGCCGTCAACAAGCACATGAAGGAGTTCCTCGCGCCGCTGCTGGACGGCGCCGACGGGGCGGCCGGGAAAGCAGCGCTCTGATGGGCAGCACGCCAGAGATAGGATTAAAAATGATATTTGGGCACTTGAAGACGTAACATTTTTTCTGAATCGCACGGCAGGCCTTGATCACGGCAGTCCTGCAGCCAGAGCCATCCGCGGCAGGCCTTGTGATCACGGCAGTCCTTGCGCCACATCCCGGCGCTCGTCACTTGAGGGTAAACTTTTGCCCCGTAATCGTCGGCGCCGACGACTTGGCCTTTTTGTTGGGCCGGCCACACATGGCGCAGACTGGAAGGTCAGCACAGAGAAAGAAAAACGACAGCCGTCGGGCCGGCACCACTCACCGTCTTCCTTGTAGGAGCACTGCCGACGGTCAGCTGCAGGCCGGACTCGGCATCGTAGGAGCCGCCGCGTGCCGGGAGCCACGGCGACGACAAAAAGGGCCCACTCACGTTATGGCAGAGCTTGTGGCCCTGGGCGACCTTGACTTTGCACTTGTCGCAGTTGCTGCAGACGGTCAGCCGGGGCCGCAGCATCAACACCCACTCTCTCTCTCTCTCTCTCTCTCTCACCTTGAATACAGCGCGTAGGGGTTCTTGGCGTTCTTGGACAGCAGCTTGCTCTGCGCGGGTGTCAGCAAAGCAGGCAGCACAAAAGGACGCAAAAGGCGGCAAAATGACGCAATAGGACGCCGGACGGC
Source organism: Graphilbum cf. rectangulosporium (assembly GCA_019925645.1). Classification (NCBI taxonomy): domain Eukaryota; kingdom Fungi; phylum Ascomycota; class Sordariomycetes; order Ophiostomatales; family Ophiostomataceae; genus Graphilbum; species Graphilbum cf. rectangulosporium. The sequence goes on from JADHKI010000070.1 coordinate 65,829, forward strand.
CCGTGTCTTGCCTTTCCGATGCCGTTCTGGCCCAGGGTGCTCGACTTCTTGTCGCTGCTCCGGGACGCTGCGGCGGCGGGCGAGCCAAAGTACAGCTCGTTCTTCTTCTTGACGCCGGGGGTGGCCAGCGTCGTCCCGGTGACGAGCTTTGCACACCTTGCGCAGACCATGATGGAAGAGGCCGAGTTGTCGTTGTGGCGTTGTCGTTGCGGTTGTCGTTGCGGTTGTCGTTGTGGCGGTTGTCGGCCAGAAGCGAGGACACAGCCCTGTGCGACGGACTCCTGTACTCTGTTTCTTGTGGCGACGGTCCTGGCAATGATGCACAGCCGGATCCTAGGGGCTGGGTGGCTCTGGTACTGTATCTTACCCTGCTCGGGATGACGTTGGATGCGGTCCAATGAGGCGATGCGCGGCGCAGCCTAGCGCTGTGGCTGGTGCGGTGGCTGACTACGGTCTGGCTCGACGCCGTTGCAAATGCAAGTATAAATAGCAAAAAAGCCTCCAAGCCTCGCTTGGTTTAAAGCCTCGCCTTATTTACGTACGCCGTGATTGGATCCAGCTGCATTCAGAGCGTAAGGCGTACCCAAGGCTAGTTAACAACTGAAGCTTTTTAACCCTATAAAATGTTCTACTTTTATAGTAACTTGCTGTTGTTCTACCTTTAACTCGCTAAATGCTCTTCTCAACACGGGCCGAATCCACGCCGCCCCTGAATACGGAACCGTTATCCCCTGTGGCTTCTGGAGCTGAAGCTGCTCCACAGCTCGCAATACGGCCGTTTTCTCTTGGCGCAGCGCAAAACCTTGGCAGCCGAGGCAACTGCAGCGTGAATTCTAGGCAACTGAAGCGTGCATTCTAGGCAACTGCAGCGTGTATTTCCACCCAGAACGCTGTATTTGGCGCGACTGTTTCAGGGCAGTCGCGGACGAGGTGTCCACTAAAAAGCCGCCGCCCCAGAGGCCGTGGCTGTGCTAGCGGCCAATCACTGCGCTGCGTGCCGATCCCAGAACCATTGCAAAACGGTGGCCTCGTCGGATGAAGCCACACTAAACACTCCTGCAGCAATTTTCCCCCTTTGCTCCCCCCATTTGCCCATTCCATCACCCACCGCAACCCAACCCCCTTTGCAGCGGCGCGCCGCCCATCCCAGCTCTACGACGCGACGGACACGTTTTTTTTTTTTTGTTCATTTTCTTGTTTCCATGGTCGAACCCGCGCCAGCCTTCGTTTTCTGCCCCCCCCGCCGCCGCATGCGTTGCCCGCAAATCTGCGTGATCATTGCGAGACGAGGACAAGCAAACCATGGCTGGACGACCTCGCGTGCCTCCCCCGATGGGTGGCTACGCGGCGTACAACAGCGGCGGCAACAGCGGCTTCACCAGTAACAGCGGCTTCACCAGTAGCAGCGGCTTCACCAGTAACAACAACAACAACAACAACCTGCTGGACCTGGACGACGACCAGCCCGTCTACAGCGGCGGCCAGCGCTCCGACCTGAACGACGACGAGCTGATGCGGACCCTCGACCACGACGAGAGCCTGCCGCGGCCCTCGGTGTCGTATGACGACTTTATCGGCGAAAGCGCAAAGGCGCATCCGTCGGCCAAGCTCGGCCCTGGCGGCCTGCCTGGCGGCGCATCCTCTTCCTCCTACACCACCACCCATACCACCACTACCCGGCCCTCCCCCCCGGCGCCCTACCTGGCCGAGGCCGACCGGCAGTACAGCCAGAGCTCGGACCTCCACAACTACCAGCGGTATGCCGACGACTTTGACGACTTTCCCGAAGACGGCACGTCGTACTACCAACATGGCGGTGCCGGCGTCGGAGGCAGCGGCAGCGGCGGCGGCGGCATCGGCGGCGGCGGTGGCGGCACTGCCGGGCTGCCCACCTCGGGGCAGGCCAACGCACACAAGCGGAACAGCGTGATGGGCCTGGGCGGCGGCCTGCTGGGCCGGGCCAAGAACATGCTGGGCATCGGCGAGCCCGGCTACTCCGAGATGGACCTGCCCCTGACGGAGGCGGCGGCCTCCCAGCGCCTGGACGACCACGATGATTCCGAGCTGGCGGCGACATCGAGTAAGAGCGGCGGTGGCGGCGGCAGTGGCGGCAGTGGCGGCGGCGGCGGCCGTGGCAGCTTCAAATTCGGCTTCGGGCGAAGCAAGCCGGACCCGTCGACGCTCGGCCCGCGCATCATCCACCTCAACAACCCGCCGGCCAACGCGGCGTTCAAGTACTGCGACAACCACGTGTCGACGGCCAAGTACAACATCATCACGTTCCTGCCCAAGTTCCTGTTTGAGCAGTTCTCCAAGTACGCCAACATCTTTTTCCTCTTCACGGCCGGGCTGCAGCAGATCCCGGACCTGTCGCCGACGAATCGCTACACGACCATTGGCCCGCTGGCGGTGGTGCTCACGGTGTCGGCGGGCAAGGAGCTGGTGGAGGACTACCGGCGCAAGCAGGGCGACCGGTCGCTCAACATGTCCAAGGCGCGGGTGCTGCGCGGGTCCTCGTTTGTCGAGACCAAGTGGATCAACGTGGCGGTGGGCGACATTGTGCGGGTGGAGTCGGAGGAGCCGTTCCCGGCGGACCTGATCCTGCTGGCCAGCTCCGAGCCCGAGGGCCTGTGCTACATCGAGACGGCCAACCTGGACGGCGAGACCAACCTCAAGATCAAGCAGGCGCTGCCGGAGACGTCGGCCATGGTCAGCCCGGGCGAGCTGAGCCGGCTGGGCGGGCGCGTGCGGTCGGAGCAGCCCAACAGCAGCCTGTACACGTACGAGGCCACCATGACGGTGCAGGCGGGCGGCGGCGAGCGCGAGCTGCCGCTGAACCCGGAGCAGCTGCTGCTGCGCGGCGCGACGCTGCGCAACACGCCGTGGATCCACGGCGCCGTCGTCTTCACCGGCCACGAGACCAAGCTGATGCGCAACGCGACGGCGACGCCCATCAAGCGCACCAAGGTGGAGCGGCAGCTCAACGTGCTGGTGCTGGTGCTGGTGCTGGTGCTGCTGGGCCTGAGCGTCATCTGCACCGTGGGCGACCTGGTGTGGCGCGGCAGCGCCGGCCGGTCGCTGTCGTACCTGATGCTGACGCCGACCAACTCGGTGGCGACGGTGGCGGGCGCCTTTTTCAAGGACATGGTGACGTACTGGGTGCTGTTCTCGGCGCTGGTGCCCATCTCGCTGTTTGTCACCATTGAGATGGTCAAGTACTGGCACGGCATCCTGATCAACGACGACCTGGACATGTACCACGACAAGACGGACACGCCCGCCAACTGCCGCACCTCCAGCCTGGTCGAGGAGCTCGGCATGGTCGAGTACGTCTTCTCGGACAAGACGGGCACGCTGACGTGCAACATGATGGAGTTTAAGCAGTGCTCCATCGCCGGCATCATGTACGCCGACGACGTGCCGGAGGAGCGGCGGGCGACGGTGATGCCGGACGGCAGCAGCGGCGGCGGCGGCGGCGGCGGCGAAGAAGAAGGCATACACGACTTTAAGCAGCTGCGGCAGAACCTGCAGCAGTCGCACGCGACGGCGGGGGCGATTGACCAGTTCCTGTCGCTGCTGGCGACGTGCCACACGGTGATCCCGGAGCGGGACGAGAAGGCGGGGGGCCGGATCCGGTACCAGGCGGCGTCGCCGGACGAGGGGGCGCTGGTGGACGGAGCGGTGACGCTGGGGTACCGGTTCACGGCGCGCAAGCCGCGGGCGGTGATGATCGAGGCGAACGGGGTGGAGCAGGAGTACGAGCTGCTGGCGGTGTGCGAGTTCAACTCGACGCGCAAGCGCATGTCGACCATTTTCCGGTGCCCGGACGGGCGGATCCGCTGCTACTGCAAGGGCGCCGACACGGTCATCCTGGAGCGGCTGCACGCGGACAACCCGCACGTGGAGGCGACGCTGCGGCACCTGGAGGACTACGCGTCCGAGGGGCTGCGCACGCTGTGCCTGGCCATGCGGGAGATCCCCGAGGCCGAGTTTGCGCAGTGGCAGGCCGTGTACGAGCAGGCCAGCACGACGGTGGGCGGGCAGCGGGCGGCGGAGCTGGACCGGGCAGCCGAGCTGATCGAGCACGACCTGTACCTGCTGGGCGCGACGGCGATCGAGGACCGGCTGCAGGACGGCGTGCCCGAGACGATCCACACGCTGCAGCAGGCCGGCATCAAGGTGTGGGTGCTGACGGGCGACCGGCAGGAGACGGCCATCAACATTGGCATGAGCTGCAAGCTGCTGAGCGAGGACATGATGCTGCTGATTGTCAACGAGGACAGCGCGGCGGCGACGCGCGACAACCTGCACAAGAAGCTCGAGGCCATCCGCACGCAGGGCGAGGGGCTGGCGCTGGAGATGGAGAACCTGGCGCTGGTGATTGACGGCAAGTCGCTCACGTACGCGCTCGAAAAGGACCTGGACCGCCTCTTCCTCGACCTGGCCGTGCTGTGCAAGGCCGTCATCTGCTGCCGCGTGTCGCCGCTGCAAAAGGCGCTGGTGGTCAAGCTGGTCAAGAAGTACCAGAAGCAGTCCATCCTGCTGGCCATTGGCGACGGCGCCAACGACGTGTCCATGATCCAGGCCGCCCACATTGGCGTCGGCATCAGCGGCATGGAGGGGCTGCAGGCCGCGCGCAGCGCCGACGTGTCCGTAGCCCAGTTCCGCTACCTGCGCAAGCTGCTGCTGGTGCACGGCGCCTGGAGCTACCAGCGCGTCAGCAAGGCCATTCTGTACTCGTTTTACAAGAACATGACGCTGTACCTGACGCAGTTTTGGGTGAGTGTGTGAAAAGGGGGGGGGGGGGGTGAAAAGGGGTATTCAAAGGGAAAAGAGGCGGGAGAATGATGAAAAAGATGAAAAAGATAAAGGGTGACGGTGCTAACCAACAGTACACGTTCAACAACGTCTTCTCCGGGCAGGTCATCTACGAGTCGTGGACGCTGTCGTTTTACAACGTCTTTTACACGGTGCTGCCGCCGCTGGCGATTGGCATCCTGGACCAGTTCATCTCGGCGCGGCTGCTGGACCGCTACCCGCAGCTGTACGGCATGGGCCAGCGCAACGAGTTCTTCCGCGTGCGCGTCTTCATCGGCTGGATCGCCACGGCCACGTACCACTCCGTCATCCTCTACTACGGCAGCATCTTCTTCTGGTGGCGCCTGGGCCTGGCCGGCGCCGGCCAGGTGGCCGGCCACTGGGTCTGGGGCACGGCCCTGTACGGCGCCGTGCTGCTGACGGTGCTGGGCAAGGCCGCGCTGGTGACGAGCAACTGGACAAAGTACCACGTGCTGGCCATTCCCGGCAGCATGGCCATCTGGGTCGCCTTTGTCGCCGTCTACGGCACCGTCGCGCCCATGCTGCACTTTTCCACCGAGTACGCCGGCGTGGTGCCGCGCCTCTATGCCAGCCCCGTCTTCTGGCTGCAGCTGGCCGTGCTGCCCGTGCTGTGTCTGCTGCGCGACTTTGCCTGGAAGTACGTCCAGCGCATGTACCGGCCCCAGACCTACCACCACATCCAGGAGATTCAAAAGTACAACATTCAGGATTACCGGCCGAGGTGCGTTTTTTTTTTTCCTCCCTCTTTCTTCTCCTTCCCCTTCTTTACCTCCTCTCCCCTCCTCCCTCTTCCCTTACTGCTTCCCCCCTTCTCCTCCCCTACTCACCTCCAGAATGGAACAATTCCAAAAAGCCATCCGCAAGGTGCGCCAGGTGCAGCGCATGCGCAAGCAGCGCGGCTATGCCTTTTCGCAGGCCGACGAGAGCCAGACGCGCGTGCTGCAGGCGTACGACACGACCCAGAACCGCGGCCGCTATGGCGAGATGGCGTCGTCGCGGGCGCAGTGAGCGCGAGGGGGAACGGCACCGGACATTTTCGCGTGGCTGTCTATCTATGCAGAAAAAGACATGTGTTTTGTATGGGTTTTTTATTGTGCTTATATTGTGCATCCTAAAGCCTAGGCCAACGGCAGCAGCATCTCCCCGTAGTCGGGCTCCCAGCCGAACAAGTCGAGCGAGGCGGCGGCGTCGACATTGGCGTCAAAAGAAGCCGCGGCGTCGGCGCGCAGGGTGGCAATGATGGGCGGCGGCGGCAGGGGCCGGCCGTCCTTGCGGGCGCGGCGCTCGCGGGCGTCCCAGACGCGCAGGACGAGGCGGCGGACGGCGGCGCAGCGGGGGTCGGCGGCGTGGAGGAGGGCGCTGTGGGCGGCGAAGACGTCGGCGACGATGCGCCAGGCTTTCTGGACGAGCCGGGGGTCGTGGTCCGCGTTGGTGTCCGCGTCGGTGTCCGCGTCCGCGTTGGTGTCCGCGTCGGTGTCCGCCTCCGCCTCCGCTTCCGCTTCCGCTTCCGCCCCCGCCTCCGCCTCCAACAGCATCACGACGAGGGCGTCGAGCTGGGCGTGGACGTCGACGTGCCACCGAAACGGGACCAGGCCGCGGCGGGTCAGCGCCTCGACCAGCAGCTCGACCAAGGCCAGGCTGGTGCGGAAGAGCAGGGCGTGCTCGGCGGCCGGCAGCGAGCCGCCGCGGTCGGGGTACTGGCCGGGGTGGTGGACGGCCAGGCGCAGCCGGCTGACGGCCATGCGCGCGCCCACGCCGGCCATGCGGTGCAGCGCCACGGCCGGATCGGTGCGCCGCAGGTAGCGCGCCTCGAGCGTGGCCCAGAGGCCGTCGACGAGGGCGTCACGCGCCGCCAGCGGCGTGGCCCGGTCCAGCAGCGTGCGGCTGTGCGCGCGCAGGAAGCGGCTCAGCTCGTAGCGCAGCAGGCAGATGAGCATCTCGGTGGGGGGGGCGGGGGTGTCGATGCCGCCGGGTCCGGGGTCGGGTCCGGGGTCGGGTCCGGGGTCGGGTCCGGGGTCGGGTCCGGGGTCGGCTCCAGGGTCGGGTCCGAGTTCGGCTCCGGGTCCGGCTCCGCCCACCCCCCGCATCTGCGGGCTCATGTCGCTGTCGTTGAGGTTTGCCGGCAGCGGCACGTCGGCCGGCTCCGCGGGCCGCAGCGGCTGGCCGGCGCGCTGGGCGGCCAGGCCGTCGAGCAGCACAATCTGCCACCACACGCGGCGGCGCATCTGGGTCTCGAAGAAGACGGAGCAGGCTGTCTCGACGCCGCCGCCGCCGCCGCCGCCGCCGCCGCTGCCGGCCGGCGTCCCCAGCAACCGCCGGCCCAGCCGCACGGCCACGCCGGTCAGCAGCCACATGGTCTGGCCGTCCAGCACCTGCCGCGCCGCCAGCTGAGGGTCAGCGAAACAGGGCCATTATCAGACAACACACTAGAAACGCCAGGCAAACAACTCACCAGATACAGCGTGTAGGCCTGCAGCAGCGCCAGGCTGGTGTGCTGCAGGAAGCCGGCGGCGGCGAGGGCGGCGCGGGCGGCGGCCAGGTAGCGGGCCAGCAGCGTGGCGCGCGGCTCGCGCAGGCGGTCGCGGCACTCGTCGTCGCCCAGCGAGGCCACGGCGGCCGCGTAGACGGCAAAGAGCAGCGGCACCTGCGACGCCGGCAGCGCCGCGAAGCTGCCGGCCGCGCTGACCACCAGCTCCTGCACCGCCGGCGTGTAGAGCACCTTGCACAGCGGGTTGACGTTGCGCAGAAACGTCTGCCACAGCACAAACGCCGGCACCACTGCGGGGTGTGCCGCCTCGAGGGAGAGGCCGGAGAGGCCGGAGAGGCCGGAGAGGCCGGGGAGGCCGGCGTCTCCGAGCAGAAACCCCGAAATATCCGGTCCCGCGTCCGGTCCGGCGTCCGGTCCGGAACCCGCCGGTGCGCCTGCCGGCGGTGCCGGGCCCGGGTCTCCAGCTCTCTGCTCGACCCGGCCCCCGGCTCGCTCCCCGGCCCGGCCCCCGGCCCGGTCCCCGGTCTCGCCCCCGGCCCGCCCGTTCTCCGTCTCCGGGCGCGCCCTCTCCGTCTCCGAGTGTCGCCCCCCGCTCTCCGGGCCCGCCGGACCCGGCCGCCGCCGCCGCCGCCGGTGCGTGTACGGCGCCCGCGTCGTCGTCGCCACGCACGCCACGCCCGCTCGCACGCAGGCCGCGCACGGCAGCTGCCGCGTACACCGCACCTTGCGCTGCTTGCACAGCAGGCACGCGTACCGCGCCGGCGGCCGCACGGCGGCCTGCGTCTCGGCCTGGTGCTCGCCGGCCTCGGCGCTCTCGGCCGCAAACATGGTGTATCTCGTGTGCGTGTGGCGGAAGCAGAAGATGGTGTGAGCGAGCTGGGCGACGCATCTTTCGGACTTTTGGGGAAAGCGGGGCCGGATACATGCCGAGAGCAGACGGCAGACGCAGAGACAGAGGCAGCAGGTGGGCAAAGCAGACAGACGAAGCAGAGACTGAGGCAGCAGGTAAAGCAGACAGACGAAGCAGAGACAGAGACGAAGGACAGAGACGAAGCAGAGACAGACAAACCCAAGTCGCAGCGATCCCCGACTACGCCGAGACATGCCGGCTCACTTGGATTCGCAACGTCGCACCTGCCAGCACATTTCTGTGCTCCTGCCTTTTACTCAAGCCTGCCGTTCCATCGGACCTGCCTTTTACTCAAGCCTGCCGTTCCATCGGACCTGCCGTTCACGCCATAGCAGCTTCCCTGCCCGCGCTCCTTCCTCACTGCAGGCATACCGGTGCGCCGCCACCCGTGACGGCTACACCTGTGAGCCGATGCGGCGCTGCAGCTCTGGGACACAGGCACAAGCATCGCGGCACAGCATCACGACCAACATCACGACACAACACCACGACACACCACCACGATACATACCCCGACACAACATCACGACACACCACGACACACGACACACCACGACACAACACCACAGACGCCCAACAACTTGCAGGACCCCATCGTGCGCCGCAGACGTGGCAGACGCATCTCTGAAACAATGCCGAGTGAGACGAGTTGACTCTTCTGGCCTGGATTCCTCGGCAAGGCCTCGCACGCTCCATGACAGGCGGGCATGATTCCTCGGCAAGGCCTCGCACGATCCATGACAGGCGGGCATGATTCCTCGGCAAGGCCTCGCACGCTCCATGACAGGCGGGCATACTTGATGCCGACCGCAGGACACAGACCAAGATGCCCGAATAGGCAGCTCAAGCGATTTCTTGCTGCAACCAGCGAGGCCGTCGCACGGAGCAAGAGTGTTGGGGATACACAAGAGGACCAAGGCGGCAAAGTTGGCCACGCACAGCTGCCGTGCCACGGCCGGCTGCCGAAAAGAGTCTCTACGGTATAAAGCGGCGGGCTGGCGCGGTCTGCCGTTTGCTGCAGCGGCCGAGTTGGTCAGTTTGTTTTTCTGCCATTGACCTGTTGGTCAGTCTGCTTTTGCGGCATTGACCTGTTGGACAGTCTGCTTTCTGCTGCATCGACCGTTGGTCTGCCTGCATTCTACACCATGACGTTTCTGGATCACAACCTCGAGAGCGACGGGCCGGCCGGTCGCCGCTGCGAGAAGCGAGGCAGCGTGCGGCCAAGAGACGTGCGAGGCCGCAGCCGCAGCCGCAGCCGCAGTGACGACGACGCCTATAGCAGCGCGGATGTCTACCGCCGCCGCCGCCGCCGCCGCCGCAGAGAGCCTGCTGCGGACGACAGCCCGGCCCGGCTGACAGCCAGCAGCTCCTCGCGCGAGTTGGTGCCGGCATCGTCTGCTATCGCCCACATCCCGCGCTCGCGGTCGCCGTCCCGTCGGCCCAGACGGAGCGGGGGCGGGGGCCGGGACGCCGACCGGGGCCGGGGCGCTGACCGGGGTCGCAGTGTGTCCTGTTCCAGCTGCTCAGACAGTCTGTGCCAATCGCGCTCTCGTTCCCGCCCGCGATCACGCTCTACCGACTCGTCGCCGCCGCCGCCGCCGCGCCGCCGCCGCCGCCGCGAGCACTCGGCCTGGAAGTGGCTGCGCCACATTGGCGTCGGCGACGGCGACGGCGACGGCCGGCGCAACGACGACGATGCTCGGCGGCAAGACGGTGCCCGCCGGCTCCGCCACGAGTCAGAGTCGCCGCCGCCGCCGCGGCGCTCACGTCCGGACCCGCACCGCAGCGGCTGCCCGGGCGGCAGCCGGCCGCCGTCGCCGCCGCCGGCCTGGGAGACGGCAGCGCGCAACGCACTACGCGCCGGCGCCATGTCGGCGCTGTCCTACCACAGCATGCCCGGGCCCTGGCTCGGCGACAAGGGCTGCCTCGTGGCCACGGCAGCTCTCGGCGCCGCCCTCGTCGACACCTATGTGCTCCGCAAGCACCCGCACATTGCCAACGGCGTGCGCCACACGGCCATCCGCCAGGCCGCCGAGTATGCCATTGACAACGTCGTCACCCGGCCCATCATGGAGCGCGCGGCCACGCACCGGACCAGGGGGGGGCGGAGACATGTTGAAAATTAGTCTTGTATGAAAATTAGTCTTGTATGATTTGTATTTCGAGGTAATAGTGCGCGTATATCACCCACGCTGGCCCCACTCACGTGATATCACCGTAACCTGCCTGCACCTTCTCCGACTGACGTCTCCTCCCAAAGCAGACAACCCAGCACGACTGTTTATGGCTTTTGACCAGCGTTCGGATAGGCGCTGCGTTTGCCTTGTTGACTGATTCGGTCTCTCATTTTGCTTTCTCTGTGTTCTCTTCTCTCTGTTCTCTTCTCGCTGTCATCCTCTGTGCTCTTCTGTCATCCTCTCTTCTCTCTCCCCTCCTCTTTCCCTCTTCCCTCCTTTTCTCTTCTTTTCCTTCTTCCTCCTCTCTTCTCGTCCTTCTTCCTCCTCTCTTCTCGTCCTTCTTCCTCCTCTCTTTCTTCTTCCTCCTCTCTTGTCGACCTGAACCTCCCGCCTTATTCATGCCGCCGCCGCCCAACCATGTGGCGCTGCCGACCGAGTCGATCCAGTCGCTGCCGATGGCGGCCTCCGCCATGAGACCTCCCAAGACCCGCCAGACCGCGGCCGGCCCCGGCGCCGAGCTGCCCCGTGCGCTGCCGCTGTCGCAGTCCGAAGCCAGCCTGCCCATCCGCCGGCCCACCCCGACGGCCGCCTCTCTCTACGCCTCCACCCTGACCCCGCCGGGCTCGCGGTCCATGTCGCCCGTGGGCCGCAGTTCGCCGGGCCAGCGCGCGACCTCGCTGACGCTGGCCGGCACGGCGGCGGCGGCGGCGGCGGCGGCGTTTATGCACGGCCCTGGTGGTGGTGGTGGCGGCGGCGGCGGCGGCGGCGTCGGTGGCGGCTTCGGCGGCGGCGGTGGCGCAGCCTCCATGACAGCAACGATGGGGGGCGGGGCCGGAGGCGGGGCCGGTGCCGGGGCCGGTGCCGGGGCCGGTGCCGGGGCCGGGGGCGTGCCGGGTGCCGCGTTTACGCGGTCGCTGCTGGAGAGCCCGGCGGCGGAGAACCCAGAGGACCCGCTGCACCTGATGCTGCAGGCGTTTGTGCCGCACGTGGCCGTGTACGCGTCGCGCGACACGGACGAGCTGCTGCGCGAAAAGGGCTTTGCCGACGGGCTGTGGGAGCTGCTGCGGCCGTTTGGCGAGCGCGTGGCGGGCCGGGTGCTGGTGCGCGACAGCAACGGCGCCGCGCGGCAGCGCGACGACTTTGCCGTGCGCTTTGTGCGCTTTGGCGACAACACCGAGACGCCCGAGCCCGTCAACGGCGTCGTGCAGCCGCCGCCCAGCCCGCCGCCGCCGTTTCCGCTGCCCGACGGGTCGCGCTCGCGGCGGCAGCGGCGGCGGCGGTGGCGGCGGCGGCAAAAGGCAACAAATGGTGCGGAGGCGGGGGCGGAGGCGGGCCCGGATGCCAACGCCGACGCCAACGCCGACGCCGACACCGACACCGACACCGACGACCCCCCCATCACCGACGCCACCGCGACACGGCTCTCGCTCGTCGAGGCCGTCGTGGACCAGCACCTCTGCCACGCGGAGCGGTCCTTTCTCGGGCCGGCGCAGCAACACGCGGCGGCGGCGGCGGCGGCGCCCGGGGCACGGGCGCACGACCTCGACATGGAACACGCGTCGCCCTACTACATGCTGTACCTGCGGCGGCTGCTGGCCGGGCTGCCGGTGGCGAGCCACGAGACGTTTGCGCACCCGGTGGCGTGCGTGATCGCCATCAGCTCGCGCAACACGGCGCCGATCGCAACGTTCCAGGAGCTGTACCGCGACATCAGCCAGGGCGAGCGGCGGCTGCCGGCGTGGGTGGACGGCGACTTCTTGCGCTACTACGTGCTGGTGCACGACGAGGAGCGCGGCGACATGGCCGAGTCGATGGCGCTGTTTGAGAAGATGAAGCGCAGCCTGGGGCTGCACTGCCACCTGCTGCGGCTGCGCAGCGCGCAGAGCGTCGAGACGGACGACGACAGCGTGCCGCTGCCGCGCAGCAGCAGCACGGCCTGGCTGACGGCGGCCGAGGAGTACGCGGCGCTGGAGCGCAGCGAGAGCCTCGACGACGACGGCGACGGCGACGGCGACCTGCCGGCCGACGACCCGCCGGAGCCGACGCGCTACATTTTCGAGTCGGACGCCACGGCCGTGCGCGCCTTTGTGCGCGAGCTCGTCACCCAGTCGCTCGTGCCCACCATGGAGCGCAGCGTGTCGGTGTGGAACGACCAGGTCGCGTCCAAGCGCAAGGGCCTCAGCGGCCGCTTCCTCAGCCTGTCGAAGCGCTGGGCCGCGGGGAGTGGGAGCAGCAACAACAACTACAACAACAGCAACAGCGGCGGCGGCGGCGGCGGCGGCGGCGGCGGCGGCAGCAGCAGCAGCAACAACAGCATCGCCAGCGGTCTTGGTGGTCTCGGCAGTCTGGGCAGCCTCGGCAGCCTCGGCAGTCTCGGCGGCCTGAGCGGTCTCGGCGGCCTGGGCAACCGCAACAGCCTCGCCCTCGGCCTCGGCCTCGGCGGCGGCGGCGGCAGCTCGAACAATAACAACAACAACAACAGCAGCAGCAGCAACAACAATTACCACGCGCAGCTGGGGTATTACGCGGCGGACGCGCCGGAGGCGATCCTGCGCAAGCTGGCCGACTACGCGTTCATGCTGCGCGACTGGAAGCTGGCCATGTCGACGTACGACATGCTGCGGACGGACTACTACAACGACAAGGCGTGGAAGCACCACGCGGCGGCCAACGAGATGTGCGCGCTGGCGCTGCTGGTGATGCCGCCGGCGCAGTCGTCGCGCACCAAGCCGGAGACGGTGCGGGCGGCGCTGGAGCAGGCCGTGTACTCGTACCACACGCGCTGCGGCCACGCCTACGGCGCCGTGCGCACGCTGCTGCTGGCGCTGGAGCTTCTGCGCGTGCGCGGCGGGCCGGCCGTCGACGAGGCCGTGCGCTGGGGCATGCGGCTGCTGGAGGCGCGCCTGGTCGGCGCCGTGGGCGACGCGCTGCTGCGCGAGCGCATGGGCGTCTGCTGCGGCACGCGCCCGGACAAGGTGCGGGGGGGGCGGCCGGGAGTCGGCGGCGGGAATTCTGTTCACGCCGCCGCCGACGACCCGGACACGGAATACAACAAGGTGGTGGCGGCGTGGGGCGGGTGGCGGCGCAAGGCGGCCTTTTGGAGCGTGCTGGCGGCCGAGGCGTGGGTGGGCCAGGCCAAGTACATCCAGGCGCAGCGCTGCCTCAACGACGCCGGCCGCATGTACGCGATGCTGCAGAGCGACGAGGGCATCCGCGGGTTTGCGCAGGCGCGCGCGTTTATGGCGCAGCTGCAGCAGCAGCTGAAGCGGGGGTTGGGGGGGGGCGAGGGCTCCTCTCCGCGGGCAGGGGGGGACGACAGCGGCGGCGAAGACCGGGATGCATCGGGCCCGGACGTCGCCCCGGCCGTCGCCCCCGACGTTTTGTCGGACGCCGCCCCGGCCGCCGCCTCGGCCGCCTCGGCCGCCCCGGACGCCCCGGACGTGCAGGTGGAGCTGCTGGCGGACGCGGCGGCGGAGAAACGCGCGCGGCGGCGGACGCGCGGCAACAGCCTGATTGGGCGCGGCGGGCCCGAGGCAGGGCTGGAGTCGGCGCCGCTGCGGCGTGCCGGCGGCGGGGCGGGGCCGGCCGGCGAGGGGGCGGCGGCCGACAGCGGGTTTGGGCCGGTGTGAGGCGGTGTGAGGCGGTGTGAGCCCCGATAGCTCGTGCTGACTCAGCCGCGGGCCACTCGCGCAACTCAGCCGCGCGCGCCACCGCACCACTGGGCGATACTACAAGACAGTGCGGCGGGGCACTGTGGGCCGCTGGGCCGCGCGCTGTGGGCGGTAAGCGGGCGCGCGCGGGTTTTTTACGGGGGCGCGCGCGCGCACAGTGCATCTGGAGTCGGCGAGGCGCCGTCGGCCGGCGGCGAGCGGCGCGAGGTAGAGCAGAATAAAAGCTCGCGTGTCGGCCTGGTCTGTCATTGTTGTTGTGTCTGTCTGTCTGTCTCTGTCCTGTTGTCGTGTCTGTCTTTGTCTGCCTTACCTTTGCTTACTCCTTCACCTCACCTTTACCTCTCACACCTCACCTCACCTCACCTCACCTCAACCTCACCTCACCTCATCTACCTTTGCTTACTTTTCCTTCTACCTACCTTGCACCTCACCTTCTACCTCACCGCCCATGGCTATCCAGATCAAGCCTCTGGCCGTGCCCGAGGGCTCGCAGGTGGACTTTGGCGCCGAGGTCAGCAACGTCGACATTGAGAACCTGACAGGTGAGTCACGGGTCACCAGGCTTTCGGCTCGCCCAGCGAAAGTACAACCCAACGAAAGCACAAGGACGGCGTGCTAACAAGCAGACGCCGACTTTGCGACGATCCGCGAGGCGCTGTTCCGGCGGCAGGTGCTGGTGTTCCGGCAGCAGGGCCACGTGTCGCCAAAGAAGCAGTTTGAGCTGACGCAGCGCTTCGACCCCGGCAGCGCGGCGTACGGGCACGGCACGACGCTGGACGCGAAGCGGTCGGTGCTGCACCCGGACCTCAAGACGATCCCGCACCAGCCGCAGGTGCAGGTGATTGGCAACGGCTTCGTGGCGGCGTACGAGGGCCTGCACAACGTGCAGCTGCGGCACCCGCACCACCGCACCTTCCACGCCACGGCGGTGCCGGCGGCCGAGGACCTGGCCTGCACGCGCTTCTACCGCTGGCACATTGACGCGGCGCTGTACGGCGGCCTGGCGCCGCCCGTGGTGACGACGCTGCTGGCCGTGCGCGTGCCGGGCGGCCGCCGCCAGACGTGCCGCTACGACGACGGCTCGGGCGACACGCTCGACGTGCCGCTGGGCACGACGGCCTTTGTCAGCGGCGAGGCCATGTACGCGCGCCTGAGCGCGGCCGACCAGCGCTGGGCCGCCACCACGCGCGTCGAGTACGCGCCGCACCCCTACATCTGGATGAGCGGCGCGCGCTCGCGCAGCGACGGCCTCGGCCTGGTGTCCGAGGGCCGCGAGCTGCCGCCCGCCGAGCTGCCGCCCGTCGACCCGGCCCTGGTCCAGGTCCTGCCGCTGTGCTGGCGCAACCCCGTCACCGGCAAGCTCGCCCTGCAGGTGCACCCCAGCGCCGTGCGCCGCCTGCACCTAGCCGACGGCTCCGTCGTCGACGACCTGGCCGCCGTGCGCGACACCATCCACCGCCTGCAGCGCCCCGGCATCGCCCCCGCCCTCGTCTACGCCCACGACTGGCAGGAGGGCGACCTGGTGCTCTTCCACAACCGCGGCCTGCTGCACTCGGTCGTCGGCGCCTTTGCCCCGGACGAGGTGCGCCTCTTTCGCCAGTGCAACCTGGCCGCCAGCCACTTTCCCGAGGGGCCAGAGGGTGCGGGGGGGGCAGCGGAGGAGGCAGCGGGGGAGGCTGAGGTGGCAGCGTAGGAGTCGGCCGCTGAGCGTGGAGTCGCCGCTGAGCGTGGAGTCGTTTGCGTTGTTTGATTTGTTTGCGTTGTTACGACGGCGTCGGTCTGGATATGGTCAGAAGGTTGTAATTAGTCTAGTATCAGGAGTAGTCAGGAGAGGTTATCGAGCTGGTGCAAGCAGTCAAGCTCAAGGTTACTCCGAAGTATTACCGCTCAGACACGCCGGGCAGATTGGCTTAGTCAGCATGCAGCATACTCCGTAAATCGCAGCATAAATATGACCGCCGCTGACTCAGCTCGCTCCTGCCCAACATGGCTCCCGACGACACAGCCAGCCTGGCCAGCAGCCCGAGCACGGCGACGCTGAAAAGCAGCGGCGGCACGGCGAGCCAGCCGCAGCCGTTTCCGGAGCTCCGCAACAATGCCGACACCGACGGCGAGGCCGAAGCGGACCTCCTGCCGGCGTCCGGCGCGGCGGCCAAGACGCGTGCGCTGGCGCCGGACGGAACCCTCGGCGCCGCCGACGACGACGACGACGACGAGGATCCCGCCGTGGCCAAGCCGTTTCTGCGGACGGCCAGCCCGGACATTGGCACGCCGCGGTCCGATCCCGTTAGCAACAGCGAGGGGGAGGGAGAGGAAGATGGCGACGACGATGATGAAGATGAAGATGATGATGATGATGATGATGATGAAGGAGAAGAAGGGGAAGAAGACGAGAATTTTGTTGGCGGCGGCGGCAGCCGGGCCGACGGCAGCCAGGCAGACGGGCAAGAACGGGGTCGGGAACGGGGCCGAGAACGGGGCCGGGAACGCGAGCGAGGCCGGGAACAGCGGGGACAGCGCGACCGGCGGCGCGACCGCGGCCAGCGCTGGACGCGGACGGCGCACGAGCGGCTGGGCCACAAGATGCACCGGTTCACGCTGTACGAGACGGCGTCGCGCTACTACATTGTGGGCGAGGACGTGACGGGCCGGCGGTTCCGCGTGCTCAAGATTGACCGCACCACGGCGGCCGGCAACGGCGGCGGCGGCGGCGGCGGCGGCGGAGACGGCAACGGCGACGACGACGGCGACGGCGACGGCGAGGGCGAGAGCGAGCTGAACATTACCGACGACAAGATTGTGTACACGCAGACGGAGATGAAGCAGCTGCTCGACACCATTGACTACGGCAACGCCGCCACGGGCGGCCTCAAGCTGCGCTGCTCCACCTGGGGCCTGCTCGGCTTCATCCGCTTCACCGGGCCCTACTACATGATGCTCATCACCAAGCGCACCACCGTCGCCGTCATTGGCGGCCACAGCATCTACCAGATTGGCGGCACCGAGCTGATCCCGCTGACGCCGGGCCGGGTGGCCGGGGGCGGGGGGGGCGCCGCCGCCGCCGGGGGTGGAGAGACCACGGGGGGGATGGGTGGCTCAGGGAGTGTGTCGGGGAGTGGGGGCGGGGCGGGGGCCGGGACCAAACCCGGAGCCAAACCCGGCACCGGAGCCAAACCCGGAACCGGCACCGAACCCGGAACCAAACCCGGAACCAAACCCGGAGCCAAACCCGGAGCCAAACCCGGAGCCAAGCCCGGAGCCAAGCCCGGAGCCAAGCCCGGCACCGGCGACAACAGCTCGGCGGCCTTCTCGCCGCCCGCCAGCAGCGCGGACGAGGCGCGGTTCCTGGCCATCCTCAACCACGTCAACCTGGCCCAGTCCTTTTACTTTAGCTACTCGTACGACATCACGCACACGCTGCAGCACAACATTGGCAAGGAACGCGAGGCGCTGGCCCAGGGGCGGCGCTGGCCGGCGGACGAAGAGCCCAACAGCATGTTTGTGTGGAACAGCCACCTGCTGCAGCCGGCGCGCGCGGCGCTGGCGTCGCCGATGGACTGGTGCCGGCCCATTACGCACGGCTACATTGACCAGGCGTCCATCTCCATCTACGGGCGCACGGCGTACGTGGCCGTGATTGCGCGGCGCTCGCGCTTCTTTGCCGGCGCGCGCTTCCTCAAGCGCGGCGCCAACGACCAGGGCTACGTGGCCAACGACGTCGAGACGGAGCAGATTGTGTCCGAGGCCAGCACCACGTCGCTGCACTCGCCCGGCCGCCGCCTGTTTGCCAACCCGCAGTACACGTCCTTTGTGCAGCACCGCGGCAGCATCCCGCTCTACTGGACCCAGGAGAACACCAGCGTCACCCCCAAGCCGCCCATTGAGCTCAGCCTGGTCGACCCCTTTTACAGCGCCGCCGCCCTGCACTTTGATGACCTCTTTGCCCGCTACGGCACCCCCATCTACGTCCTCAACCTGGTCAAGGCCCGCGAGAGCACCCCGCGCGAGAGCAAGCTGCTCGACGAGCTGACCCGCGCCATCCGCTACCTCAACCAGTTCCTGCCCGAGCACCAGCGCATCATCCACCACGCCTGGGACATGTCGCGCGCCAGCAAGAGCCGCGACGTCAACGTCATCCGCGTGCTCGAGGACATTGCCGAGACCGTCGTCGCCACCACGGGCTTTTTCCGCAACGGCGACGGCGACGGCACCGGAGGGCCCGGGCCCGGAAGCTCCGGCTCCGGCTCCGGCTCCGGCTCCGGCACCCCGGCCCGCGTCCAAAACGGCGTCGCCCGCACCAACTGCATCGACTGCCTCGACCGCACCAACGCCGCCCAGTTTGTCATTGGCAAGTGCGCCCTCGGCCACCAGCTGCACGCCCTCGGCATGCTCGACGAGCCCAGCGTCGCCTGGGAGACGGACGCCGTCAACCTCTTCACCCACATGTACCACGACCACGGCGACACCATTGCCGTCCAGTACGGCGGCTCCCAGCTCGTCAACACCATGGAGACCTACCGCAAGATCAACCAGTGGACCAGCCACTCGCGCGACATGCTCGAGACCTTTAAGCGCTACTACAACAACTCCTTTTTCGACGGCCAGCGCCAGGAGGCCTACAACCTCTTCCTCGGCAACTACATCTACGCCCCCGGCCAGCCCATGCTCTGGGACCTGCCCACCGACTACCACCTGCACCACGCCGACCCCCGCCACCGCCTGCCCCGGCCCGCCTACGGCCCCGGCCCCGGCCCCGGCCCCGGCTCCGGCGCCGCGCTCCGCGCCGCCGACGACCGCCGCCGCGACTACATCCACTGGTTCACCCCGGCCCACCTGCGCCGCCGCACCCTGCCGCCGCTGCCCATCCTGGTCTCGCCCGCCCGCCCGCCGCGCCGCCGCAGCGCCTTGGCCCTCGTCCGCAAGGCCTCGTCGTCTGCCGCCGTCGCCGCTGCCGCTGCCGCCCCGGCCCCGGCCCCGGCCCCGGCCCCCCCGCGCCACCAGCGCCAGCCCTCGCACAAGGGCGTCATCCAGGTCTACGGCCACAAGGGCCGCATCCGCATAGTCACCAGCAAGCCGCTCTCCTATTTCGACGACTACTGGCTCGAGTTCTACCGCCCCTACTTTCTGTCCTCCTTTGCCAAGATGTTCACCTTCAAGATCAAGTCCACCATCAAGTACATTCCCATCCGCAACACCCGCGAGGGCCGCTACGACCTCAGCCCGTTCAAAGTGCGCAGCGAAACTCCTGGTGCCGGTGCCGGTGCCGGTGCCGGTGCCGGTGCCGGTGCCGGTGCCGCCGTCGCCGTCGCCACCACCGCCGCCGATCACGCCGAAAAGAAACGCACCCACCGGAAAGAGGTGTCTTTTGCCACCGCCGACGACGAAAAAGACGCCCTCTCCGTCCGCTCCGGTGCCTCCGGCCACGCCCGCCATGCCAGCGGCGGCAGCGTCAGTGCCAGCGCCAGTGCCAGCGGCTTCGCCAGCGGCCTGCGCAACTGGCTCCACCCACCGCAGCCCGACCGCAGCGCCGACCCCCTCGGAGGCATGGCCTCGTCCAACCGCTATTTCCAAGGCATCATGAAGGACGGCGCCATGGCCGCTTCCGGCGGCGGCGGCGGCAACGGCAGCGGCAGCAACAGCGGCACCGCCGCCGCCTCCTCCTCCAATGCTTCCATGTCCGCCGCCGCCACCAACATCACCACCGCCGCCACCATCACCTCGTCCGCTTCCGGAGGCACCGGAAGCGGAACCGGACCCGGAACCGGACCCGGAATCGGCACCGGAACCGGACCCGGCACCGGACCCGGCAGCACCGACCGCCCTGCATCCTCTCAGTCACACGGCCCCTCCTCCGCCTTTGACGGCAGCAGCCGGCTCGACGGCCACAACAACACGCGCAACGGCGGCGCTCACGGCATCATGGACGTCGGCGGCGGCATCACACTAGACATGACCACCGTCGGCGGTAGCGGCGGCGGCAGCGGCGGCGGCAACAGCGGCGGCACCACACTAGACATGACCACTGTCAGCGGCGGCGGCCTGCTGCTGTTCCCGGGCGACCCGCAGAACCGCCGCAAACTGTCGGCCGTCGAGAAGCTGCAGCGCGCCCAGCACACGTTTGCCGAAATGGTCCAGGGCTCGCTCAACCCGTCCGTCAAGGAGACGGAGGACTATGAGCGGTACATTCGCCACTCGCAGAACCTTCCGCTGGTCGTGACGTCCGAGTACGGCACCTCCTCGTCGTCGTCGGCCTCCCGTCCCCTCAGCATAATCGGCGGCGGCGGCGGCGGCGGCGGCGGCGGCAGCTCTCCGTCGTCGGCCGACGGCGAGTACCAGGACTATGTCAACGGCAGCTGGAAGACCGACGGCCTGGGCCTCGTCATGCCCGGCAGTGCCGGGCCCGGCTCGGCGCCGCCCGGCGCCCTCAGCGACGACGAAATGGCCGTCTACAGCGAACTGCTGCGCGTGCCTCCCGACCCGCTGACCGTCACCGAGGGCGACGCGCAAAAGAAGCGCTACAAGGCCTACCGCAAGTGGCTGCGCGGCAAGTCGCTCTTCAAGCAGCCCGTCGACGGCTGAGCCCGGGCCGGCGGCAGCTTCCACAGCCCCGACAGCCGCGGCTCCTGCGCCACCAGCGGCCCCAGCGTGCCCTCCACATCCACGTCGGCCGCCTGCAGGATGGCCAGCAGCGACGCCGCCGCGCGGACGAGGCCGGCCTGGAGCTGCGCTTCGTCATTGTCGGCGTCGTCGGCCGTCTGCGTCTGCGTCCGCGTCGGCGTCCGCGTCGGCCGGTCCTCTTGCAGGTTGAGCCAGCAGAGCACCAGCATCTTGGTGATCTCCGCCTGCCACGGCGTCTTGGCAATTCGCGGCCAGCAGTTGGCAAGCGTCGCCTGGAGCGCGTCCAGCGTCGCCAGCAGGGCCGGCTTGTACCGCATGGCAAAGGGGTCCGTCAGAATGCCCGCATAGAGGGGGATGAGGTCCTGTTGTGTTAGCGTTGTCTTTGTTCGTTCTTCTTTCTTCTCTCCTTTCTTTTTCTTTTCTCTTTTCTTCTTTCTCTTCTTCTTTCTCTTCTTTCTCTTCGTTTCTCCTTTTCTCTTCGTTTCTCCTTCTCTCTTCTTTTCTCTTTTCTCCTTTCTCTTTTCTCTTTTCTTTTCTCTTCTCCGTATCAATGTCACCCACCTTGAGATGCTTCACCGCGCATATCCCCATGACGTCCACCACGCGGCCGGCCTGGCGCACGAGCAGCTGTACAATGGCGATATGCTCGTTTGCGTGGAAGTAGCCGGTAAAGATGCCGTCGCGCAGGACGCGGTCGAGCAGCGCCACCGCCGGCTGGGGCAGCAGAGCCGCCTGCTGCTCCCGGCCCGGCCCGGCCGACGATGCCGCGGCCCGGGCCAGCGCCAGCAGGGCGCCATAGGCCGGCTCCAGCAGCCGGAGCGACTCCTTCTCGGGCGTCAGGCGCGGCAAGAAGAGCAGCGTCGGGAACACGGCATCGGCAAAGACACGGTCGAGCCCCGTATGCTGCAGCAGCCCGCCGTTGCCGCCGTCCGTCAGCCTGGACACGAACACACCCAGAAGCTCGAGACCGCGGCCTCGGATCTCCGTGTCCGGGTCGTCCAGCAACGTCAGCAGCGCCGGCGTGAAGAGAGACCAGTGGCGCCCGAGCAGAGAGTCCTGGAGCACGAGAAGCGTCAGCCTTGATCAATCCAGCACGCCCCAACACGGAAGAGAAAGGGGGAGGCACATCAAACGTCTCCACGGCCCATGCAAACACCGGAATGGCGCGTAGGTCGCTGTATTTCCACGGCTTCAGCTCGGCCGTGTCCGTGTTCATAGTCCGCGGGGCCGCGCCGCCGCCGAACGCTGCCGTGCGGCCCGAGGCCGTTATTGTGGCGGGCCGAGAGCGTGAAAACAGCGGCCGCAGGTAGCCCTGGAGGACGTTGTCGACGATCCAGTCCGCGGTGTCTTGCGTGTTGCTCTCGCCCACCAGGCGTTTCAGCAGGCTCTCGGCCGCTGCCGCCGCCTCCGCCGTCGTCCAGGGCTGGCCCGCGTCCCGAGCGGCCACAAGCGCAAAGACGGCCTGCGGCTCGGCTCGGCCCAGTCCTGCTGACGGCGGTGGCGCTTCGGCGTGTGGGAACACGAGCCGCTCCAGCACGGCAACGCCGCTGGCCGCCGCCCGCCGGCACCGGCCGACGGCTTCGGCTCGGCGCCGCTCGGCCCCGTCGTCGTCGTCGTCGCCGTCGTCCTGATTCTTTTTGTGTTGGACCACCGGTGACATGACACGCGCGACAAAATTGCTAATCTGCCGGCGAGCGGCCGCGGCCGAGCGTCCCTGGCCGTCGTCTGCGTCGTCGTCGTCGTCGTCGTCGTCGTCGTCGTGGACGGCCTCCTCGTCCGCGCTGCCGAGACAGACACGCACGGCATACAACCGCTGCAGAGAGTCCTGCACAGAGACGAGTCAGCCATGGCCCCGCAAGAGCCGCGTCTTGTCTTGCCCAGGGAATCCGACCGTTTCGGCAGAGCTGGCCAGCTCTCGGGCCACGTCTTGCCACGAAAAGACGGACGGAACATCTGCGTACAAAGTCAGTCAGCCTGACAACGGCCAATCCAATCCGGACGAGCTCTCATGGCCATGCAGAAACACACGCTTGGTGAGCCGCTCGGTCACAGCCTCAAAGTCGAGCGCCTCGAGAGGCAGCTGTTCGGCTGCCTGGCGCAGCGCTGCAAAGCGCTCGCGGCGATCTGCCATTGCTCGCTTTTGCGTGTTGCAAAGTGTGTGATGTTCGCTTCTGTGTTGCAAAGTGTGATGTTGGATGAAATAGTGGACCAGTCCATATTGGGCTTGTTCTTTGCTCGCCTAGCTTTAGCGGGGTCGCGCCTTCCTACGGCTGTACATATATAGAGATACAATTTTTATATAAAATTATATATATAATTATATATGTATATTTAGGCACGCATTCGACTTTCCTTTATTCACATTTGCTCCAGATTTATGCTCCAAAACGCCCCTCGACACAAGATACCACGTGCCAGTGTTGTCCATGAAAACCCTTGTCTCAAACCCTTGCCTCCAACACCCAAACCGTGCTCTGACCCGCGCCCATGGCCGCCTTTTTTCACGGCTCGGCCGCCTCCTTCAGGGCCGCCACGACGACCTGGTCGACCTGGCGGGCCGCAAACAGGGCCTTGTCCAGCATCTGCAGGTGCAGCTGGCCGTCTGCCGACGCGGGCAGGTCGCCCTTGAGCCACAGGTTGGTCACCTCGTCGCGCTCGGGCAGGTAGGCCACACAGCAGGCGGCGAGGATGCGGCCGTGCTCGGCCGGCACCGGGTCCACGACGAGCCGCGTGGCTGCCGGGCTGTCGTCTTGCCTGTCCGCGGCACCGGCACCGGCGCCGGCACCGGAAACCACGGCGGCGACGCCGCCGGCCACCGTGTCCACGCAGTCGATGCCGGCGTCGGCCAGCGCCGCCGAGGCCACGGTGATGCAGCCGCTCAGCACGCTCATCATGCCCCAGACATCGGCCTCGGGGTCCTGCTGCGGCGCCGACCGGTCCTGGTCGGCCTCAATCACCGACACCACCACGTCGACGCCGCTCTTGGGCCAGCGGTCGCCGATCAGCGCCCCGCGCAGCGACGTCTCCAGGTGCACGGCCAGGTCGCGCTCCGACGTGTCGCGCAGGTAGCCGTGCCGCTCCTTGGTCGCAAACGGCGCGTACTTGACGTGCGTCGACAGCACCAGGTGCGGCGAAAACGGCATCGACCGCGGCAGCGCCCGTGGGCCGTGCACCGTGCAGCTCAGCTTCAGCCCCGACGCCCCCGGCACCGCCCCCGAGCTGAGCTCCAGGTACGCCGACCCCGACGCCGAAGGCGTCACCCCCGTCTGCAGGACTGGTGTTTGCGTCAGTCTTGGCCATCAGGCTTCTTCTTCTCTCCGCGCCCGCCTGTACTGACATATCTTGCGAATCACATCGTCCGGCCGGGACCGCTCGAGAACCGCAGGGCTCTTGGCCAGACCCGCTCCCGAAAACACGGGCGCCAAGGTGGTACCGACAGGCCCGTTGATCCGTCTCCTGTCTGCCATTGGAGAGGGGGAGAGAGGGGGAGGGAGGGAGAGAGGGAGAGAGAGGGAGAGAGAGGGAGAGAGAGGGAGAGAGACAGAGACAGAGAGAGACAGAGAGCAACGGCGAAGCAAGACGTAGAGCTGCTGTGAAAAATCGCCAAAGAGCTCGACTATCCATTTTTGGACTAGCCAAGAGCTCCACTCAGCCACAGGGCAAGCCACTCATGCCAGCTCCCCACTATAAAGAAACTGGCGCAGCTGCAAATTTTCTTTCCTTTTCTCTTCCCACCATACAGAGATTTTTCATCGCAACCTCTCTTGTCTGCGCAGTCTTGGCCCGACTCGGGCTTCTTGCTCCGCAGGCGTTCCTGACAAGGTAAGCCACGGCTGGACTTTAGAGAAACTTGGACATGTCTTGTCCTTGGGTCTACTGATGATCTCTTTCCACAGTTCCGCGATCTCTGTGAGCGATTGAACTACATGCACTACCATCTGACTGGCACCTATCCGCATTGGCTTTCTTCCTCTCCCTTGATAGAATAGGCCCCTTGCTGACCTAAAAGTGTCGGGAAATCCTCGTTGCTGCGCCCTGGTGCTCTACCGGCTGTGTAAAGGTAGGACTTTTTTTTCTTTTTTTCTTTTTTTTTTTTTTGCCGCCGCCGCCTCGTCCCTGATGATAAACCTTATTTTCAGTTCTGCTACTGAACCTCTTGATGATAACCCTTATACCAAAAAACAATATCTGATTTGCGAGCTCGGCTTTTTGCATGCTGCTTTTCCAAGCCATTTTTCACTTTGTACTCGCTGCTTGTTACGATTGCTAACTAGCAAGATTATAGGATCCATGTTCCGAGTGGCAGTGGTGACTACGGCTGTGCCTACTTTACCGGGTTAGTCCTGCCTGCATGATCGGCTTCTACCTGCACCACGGCTTCGTGATGACACTCGCTTATCCATTCAATTATACTGCGGGCCGAGCCATCCTCTCGCACTGCAGCATGTGGCTCCTCTCGGGGGGCCATTGTGTGATGACCAGTTGTGGAGTCGAGTTCTTTCGAGAACTTGTCATTTGGCTCCAGTGCCGGACACCCGTTTGTGTCGTTTTGGCGTGAACGGCGTGGCTGGCCGGCCTAGGTACTTGACTAAACCGGCTTGTCTGACCAGCTTCCAAACGCTCATGTCTGCCACTGCACACGCTTCC
Organism: Graphilbum cf. rectangulosporium; assembly: GCA_019925645.1. Classification (NCBI taxonomy): domain Eukaryota; kingdom Fungi; phylum Ascomycota; class Sordariomycetes; order Ophiostomatales; family Ophiostomataceae; genus Graphilbum; species Graphilbum cf. rectangulosporium. The sequence goes on from JADHKI010000070.1 coordinate 91,179, forward strand.
GACGAGGGGTATGCTAACAGTGCCTTTAGGAGCACAGGGCGACCGCAGAATTCCAGCGACCTAACGCAAGCACGGGTAAACGCAAGCACGGTAAACGCAAGCACGGTAAACGCAAGCACAGGTAAACGCGAGCACAGGTAAACGAACGAGCACGCATCATGAAAGCGTAGAGTCCACAATAATGCCGTGTTGTAATTTATATTCGTCTTTAAAAATGCATACAAGTCTTCAGTTCAACAGAATGTATACGTGTCGTGATCTACATACTCGGTAAGAATTGGCACGTGATAGCAGCGCTAGGGCCCCCTAGGGAAAATTCTGATAAGGGGGCTTTGTAGACGAGCGGGAGGTACCGGTACGGGCGCAGGCTGAAACGGCCAGGCCGAGCAGCGCACACAGGACTCGCCTCTACGTAGCGGTACTGTTGCGATGGCGTTTGAGATAACGATTCACGCCGTGGGGCCGGCTGCTTGGTTTTGGGTTGGCCAAGTGCAAAATAGCGAATCTAGAGAAATACGGAGCTGCCGTATGAATGTCCAATGGAAGTCGAAAAATAGGGGATAATACAGCGCTAGCCACCGACGGCGGAACTAGCGATCGGCCAGACAGCCATTTCACGAGGCTGATGCAGACACAACCTAATATTTTATCATTCTCCCTTTCGCTCTCCGACGACAGATTGCCCGGCTTCGTGCCGGGGGGGGGCGGGGGGGGGGGGGGGGGGGGGGGGGGGGGCGGGGGGGCGGGGCGGGGGGGCGGCGGGGCGG
>JADHKI010000070.1:91955-113072 GCA_019925645.1 Graphilbum cf. rectangulosporium
AAAAAATTTTTTAATTTTCGCCCTCGCCCCCCCCCCCCCCCTCTTCTTCCGCCTTCCCCCCCCCCCCCCCCCCCCCCCCCCGTATATCCCGCACACGTCTCCCGCGCCGTTTCCGCCCTCCCGCCCAGCGTGTGCATCCGTGGTTCGGGATCTCTTTTTTTATTTTTCTGTTCTTTTTCCTGTTTCGTTCTTTCCTCCCTCTTTTCTTCTTTGCTGCCAACAGTGGCGACGTTTTTTGTGGTTCGTGTCCGCATCCCCTTTTTTTTTTCCTCTGTCCCCCGACGTGTTTCTGCGGGCTTGCCGATTCGAAGAACACGACACCCTCTGGACGCTCGTTTTTGATCCGACCCTTGGACGACACGCACGAGCGCCTGATTCGCGGGCCATCCAGGCAGACCGAGCTGCGAATACGCCGGATAGGCTTTTTCTCCGTCTAGCTTTTGTCCATTTTGCCTTTGCGGAAGGAAAGCTTTGTGCGAAAGCTCGTGCGGATCGTTGTGCGGCAAGTTTGTGCGAAAAAGCTCGAAAAAGAGCTCGTTTGCTTCTTCCCGTTTCTTGAGACTCAAAACTCGGCGCCTCGCGTCCGCCCTGCCGTTTTTCTCCGCCACCACCACAAACACCACATGCAATGCTGCCCTCGTACGCATCTGCAGGGTCCAAGGTGACCCCGAGGCATAACGCGTCCGCCGGCTACTCGAATGGCTATCCGCGAGCGGCTGCCCCCTCTCTCGAGTTCTCGCCTCATCGGTATGCTCGGCTTGTTGCCGCTTTCTTTTGAGCACGGCGCGATGGCCCTTTCCGGCTCGGTAGTTGCTAACAGCTCCAGGTTCCATCCTCGAAATACCACGTCCTCACTTCGCCGCCGCCGGAAGCTGCTCACGCGCATCCTCATCGTCGGGGCGCTGGTCGCGTTTGGGCTTTTTGTGTGGCCGGCAGCGCCGATCGCGTCGCTGTTTTCGCTGAGCCTCCTGTCGGGCGGCGAGGGCATCCAGCTGGAGACGGTGCGGTACTACGACCTGAGCAACGTGCAGGGCACCGCGCGCGGATGGGAGCGCGAGGAACGCATCCTGCTGTGCGTGCCGCTGCGCGATGCCGCGCCCCATCTGCCCATGTTCTTCTCGCACCTGCGCAACTTTACCTACCCGCACCACCTCATCGACCTGGCCTTTCTCGTGTCCGACTCCAAGGACAAGACGCTCGAGCTGCTCGTGGAGAACCTCGAGTCGATCCAGGCCGACACCGACGCGACCGAGCACTTTGGCGAGATCTCCATTCTCGAAAAGGACTTTGGCCAAAAGGTGAACCAGGACGTCGAGAGCCGCCACGGCTTCGCCGCCCAGGCCAGCCGCCGCAAGCTCATGGCCCAGGCCCGCAACTGGCTGCTCAGCGCCGCCCTGCGGCCCTACCACTCGTGGGTCTACTGGCGAGACGTCGACGTGCAGACCGCGCCCTTTACCATTTTGGAGGACCTGATGCGCCACAACAAGGACGTCATTGTTCCCAGTAGGTTTCCCGATCTGTGTTTTTGTGGCTGCATAGACCCTTCAGCTGACTGGCAGATGTTTGGCGCCCTCTTCCCGACTGGCTCGGCGGCGAGCAGCCCTATGATCTCAACTCGTGGCAGGAATCCGAGACCGCCCTGGCCCTGGCCGATACGCTTGACGAGGATGCCGTCATTGTCGAAGGCTACGCCGAGTACGCCACCTGGCGGCCTCACCTGGCCTACCTGCGCGACCCCTACGGCGACCCCGACATGGAAATGGAAATCGACGGCGTCGGCGGTGTCAGCATCTTGGCCAAGGCCCGCGTCTTCCGTTACGGCGTCCACTTTCCCGCATTCAGCTTTGAGAAGCACGCCGAGACGGAAGGATTTGGCAAGGTAGGTCTCGGGGATGCGAGGGAATTTTTCTCGTGTTGGATGCGAGGGATCTCGCTAACTCGCTGTTACAGATGGCCAGACGGATGGGATTCTCCGTGGTCGGCCTCCCCCACTACACGATCTGGCATTTGTACGAGCCCAGCCTGGACGATATCCGGCACATGGAGGTATGTGTTCCTACACGCATCTGGCTGCGCCGGCCGCACCGGGTTGCTAACGCGGCCAGGAAATGGAAAAGGAGAGAATCGCGCGGGAGGAAGAGGAGAAGCGCAAGAACGAAATGGCCGAGAAACTCAAGTCGACCTTTGACGACGCCAACGCCAACGCCCAGTGGGAGAAGGACAAGGCCGCCCTGCAGGACATGGCTACTGAAGAAAAGAAGCCGGAAACGGCAGACGTTGTCATTGGTGCCGACACTGGCGCTGGAGCTGCTGCTGCTGGGGCTGCTGGGGCTGCCGGGGCCGCCGGGGCTGCCGGGGCTGCCGGTGCCGCTGCTGGTGCCGGTGCCGCCGGTGCCGCTGCCGGTGCTGGTGCCGCCGGTCCCGCTGCCGGTGCCGGTGCCGCCATTCCCGCCGCCGGAGCCGGTGCCGGCGCTGCTGATGCTGCTGCTGCCGGTGCTGCCGGTGCCGCCGGTGCCGCTGGTGCCGCCGCCGGTGCCGCCGGTGCTGTCGGTGCCGCCGGTGCTGCCGGTGCTGCCGCCGGGGCTGCCGGTGCCGCCGCCGTTGGTGCCGCTGCCGGTGCCGTCGGCGCCGCTGCCGCTGGAGCCGCCCCAGCTGGTGTTGGTGCAGCCGCCGGAGCTGCCGGAGCTGCCGGAGCCGTTGCAGGAGGTGCTGTCGTGGCCGATGCTGCAAAGGCCGTTGTCGACCAAGCCAAGGCGGCCGGCGGCGCTGCCGACGTCAAGAACGTTGTGCATTAACCTCCCCCCCATGTTCTTTTTTTTTCATTGTTTCAAAATCCAGCCTGAAGCTTCTTTTATTCAATTCGTTTCTCTCTTCCCTGGCTGTCTCTCCATTTCCCAACCACTTCATAATTGCACCTCGGGGTGCTTTTTTTTGCTCCCTATTCTGTTGCTCTGTTGCTCTGTTGCTCTTCCATCACACACTTCATTTCCCTTTTTTTTTTTCCCCCGGACCAACAGGGCATGGTGGCCATGATGCTTTGCTTCCCCGCCCGCAGAGCCTGCGGTACGGGGCAAACGTCTTTGCATGGACACCTGCACACGACCGTGAACGCGAACATGGGAAACAACACAGAAAGAAAAAAAGAACGGTCCGGATCCTTGACGACGCCCAGTAACCCACATGCTAGGCGCTCCGAACTGTGATCTTCCGGGCCACCCTCTCAAGGCCACACACGCACGAAACAAAAAAAAAAAAACAAAAAACACATACAACGGAAAGACGACTTAATCTTCTGTACATTAAAGACATTGTCTTTTCGGGAGGTGTAGAAAAAGAGGCCATGGCCGAGGCGTTTACGGCGTTGATTCATTGTATTTTTTTCAGTCTCGATCTTACGTTATGGCTTGATGTTGTCTTTTTCCTTTTTGGGTGGTTTTATTGTACGTAGAACCCGAGATTAGAACAGGATATGATTCAACCAGGGTTTTGAATATTGAGTTGAGTGAGGGAGTCTGATTTAAAAGACAAGATGCAGGACAGTATGCAATGTCAATTCACACTGTTATAAGGGGGCCACCATGATGGAAGGTGCTATCTCGAACTAGCTTGCCCCCTGTAGACTGTGCTGTAGTGCGGCCAAGCGGTGCGTTGATTGGTCGCGCCAAAACCGGGCGTGGCAAGTGCAACGCTGGCAGCTTTTCCAGCATCACTGCATCTTTTCCCACATCTGTTGAGCCTCGCCGGCAGCGAAGAGACCATCTGGCATCTCGGCCCCACCACCGTTTCGCGTCTGCTTGCCATCTTGGAGCGTGTCGTTGTTTTCCTAGTGTGTATTCGGGCGCAGGCGGGCCTTTTTTTGTGCGCGCTCTGCCGTCTCTTTTGGGTCTGCACGAGCTCCCTTTTTTTCCCTCGCCGAGATTGCAGTTTGGAACCTGGTTTTCGGGGGCCTATATCGTCGCCTTTTGCTCCCCACGGCAAGCTGCTGGCCTGACGGCGAAGCCAAGGCTTGCTGCACCGTCTGCTGATCTGCCGCCGGAGGCTTGGGCCTGTCATCTCCGCCGCCAGCGGGTGCATCATCTCCGCTTTCTCCCCGCTCCACGTCTTTCTTTGGGTCTGGCTTGCCCGAGGCCGAGAGCTCTTTTCAACGGAACGGACACAACGGAAGGACAAACGACGGACGAGCCACGTCACGCCATGGCAGCGTCGCCGAGAACTCCGCGAGACGGTTCCTTGGACCTCCCCCCCCCGTCCGGCGTGGCGGCTGCGTCTCCGCTGCCGACTCGCCTCAACAGCCGCCGACGAGCTCCGATGAACAACAACAACAGCAGCAGCAGCAGTAGCCACCGGCTCTTGCCGCCGCCTGCCCCCCCCACCGACGCGGCCTCCTCGCGCATGGAATACCGCAGCCGGCCCGTGACGGTGGCCGTGGACCCGGTCTCGCTCGTCATCTCCGAGTGCATCAACATCACCTCGGCCATCCAGAAGCACGCCCGGTCGCAGCATCTGTCCGTGTCGGCTATTTTGGGCGGCGGTGGCGGCGGCGGCGGCGGCAGTTCTCCCAATGTGGCTTCGGGCCCCTTAAAGCTGGTCGCCGCGCCGGACACGCCGGCTCGGCGCGGCGGACGTCGCGGGGCCACGCCCGGCGCCGCGGGAGGAGGCAAGAGAGCGGCCTCGCTGGGGGGCGGTGCCGACAGCGACTTTGGGCCGGCCAACCGTTGGGGCCTGCGCGGGAAGAAGGGCAAGAGCATGGTGGACAACCCGCTGATCTCTGGCTTTGGGCGCCTGCGCCAGGAACTGTCGGGTGTGAAGGGTGAGTTGGGGTTTTATCATCTTTTTTTTTTTCTTTTCTTCTTTTTTTTTCTTCTTCTTTTATTCTTCCTTCTTTTCTGCGGCTCCGATGCTGACCTGCCCAGACATCCACTCGTTCGACTCGCTCATGCTGCTGTATCCCTTTCTCCAGATCATACAGGCCAAAGGGACGGCGGCGCCAATCACGATCCTGACCCTGCGCGCCGTGCGCAAGTTCCTGGCCTACGGCTTCATCTGCCCCGAGTCGCCGCGCTTCGTGCTGGCCATGCAGGCGCTCTCGCAGGCCATCACCCACTGCCAGTTTGACATAAGTGACAGCGCGCAGGAGGAGGTGGTGCTGCTCATGATTCTCAACCTGATGGAGGACATGCTGTCGGGGCCGGGCGGCGACATCCTCAGCGACGAGAGCGTCTGCGACATGATGGGCCGCGGCCTGACCATTTGCTCGCGGCCGCGCTTCTCCGAGGTGCTGCGCCAGACGGCCGAGGCCACCATGGTGCGCATGTGCCAGATCATCTTTGAGGACCTGAAGCACCTGGAGGAGGCGGCCGGCGACGAGGCCGATGCGCTCGACCGGCAGACAAACGCCGACATGAACAGCGTGACCATGGTGTCTGAGTCTGATAAAGGGGAAGGAGGGGGAGGAGGGGGAGGAGGGGAAGGAGGGGAAGGAGGGGAAGGAGAGGAAGCGGCGGCGGCGGCGGTCCAGCCGCCGGATCGGGCGTCTACCGACACGCACTCGGACGAGGCCAGCACTGCGTCGGCGGCGTCGGCGGCGTCGGCGGCGTCGGCGGCGTCGGAGAGCTCGTCTTCTTCGGACTCGGTGGATCTCCGGCCCTACTCCTTGCCTTCGGTGCGGGAGCTGTTCCGCGTCCTGGTCGACTTTCTCGATCCGAGCCAGCGCCAGCAGCCGGACGCCATGCGCGTCATGGCGCTGCGAATCATCCACGTGGCCCTCGAGGTGGCCGGGCCGTCGATTGCGCGGCACCCGGCGCTGGCCTCGGTGGCGCAGGACCGGCTCTGCTGCTACCTCTTCCAGCTGGTGCGGTCCGACAACATGGCCATCCTGCAGGAGGCGCTGACCGTGACGTCGACGCTGCTGTCGACGTGCCGCGGCGTGCTCAAGCTGCAGCAGGAGCTGTACCTGGCCTACCTCATCAGCTGCCTGCACCCGTCCGTGGACATTCCGCGGGAGGCCGCCATCGACCCGCTGCTGTACCAGGGCATCCCGCTGGCGCCGTCGCAGCTGCCGCACAGCGGCCGCGCGACGCCGGTGCCGGTCAAGGACCGGCAGAAGCTGGGCATGGAGGGCGGCATGCGCAAGCCCGAGGCGCGCCAGGCCATGGTAGAAAACATTGGCGTGCTGGCGCGCATGCCGACCTTTATGGTGGAGCTCTTTGTCAACTACGACTGCGACACGGACCGCGCCGACCTGTGCGAAGACATGATTGGGCTGCTGTCGCGCAACGCGCTGCCCGACTCGGCCACGTGGAGCACGACCAGCGTGCCGCCGCTGTGTCTCGACGCGCTGCTGCGCTTTGTGCAGTTTATGGCGCAGCGGCTGGACGAGGCGGGGGGGGACGCCGGGGGCGGCGGCGGCAACACCGGCTACGACCACCCCGACTACCCCGACCCGGCGGTGCTGCGCGAGCGCCGAAGCCGCAAGAAGCTCATCATCACGGGCGCCAACAAGTTCAACGAATCGCCCAAGGGCGGGCTGGCGTACCTGCAGGACAAGGGCATCATTGACGACGCGGCGGACCCGGCGTCGGTGGCGGCCTTTCTCAAGGGCACGTCGCGGGTGTCGAAAAAGGTGCTGGGCGAGTTCCTGTCGAAAAAGGGCAACGACGCGGTGCTCAAGGCGTTTATGGACACGTTTGACTTTGAGGGCAAGCGCGTGGACCAGGCGCTGCGCAGCCTGCTGGAGACGTTCCGGCTGCCGGGCGAGTCGCCGCTGATCGAGCGGCTGATCACGGTGTTTTCGGAAAAGTACTGCGCGGGCGACAACCTGCCGGCCGAGGTGGCGGACAAGGACGCCGTCTTCATCCTGACGTACGCCATCCTGATGCTCAACACGGACCAGCACAACCCCAACGTGCGCACGCAGAAGCGCATGGACATTGGCGACTTTACGCGCAACCTGCGCGGGCAGAACGGCGGGCAGGACTTTGCGGCGGCGTACCTGCAGGACATTTTCGACTCGATCAAGTCCAACGAGATCATCCTGCCCGAGGAGCACGACAACAAGCACGCCTTTGACTACGCCTGGCGCGAGGTGCTGCTGAAGACGGGCAGCGCCGGCCCGCTGCTGGTGCTCGGCGCCGACACCAGCCGCTACGACGCCGACCTCTTTGCCAGCACCTGGCGCCCCGTCGTGGCCACGCTGTCGTACGTCTTCATGTCGGCCACGGACGACACCGTCTTCAGCCGCGTCATCCAGGGCTTTGACGAGTGCGCGCGCATCGCGGCCGCCTACGCAAACCTGGAGGCCCTGGACCAGATCGTCTTCTGCCTCAGCCACATGACCACGCTGTCGCAGGAGATGCCGTCCAACATCCAGCTCAACACCGAGGTCCAGGTCGACGACGACGGCCACCGCGTCATGGTCAGCGAGCTGGCCGTCAAGCTCGGCCGCAACTTCCGCGCCCAGCTGGCCACCCTGGTGCTCTTCCGCGTCGTCACCCACAACGAGCACCTGATCCGCCGCAGCTGGAAGCACATGATCCGCATCTGGCTAAATCTCTTTCAGAACTCGCTGATCCCGGCGTTTTTTGGCGGCGGGGGCGGCAGCGACACCAACAGCAACGACACCACCGACACCACCGACACCGACACCAACACCAGCAGCAACGACACCACCGACAGACCGCCGCCGCCCGGCCACCGCCTGGGCCTGCCGCTGCCGCCCATCCCGCTGCAGAGCCCCGGCCAGGTCATCGACCGCGGCACCAAGCAGAACGAGAGCGGCTTCTTCTCGGCCTTTACGTCGTACATTTCCAGCTACGCGGCCGACGACCCGCCGGAGCCGTCGGACGAGGAACTGGAGAGCACGCTGTGCGCGGTGGACTGCGTCAACGCCTGCCACATTGGCGACGTCTTTGCCAACGTGGCCGGCCTGGCCGGCGACGCCCTGGAGACGCTGGTCGACGCGCTGATCGAGCAGATGCCCGAGGACAACACGGGCGCCGGCGTGGTGATCAAGGTCAAGGCCGAGAACGTGCCCCCGACGTCCCCCGCCGCCGCCGCCGCCCTGATCCACAACAAGGCCGCCAGCGCCGCCGCCTACGACCCCGCGCCCGTCTACATCCTCGAGTTCTGCACCGTCCTGGCCCTGCGCGACGCCTCCACCGTGCGCCTGGTCGGCAAGCGCGTCGTCGACGCCATCCAGGAGATCCTGCGCGACGTCACCCGCTTCCACCACATCCTCATCGGCCGGGCCACCTACTACCTCTTTAGTCTCTTGCGGGCCAGCTACGTAGGTCTTTATTGTTGTGGCTTGACTTTTTGTGGCTCTATCTTGTGGCTCGCTGACAACCAGGACTATGACTACGTCCGCGTGCCGGTCCTGCTGCATGCGGTCTCGAGCTTCTCCAAGGAGAACCTGCAGCTGACGTCGTCGGTGGTGCTGGAGGGCCTCAAGCTCTGCATCTCGGAGCCGGGGCCGCTGCGCAGCGAGATCATGACCTCTCCCGACTTCTGGGCCATCCTCGGCACCCTGGCCAACCACCACGAGTCCGCGCCCACCGTCTTTGACATTCTCGAGAGCGGCGTCAGCGGCTCGCCGCCGGCCATCCTGGCCGACAACTACGAGGCCGCCATTGTGCTGTGCAACAAGTTTGCCACGGCCGCGAGCATCGGCGCCCTGGAGGAGCAGAAGAACGACCGGCGCCAGCGCCGCGTCAACCGCGCGCCCGCCAAGCAGGAGCGGCCTAGGCAAGTCGTCTTTTTCCCGCCGCCGCCGCAGAGGGGCACCAGACCAGCGCTGACCAGCAGTGACAACGCCCTGGTCCAGAGGGGCCTGAAGGCCATTAACATTATCTACAACATGACCTCCCGCATCCCCTACCTCATGAACAAGTCCCACCTGGAGAGCAACGAAGGTGAGTGCTGTTGGTGAAGTTGGCTGGGCTGTGAAGAAGGCCGAAGGCTGTCGATGGCTGCATGCTAACAGGGCAGCTTGGTCGGCGTACTGGCTTCCCATCTTCCAGGCCCTGACCACGCAGTGTACGAACCCGTGCCGCGAAGTGCGGCACCTGGCCTTCTCGTCGCTGCAGCGGTCGCTGCTCTCGCCCGAGCTGACGTCCAGCGACCACCGCGAGTGGACGGCCATCTTCAGCGAGGTGCTCTTCCCGCTGATTCTCAAGCTGCTCAAGCCCGAGGTCTACTCGTCCGACCGCGAAGGCATGAGCGAGACGCGCGTGCAGGCCGCCTCGCTGCTGTGCAAGGTCTTTCTGCAGTACCTCGTGCTGCTGTCGGCCTGGGACGGCATGCTGGACCTGTGGCTCAAGATTATCGACATTATGGACCGGCTCATGAACAGCGGCCAGGGCGACAGCTTGGTAAGAAGCAGCGTGAAAATTGTACCATGAAGCCGTACACATTCAAAGCGTACACGTGAACTAACCTTACTCAGGAGGAGGCTGTCCCGGAGAACCTCAAGAACGTGCTGCTCTTCATGGCGAGCAGCGGCTACCTCGTCTCCCCCGACAAGGACAAGTCCAAAACAGAGCTCTGGGAAGAGACGTGGAAGCGCATCGACCGGTTCTTGCCCGATCTCAAGGGCGAGCTGTCGCTGGGAAGCGAGGAGGACAAGCTGGAGGCCGAGGGGGCTGCCGAGGGGGCCGAGGGGGCCGAGGGGGCCGTCAAGGACGCTGCCGCCGAGGCTGTGGCCGCGCAGTAATGTCTGGCGGAGGCAGAATGGCAGCAGAACTGCAGCAGAACTGCAGCAGAACTGCACTGGTAGAACTGACAAGGCGAAAAGGCGTTCATAGTGCAAATAGCATTGGTCGTGTTATATAGATGCGCATTTGTGGTTGTACAGACAGTGCTGCTGACACGGCCTGCACTGTGTGATGACTAAGCGAGCGTGGAGCCCAAATACCAAATTATCACCGTTTCCTGGCCTCGTTTGTTTGGTTCTGCATCACTTCCGCCATGGCGAGCAACGCGCCCATAGCCACGTACGTGTGTCATTGCACTCCCCGACGCCGTAAGGGTGGACGGTGTGGCAGCGGGCAGCCTTTTTGATGACGGGGCCGGGGAGCCAAGCTGACAAGCCAACGAGCAGATTGTATGTGCACAACCTGGAAGAGCGCGTCAAGCCGGAGCGCATGCGGGCGGCGCTGGAGGCCATCTTCTCCGAGTTTGGCCAGGTGATTGACATTGTGGCCAAGACGAACCTCAAGGCCAAGGGGCAGGCCTTTATCGTCTTTGACGACCCGGCGGCGGCGCAGCGCGCCCTCGACGAGGCCCAGGGCTTCCCGCTCTTTGACAAGCCGATGCTGCTGGCCCTGGCGCGCACGCGCAGCGACGCGACCGTGCAGCGGCTGGGCAGCGAGGAGGACTTTGAGCAGCACAAGCGGCGGCGCATGGCCGAGCGAGGTGGGTTGTTTTTTTTTGTTTTGCTTTTTTGTCACGATACATGACGCTAATCGCCGACCCCCCCAGACAAGAAAAAAGCCCTCGAGGCGGCCGAGGAGCAGAAGCGGCAGCTGCAGCGGGCGGCGCTGCAGGCGGCGGGCGGCGGCGGCGCAAAGGGCGCGGGCGGCGCGGGCGGCGGCGGCGCGGCCGGGGCGGCCGTCATCCCCGACGAGTACCTGCCGCCCAACAAGACGCTCTTTGTGCAGAACCTGCCCGAGGACAGCGACGTTGAGATGCTCACCGCCATCTTTGAGCGCTTCGACGGCTTCCGCGAGGTGCGCATGGTGCCGGGCCGCCGCGGCCTGGCCTTTGTCGAGTACGAGGCCGACGCCGGCGCCATTGCGGCCAAGGAGAACACGGCCGGCATGGTGGTGGGCGGCACCGACGACAAGCGGCCCATCAAGGTGACGTACCAGCGGCAGTAGGGGCGGTTGTGGAGTTTCTTGCACTGGTGAGGAACCGTTCTCACTGGGAGCAGACCGCCTCTTGCGCCTGTTGTGCTGGCATGATACCCGTTTCCATTGCACAGCGGAGAAGCCGCCGACACAGTGGGCGCAGGAGACGAAAGCAGGGCTCGTGTTATAGGGAACATGCTAATAACACATTTGAAACCTCAAGCTGCACAACACATCTGATAACTCAGCTGCACATCACATCTGATAACTCAAGCCAGAGAACACATCTGATAACTCATCTGCACATCGATAACTCAGCTGCACCTATATACACGCAGCAAACTAGAAAATGACCTCGTCGTCTCCCTCGGCCTCCAGCAGGTCGGCGGGCGCAGCGGGCGCGGCATCGGCGGCGGCGGCTTCCTTTTGGCCGGCTGCCAGCTTGCGCGCCTTGAGCTCTTCCTCCTCGGCAGCGAGATCACGCTGCTTCTTGTTGGCCACCTTTTTGAGGCGGAAAAACTCCTCGCGGTCCAGCTCGTCGAGTTCCGAGCTGATGTCTGTATTTGCGGATCAGCACGCTGTCCTGCGGCCACCACCACGCCTTTGCCGCTGCACTTACACGAGATTGTGTTTTCTGTGCGCGGGATAATGACATGCTCGCTGGACACGATTAGTAGAGGCCGAAAGCGAACAGGAGAAGCACGGCACGAACATGGCATTCACTGCAGTCAGGGTCAGCCATTGTCGCCCAGAAAGGGTCACCAGCACCCCAAACGGATCACCCAGGGGAACTCGCCTCTTCGGTTGACCACCTTGATCACCTCGTCCAGGATCACGAAAGCCGTCTGCGAGGTAGAGATTAGTTCTCCGGGACGTAGACAGCCCTGCTCTCCCCCGACCAACCTGTAGACTGGCCAGCTCGACCAGAGCCTCGACGGCCCGGGCATAGGTGTCCCGGCACCGCTGCACCTGCTGGCCTCCCTTGCCCAGGCCGGTCATGGCAAAGTCGTTGTTGCCCTCGGTCAGGTAGCTCTCAAAGGTCGGCAGCAGCACGCCCGACACGTTTTCCTGCTTGGTGCGGATGCGGAACCGCGCCGACCGCGCCGACTCCTGCACCTGGTAGCCAATGTCGCCGCCGACGGCGTACGTGACCTCGGCCAGGGAAAAGGCCGCAATCTGCATCACACGGCCCATCTTGCGCTTCGCCTCGTCGATGCGGCGCGTGATTTCTGCCGCACAAGTCAGCTCTCAACCTGCGTCTGCCTGCTGGTGCCTGGTGTATGCTGTTGTCTGCTTCTGTCTGCTTCTGCCTGCTTCTGCCTGCTTCTGCCTGCTTCTGCCTGCTTCTGCCTGCTCCTCTCACCTCGAAATCGTCTGTACTCGTCAGCCGCATCCCGTCAGCCAGCATCTCAACACACGCACTTGGTCAGCGCCTCGCTCTTCCGCTTCAGCAGGTTGTGGCCAACTTCGGCACCCTTGAGCTTGGCTTTCATCAGCCCCAGCGACTGGCGCGTAGGGAACACCGCCTCGCGATCCTGGAAGCACGCCCATGCGGCAAACGTCAGCAGGCAATGCCACGGCAAAAAAAGGCGGCCAGCCGCCATCTTTGGAAGGGCTGCTTCGGCACGTACGGCGGCGCCTGACATGGTGAGGCCTTTTCTGTCTCGCGGCTCGTCCGGGTGTCGTAGCTTTGGAGAGAGGCAGCGTTCTGCTAGGATCCGAGATGGGCGTTCTTGCAGCTGTGGCCGCGGGACAGGAGAACGGTGGCAGACGAGATTACGGAGTCGTTGGAGCTGGTTGGTTTGCGCCAAAGATTATAAAGCCCGCTAAGCAGCACGGATTACCTTACGCAGAGATACATGGCGCTACCTTGGGCGCGCCACAAGCACGCCCACGGGGCGCTGCAGCGCGTGTACTCGCCGTACCCGCGCTAAGCCGGTTTGGGCCACCTACCTTTTCGCCTTGGCTTTTTTTGGCCCATCTCGACGGCAAAAAAACGAAGCATCTCAGAAACAAACCAACCGACAACACATCCAAGCGCCCGCCACGCGCGACCACCCCGATCTGACTCTGCGCCTCCGCTCGCTTGTGCAGCTCTGTGGCCTGTGGCCCGCTCCGCTGCTCCCGTTCGCGTCTCTTCGCACCGGTTCGTCTGGGCCGTTCAGATCCCCATCCCAGAAGAATGGCAGCCACAGTGAACGTGTGAACGAGGACGCCTGCTGTGTCCATTGACATTCCTTTCATTATCATCTGGCTGTGTTCAGGTTTTGTATCTTTTTTTTTTCGGCCCTTTCCTGAGCGGAGCGACGCCCGATGGCTCGCAAGGCCAAAGCCAAGGCGGCCGCCAGCCCAGCTTCGGCTCCTCGGCCAGACTTTCATCTTCTGGTAAGCTTGCTCTCGTCTCCTGTCTGTGCCGGCTCCTTGCGTGCTGACCGCCGCCCTCAGAGCGATGCCGACGCGCCGTACGAACAGGATGTCTACCACAACCCCGGCGCCACGCGGCCGTGGCTCGCCTACATCCGCTTCAAGAACCAGCACGGCACGATACAGGAGCAGGCGTACGTGCTGGAGCGCGCGTGCATGCAACTTCCCCGATCCTACAAGCTGTGGAAAATGGTGCGTGTGTGTGTGTGTGTGTGTGTGTGTGTGTGTGTGTGTGTGTGTGTGGGCGTGTGACGGTCAGTCCGGGTGCTAACAAGGGCAGTACCTCAACATGCGCACCAAGCACGTGTCCAAGCTGAACGCGTCGGTCTTTGCAGACGAATACCGCAAGGTCAACGCGCTCTTTGAGCGGGCGCTGATCCTGCTCAACAAGATGCCGCGCATCTGGGAGCTCTACCTCGACTTTCTCATGCGGCAGCCGCTGGTGACGGCCACGCGGCGCACCTTTGACCGGGCGCTCCGGGCGCTCCCGATCACGCAGCACAACCGGATCTGGGCGCTCTACATCCCCTTTGCCAACTCGGCGGGCGGCGAGACGGCGGTGCGGGTGTGGCGGCGGTACATGCAGGTGCACCCCGAGGACGCGGAGGACTTTATCGAGCTGCTGACGCAGTCGGGCCTCTACACGGAGGCGGTGCGCAAGTACATGGACGTGCTCAACAACGCGCGCTTCCGCAGCAAAAAGGCCAAGGGCCAGTACGAGCTGTGGAGCGAGATGATTGAGCTGCTGGTGGAGCACGCGACGCAGATCCAGACGGGCGCCGAGACGGGCATCGACGTGGAGCGCATCATCCGGAGCGGCATCCAGCGCTACTCGGACCAGCGCGGCAGCCTGTGGGCGGGCCTGGCGGCGTACTGGATGCGGCGCGGCAGCGCGGAGCGGGCGCGCGACGTGTTCGAGGAGGCCATCACGACGGTGATGACGGTGCGCGACTTCACGCTCGTGTTTGACGCCTACGTCGAGCTGGAGGAGACGGTCATTGGCGACCTGATGGACCGGGCCTCGATGCGGGCCGAGAACGGGGTGGCGGACGAGGCGGCCGACTTTGACCTGGACATCCGGCTGCTGCGCTTCGAGCACCTGATGGACCGGCGGCCCTTTCTGCTCAACGACGTGCTGCTGCGGCAGAACCCGCACAACGTGCTCGAGTGGGAGAAGCGGGTGGGCCTCTGGGGCGCCAACAAGCACGAGGTGGTCAACACGTACACCAAGGCGCTGGCCACGATCGAGCCCAAGAAGGCGGTGGGCCCGCTGCACCAGCTGTGGGCGCACTACGCGCGCTTCTACGAGGCCGGCGGCGACCTGGCCACGGCGCGGGTGATCCTGGACAAGGCGGTGCGGGTGCCGTTCCGGTCGGTGGCGGAGCTGGCAGACATGTGGATCGAGTGGGCCGAGCTGGAGCTGCGCAGCGAGCACTTTGACGAGGCGGTGCGGGTCATGGCCAAGGCGGTGCAGGCGCCGAAGCGGTCGACGGTGGACTACTTTGACGAGACGCTGTCGCCGCAGCAGCGCGTGCACAAGAGCTGGAAGCTGTGGAGCTTCTACGTGGACCTGGTCGAGAGCGTCGGCTCGCTGGAGGAGACGCGGCGCGTGTACGAGCGCATCTTTGAGCTGCGCATCGCCACGCCGCAGACCGTGGTCAACTACGCCGGCCTGCTGGAGGAGCAGCACTACTACGAGGACGCCTTCAAGGTCTTTGAGCGCGGCCTGGACCTGTTCAGCTACCCGGTGGCCTTTGAGCTGTGGAACCTGTACCTGACCAAGGCCGTGGACCGCAAGATTGGCATTGAGCGGCTGCGCGACCTGTTTGAGCAGGCCATTGAGGGCTGCCCGCCCAAGTTTGCAAAGGTCATCTACCTCATGTACGGCAACCTGGAGGAGGAGCGCGGCCTGGCGCGGCACGCCATGCGCATCTACGAGCGGGCCACGCGCGCCGTCTCGGACGAGGACCGCGCCGACATGTTCCACTTTTACATTACCAAGTCGGCCTCCAACTTTGGCATGGCCTCGACGCGGCCCATTTACGAGCGCGCCATTGCCACGCTGCCGGACCACGAGGCGCGCGACATGTGCCTCAAGTTTGCCGACATGGAGAAGCGCCTGGGCGAGATCGACCGCGCCCGCGCCATCTACGGCCACGCCTCGCAGTTTTGCGACCCGCGCACCAACCCGGACTTTTGGGCCAAGTGGCACGCCTTTGAGGTGCAGCACGGCAACGAGGACACCTTTAAGGAGATGCTGCGCATCAAGCGCAGCGTCCAGGCCCAGTACAACACGGACGTCAACTTTATTGCCTCGCAGGCCCTGGTCAAGAGCCAGCAGCAGAAAGCGGCGGCGGCGGCGGCGGCGGCGGCTAATGGAAGCGGAAGCGGTGACGACGGCGACGGCGACCTGGACAGCACCAGGGCAGACGCCATGGCCGCGCTGGAGAGGCAGGCCCGGGCGCCCGTGGGCTTTGTGCCGGCCAGCGACGAGCCCAAGGCGGGATCGGCCCCCGCGCCGCCGCCGCCGCCGGCACCGGTGGCCAACCCCGACGCCATTGACATTGACGACATGGACGACGAGGTGGACTAGTTTTGTGAGGCGGTCGAGGGCGTGTAGATTGTTGTTGTATCCTTGTCTCTTTTTCACTTTTCTTTTGTCAGGCTCTGCGGTACGTGCTTGTTTGATTTCCGGGATGCTGTTGCGCCCACCGCGTGGGGCCACGGCCGGAGATGCGAGGATAGGCTGTTGCGTGTTTGATTTCAGCACTCTGTATCTCGATTTGTTTGAATATATTTGACGGTGCCAGACTGGTGTCTGGGCTGCAGACGAAGTAGTCGGGGGCAAAATCTGAAGTCAGGGATGTGTCAGAGTCAGGGACGTGTCAGGGGCAAAGTCAGGAGTCAGCAGGGAAACTCGTAGATCCAGCAGGGAAAGTCGTAGGATCCAGCAGGGACAAGTCATAGATCCAGCAGGGAGACAACTCGATAGAACTACTTGTAGAGAAGCTTGGTGAGACTCGTCAACAAGCAGTCTCAGAGTCTCGGCAGTAGATGGCTGACGTAACACGCCAGTCGCACCTGCTCTACTCGTGCCTGCCTCGGATTTCACAACATTGTGGCGCTTATACGGGCCACGTTTCTTTTCCCTCAGGTCCTTTTCCCTCAGGTCCTTTTCCCCAGGTCCTTTCACTTCACGCTCACTTCACGCGATGCGGCCGTCACTCGACACAAAGTCTATCGGCAGCGCCGTTCGGCCTTTTGGCACTCGGCCTCGACGTCGTGCTCCGGCATCCACCACTGGAGACTAAACTGCTCGGTCCAGCGGCGGCGCCACTCGGCCTCTGTGGGCGCTGCGGCCAGGTAGGCGGCCTTTTGCCGGTCGTGGCCCAGCTGCTGCTGCACCCGCTGGAGAAAGGGGCTGCGTATCTCGTCAAAGAGAGGCAGCGCCCTCTCGAGGTCGTACCGCGCCTGCTCGTGGCCGAGATCGCAGGCCCGGGCCGGGTCCAGGTCCGGGGCCGGGGTCGGGGCCGGGGCCGGGGCCGGGGTGGAGGTCCGGGTCCGGAGAAGACTGCGGTAGAGCGCGTATGCGTCGCCAAAGCCAAATGTGGCGCCAGCCCCGTAGGCACCGGCCGTTGCTACGCCTGGTCAGCAGCTGTGGGGAGACCGGGCAGCTAAAGGAGGGGATAACAGGACGAGAAGCCGAAAGCGAAACCGCGGGCAGCAAGAGGGGATAACAGGACGAGAAGCTGAATACACACGGTGTGCCGCGTCTCCGACAAAGGCAACGGCCCCGTCGCGCACCAGGCGGTCCATCCAGTACGTGCTGTCGGCCCGGGAAGCACGGCGCCGTGTGCGGCGACTGCGACACCGCCAGCACGCGGCCGGAGCGCCCGTCGCGGTGGGCGAGGCCCTCGAGGTCCCGGTACATGATGCGCTGCAGCTCGCTGTAGTCGCCCAGGATCTTGCTGAGCGCCGTCCTTCCGGAACCACACACCCGACACGTTGAGGGCGATCCAGGCGCCGGTCTCCTGCGGCCCGGGCGCCCGCTCGTACACCCGGACTTTTGTGTCCGGCAGCCGCGAGAGCAGCGCGGCCGCCGCGGCACCGACGAGGCCGGCGCCCACGATGCTGCGGCAGGTCAGAACGGTCCCGGCCAGCGGCCCGGCGGAGGGAGCTCACACGATCCGGAACGGCGGCCGGTCTCCGCCGGAGGGCGAAGCGAGGGGGGGCATGGTAGGGTGTTTTGTTTCGTGTTCCTGTTTTTGGCTTCGTGTGTTTTTTTTTGCGTCGTGTTCCGTGTCTTTGCACTGCCAGAGCTGACTGATCTACTGCGTCGTGATTGCGTGCTTCCTTTGCTAATTGCAGGGCTGCTCGTGCAGTCGATAAGTTGATAGGACTGCCGTGGCTGTTTCTTATCACTTCATCGAGTACACAATTCATACCTATTTGCTCTCAGTAACAATACACGCCTTGTCTCTACACGACTGCTATTCAAACAGAATTCAGCGCAAGGCTGGACAACGTGAGGGCACAGAGCGATAAGACTCGTCGAACTACAAGAGCTCGGCCTCCGACCTGAGACTGCAAGAGCTCGGCCTCCGACCTGCCATCTCATCCCCCCAAAGCACCGACAGCCTCTCAGCCGCCTACGGACAGCCCAGATCAACGTCCGCAAACGTCTCGATGACGCGGTGCTTATCGCGCACCGCGTCGGCCAGGGGCGCATTGCCCGGCCGCTGCACCACGTAGCTCTGCATGCCGGCCGCCTTGGCTGCTTCGACCTCGAGCACGTTGTCGCTCAGGAAGAGCCAGGCGCCGGGCGAGGCATGTTCCGCGCCGTGCCGCGCCCGGATGGCCTCGTAGCTGGCCGCGGCCGTCTTGGGCCCGGCGTTGGTCGTGTCAAAGTAGTCGCTCAGCAGGGGCGTGATATCCTGGCCGGGGCTGCCGCTGCCGCTGTCGCTGCCGACGACCGTGGTGTTCCGGAAGAGCAGCAGCTGCGCGGCCACGGAGCCGGACGAGTAGATGATGAGCGTGGCGCCAGCACGCTTCCAGGCCGTCAACGCCGGCACGACGTCGGCAAACAGCGGCGCCTTGAGCGCGCCGCTGTCGTAGCCCTCCTTCCAGAGCAGGCCCTGCAGAGCCTTGAGATAGGGCGCCTTGACGTCACGGGCCACGAGATCCTGCACATGGGCCGTCAGCGCGGCCGGCGACGACCGGTGTTGTTCCGGAAAGGCCTCGCGGTACGACGCAAAGGCCGGACTGTCCCAGTGCGAGGCGAGCGTCGCCGGCAGCGCCTGGATCGCGTACGGATACTGTGGCGAAAAGGGTCAACATGGGTACCGCAACGTCGACGCCACTGTCACTTGACCAGGCATAGCCAGCACTGTTTTGGAACTGCCATTCCTTTTGTCCCTTCAACTGCCAGCACTGTCTTTTCAACTGCCATTCCCTCAGACCCATCACCAGACCACCAGAGCGGCTTACGAGGACGTCCTTGACAAACGAAATGGGGCAGACCGTACCCTCTACATGCGAGAGCCGTCCGCCGTGTCAGCCTCGTGATCCCGGATGCGAGCGCAGAGGGGGGCTCACCAATGTCCAGCAGGACCACCTCGACGGCCTTCTTGGCAGCGTCCGCCGTCATGGCTGCAGGCAGAGCCAAGCCAGCCAGCCGGTCCTGGCCGCGAGCAAGGAAATACGAGACTCGGCAGCGCCGATGCAACAAGGGCGGCGACGCCTTGAGGTGCTGCTGCTGCAACTAAGACGCGCCCAAACCGGTAACAGGATCGAGCTAGGGCTGACCAGTCGAAATGGCGGTAAAGGGCGGCGCGCGCCAGCAAAGAGAGGGGAGTCGAGGTGTCGAGGCGTCGAGACGTCACCGCCGAGATGAAAAATCCGTGCAGCCTAGAAAATGGCGCTTTGCTGGTGCAGCGTGTGTGTCTTGCCGATTTTGGCCCTAGCTGGACGGCTGTCTCCCGATGTGGAAAGAGGAACTGGCTGATACGGAAGAACTCAATACGGAAAGAAGTGCGCCAAAACGGAAGAAGTGCGCCAAAACGGAAGGAGTGCGCCAAAACGGAAAGCAATGCTGGCCTATGGAAAGAACTGCCAGTACGGAAGGAAATGCGCCTATGGAAAGACCAATACGGAAGGAA
Source organism: Graphilbum cf. rectangulosporium (assembly GCA_019925645.1). NCBI lineage: Eukaryota > Fungi > Ascomycota > Sordariomycetes > Ophiostomatales > Ophiostomataceae > Graphilbum > Graphilbum cf. rectangulosporium. Next base: position 111,382 of record JADHKI010000070.1, read on the forward strand.
ATGCGCCTATGGAAAGAACTGCGCCAATACGAAGAACTGCAAAGAGATACTCCGCAAGGCAGCGCAACGCACGGCAATGGAGCAAAGCACGCAAAAAAAGGCACGGCCCCTCTCTGGGGCCTCGGTCCCCTGCCCTTTTTGAGCAGCCATCGCTGCTAATCTCGACGGAGCACGATCGTCTGGTCTTGATGGCCCCGGGCGCTGCTCCTTCCAGTCCTTTCCAGGTTTGGGCGTTTTTTGTTTTTTTTTACCTTTTTTTCTTCACCCTTCTTCCCAGCGAGAGTGGGTCGGTTGTGTTAGCGCCAGGCCAGGCGCAGAGCTGCAGATCCAATGGCTGGGATCAGCGGGTTGTTGTGCTTGCTTCTTTGTCCTTTGCAGTCTCTCCCGTCTGGAAAAAAAGGCGGTCAAGAGGCCCAAGCTACGCGCGCTATACCGAGTCTATACTAGGCCATGCAGGTTAGCGCGCTGCGGCCCAAGCCCGTCGGGTTCTAGCGCCGTGTCACGCATCCGTGATAACGTGCTCTGTATTTGGCGATGATCGTGACAGGCAGACTAGCCAAAGTGCGTTGATAAGGCGAGTTGATACGGAGTACCACAGACGAGAGCCAATGAGAACGGCCTGGCACGCGGCACGAGAACGGCCTCACGAGAACGGCCCATCTTTGCGTTCTTCCACCAGGCCTGGTCGGAAAGCGGCCAACGCAGCCCCTTTGCCACGCCGCAAGATACTTGTGCTGTTTCCAGATAACAACAGCGTCTAACAGATGAAACAAGCGACAGTCCACATCGCGGCAGGGACATGCGGGATCCGGGGGCGCATTGGCTACGAGTAGCCGCCGAAAGATGCAGTCAGATACGGAGCAGTTGGCAGGGATGAGAGAGAAAGAGACTGGCAAAAAAAAAAGAGGGCAGGCGTTGCCGCTGCCTTTTTGTTTTTTTCCTTTCTTGCCGCGCGTTTTCGGCGCTGCTTTTCCGACGGGCGAGCGGGCGTGCTCGGGGCATGGCGCTGCGGCGAGCTGTGGCTTGGCCGGTGCGACGGCCTCGTCTGCCGTGCCGGGCGTTTCCTGTTCCTGGTTGGCCAGCTGCAGCTAGAGCCATGCAAGGTAGGTGTAGGTGCAGACTGTGAGACGCCACCGGCATGCAAGATATCGTCCGGACGTACGCTGCCTCTGGTGTCCGCCCGGCAACGGCTCTTCATTCTCGGGCGGCCAGAGACAATGCCGACGAAGATGCCGACGAAGATGCCGACGAAGATGCTGACGAGATGCCGACAAAGATGCCGACGAGATGCCGACGAGATGCCAACAAAGATGCCACAAAGATGCCACAAAGATGCCACAGCCCCGAGATGCTGGTACTAAAGAGCTCCCCTCCGGTGCCCTCATTTCCCTTGCTTTCTTGACCGCCTTCTCCGAAACGCGCCGGATCCACCTCCACTCCTACCTGTGCCGTGCCGCGTTCGGCCTACTCTCTCGTAGCGGCCCGTGGGTGGTATCACGAAAAGCTGCGCAAAGCACAACGACCACGAGAGCCTACAAACGGTTGCGTGATGCGCGGCAGAACCACCCACCAGAAGCACCCACATCTCCGTATGGCAGGAGGGGGAGAGTGACTGGGGGGGGGGGGGGGGGGGGGGGGGGGGGGGGGGCGGGGGGGGGGGGGGGGGGGGGGGGGGGGCCGCCGGCCCGGGG
>JADHKI010000071.1:0-112751 GCA_019925645.1 Graphilbum cf. rectangulosporium
CCCCTACCCCAACCCCTACCCCTACCCCTGCTACTTACTACTTAGTACTTACTACTTACTACTTAAATCTGACGTTGGTTTTCAAAGGCTACTACGAATACGTGCACTACGTGCGTTCTAGCCTGTGCAGGCCTGTGCCGCCGTCCTATCCCTCGGGATGTTAAAGGCGCTGGCTGCACGCGATCTGATTGGTCAATAATTCTCCACCTGCCTCCGCTTTTAGTGGGGGGATTTGGGCCAAATCCCCCCACTGTTTTTTGCTAGCGCCGCTGGCGTTTTGTTAGCAAAATCGCCCTACCCCTAGCTCCACCCCTAGTCAGTTTTGGCCCAAATCCAATGGGAATGGTCTGCCAGGAATAGCAACAAGTAAAGGCTAGCATAAACACAAACAAGGGAGGCGGAACTTAAGCTTAAAATTCGCCTTGTAATGTATTTAATTTTTTTCTAGTTAATAAGACACTAAGTTTTATCGGGCGTTGTACGCACTCGCTACCCTCGCCCGTTACGACGTTAAAGAAGTCGTTGTAATTTTAACTCCGGCTGTAGACGTTATTGTGTACGGTGTTGTTCGCGGTAAGCTAGTCGCACTTTGTCGGTTATTAAAAGAAAACGTTGTCGATGTTAAGTGACCGCTGATTATCGTAGTCTTTGTAGGAAAAGACGCAAGACAAATACTAGCCAGCGGGTCCTTCTCAAGCTCAACTTCTAGCAGTTTTTCGCCGTCCTTTTTATAAAGCTTGTGGCAAAGATCTCGTAAAGTGTCATCAAGGTATGGCGTGTTGTTGTCGCGACCGCCGCGCCGGGGGTGTAGATGGAGAGGCACCTTGTCTTCACAGCTTTTATCGCGAGTGGTGTCGCAGTTTGCTGCTTTGACCGTGACATTTTCGTCTGGAATACCCGGGGCTATAAGATCCATTCCGGCAGCGTCACGGATCTTCAGCCAAAAAGGTGGTGGGGAAAAGTCACCAGGAATGGTATATGTGGTTCGACGGAAAACAGTAGGCATGATTTCTGGATTGACAGACCAGGTGCGGTCGCGATTCGGCCAGGTAATCTGACTGATGGTCGTCGAGAAGAGCCTGTCAGTACGGGCCACACGCCAACCTTGGTCATGGATTGTAGTGGCAGCTCCATTTATGGTAATCGTGGCTTTTTTCTTAGCAACCGGTTATACCAAAACAATCTTTTAAAGGATCACAACTTACGGAGGCACATTTCCCACGACCGCGAGTCAAACTATAGCGACTATTAGCTGTGCCTTAACTTCCTCTCGAGTGGTTTTGATAAGTGTAAAGCTTACCCCGTACTTCTTAATTACCCCATTGACATTGTTGCGCGTGTCACCGGCCGGGATTCCAGCCCAAGTCCTGTGGGAGTCAGTACCGCCGTTAAACGTCTACGATGGGAATCATCTTACACTGTAACTCTTGGAGCTCCCTTGCTATTCGCGCTCCGCAGAGAGGAGCAAGGCGCCCAAACGGCAATTTTCCACCCAGCAAAGTCGAGTCCTAGAGCCGGGGAATAAGGAGCGTGTTAGCCTATGATGCAATATCAACTTAGGTAGTGTCTTCTCACCTTGGGCTTGATTCTCTCTAGAATCGACGGCACGTAAAACTTGTGGGTTTTCAGACTCTATCTAACGCACTGTTAGCTTTAAGATCAACGATATTTTAGTAATTGCATATACATACCAGAGCATTTAAAGGAAACTCCTCTCTATTGTAGTCGTTAGCAAATTAGGCCAGCTAGCGTATATAAATATGAATGGAACTCACACATCACAAGCCGCACCACTGCTGCTAACAAACGGATACAAGGTGCGGTCGTACCAGGATCTCTTGTAGGCGGTGTGGTGCCATCCCTTCCACGCGTTCACCTGCCTCCTATTGGTATTCGGGCCTGTAACGCTTGTTAGAGGTAAATGGAAGTGAACTAGGAATAATATCTGACTGACTGGTTCTCATATTGTACACGCGATTTCCGTTGAGGTGCGTCTCAATGGCATAGCGTTGATTGTCACAAATCTTCATGTGTCAATTAAAAATTCCCGTTTCCCGGGTTAAAGGGGAGGGAAAAAATACCTGATCGAAGTTGACTGAGCGGCCTGAAGTGCTTATGTATCCGCCATAACGGCAGTAGTACGTCGTTGAACAGTCTTTGTCGTTGGGTCCGTACGTGATCTTGGTCCACCTAGAACTGGTCAGCACGTGGCGGACATACTCCGAGCGATTATCTTACGATCCGACTTGGTTGCTGTTGCCGGCGACCGTGTTGGGCTTCGTGTTAGGCTTGGTCGGAATTATCGGCCCAATGCCAAATTTGATCTGCTTAATCCCAGCATACCCCGAAATCTTTTTGCTGGTAACACTGTTGTATACCGTATTGGTAATGAAACACAGAAGGTGAGACGTGATCGATCCCGATGTGCTTGGAATCATGCCTAAATTCAATGGAATGCCAGCTTCACTAATGCCCTGGGCACCCAGGTCCGTTACCAAGACGGACAAGTCTGGACATGTGACGGCGGCTTGAGTAATGCGCCAGGTGCTCCAGCCAGTTGTATCAAGCACGTGGGGGTATTCTCCGTCGAGGCTGAGTGTATTAACTGGGGGTATGAAAGAAGGAGCGAAGAAATCTTGAGGCCATATATGATTAGTTCACACATTGGCTTAAATGAAGTGTAATGCTTTCTTACCGTCACAGCAGTACTTGAAGTTTTGTCAGCCAGGTTAACAGCCTTTCGTTAAGTTACACTCCACTTACTGCCTGTAGGCCGAATAAACAGCTTCGAGGGCTTTATTTCAATTAGCTGTGCAAAAAAAAAAAAAAACTTGTGTAAGAACTCGCCACTCACGCAATTACACCATTGACAGGATTGAAGTTTTGTGCATTGGAGTTCTCTGCCACCAGCGTTTCGCCGAGCTGGCAGCCGCCGTTGCAGCTAAAAGACGTCAGTCACAGCGCACAAAAAGCTCCCACAAAAAACATACTCAAATCCTAATCCATTGTAGCCTCGCCACTGGCACGTGCCATATTGTGTTCCCTATCATAAGTTAGACCTTGCCGATCTGGAGTGGGAGCAAGGGGTCTTGCCTGTGCACAGCATAAACTCTGGTACACGCCCGCCGAGCAGCTGGTCTCAAAGTCCACGGAGCCTACTTGACCGCTCATTTTTTCGACCTCGACATACCCCTAAAACATGAATTAGAAAGGAGGTGATACTTAGAATACCAAAGAGGCCGGTAAATTACAATATCACAGCCTTCGCCACAGAAAGAGGTATAGCATGCAGTGGCCCCAACGCCCCGTTTTGTGATAGCAGCTGGATTATTAGTAACCGCTTTCTGGTAAAAATAAAGAGGGGGTGCTGATACTTACGGATGTCGGGTGTCCCGCCAAATGGGCCGTCGGTGTGGCATGGGGAGAACATGCAGCTTAATAGTATCTTCGTGTTGGGGTCCATAGACCCTGCAGACGTCCCATCCGAGTCATCTAAATCAATAGCCCAGACCATGGAGCCGCCAAGACAGTTTTCATTGGCGTAATTCATTTTCAGGCGCATCGTATCGTCGGTGTCATAGCTGACCCATTGATCGTCCCACGAAATCCAGGCAACGGCCGCAGCTGTTTTGTTAATACACGTAGACCCAAGGCACAGCATTGATGGGCTTACTCTGATCAATCTCTGGAGTCAGTCCTTTTTGACTGATGATGGCAAATATTTCTTCGTAGTCAGTAGATGCGCCAACCAGACTTGGCAATTATCCATCTGCCTACCAGAGTTCGACAGTATTCCAGACTCGCCACTGCATTGTCCGGCTTTGCCGCCAGATGAAAAAGTGCACCAGGGTTTATTACACGAAGGGTCAGACAGTGTGAAGGAGCGGCCGTACCACCCAAGGCCCAGAACGACCTGGGCGGGATTGATATTAACACGCCACAGTAGTTGCAGGCCCTCGTCGATCTCGGTCAGATTCGTGTGGGGGCGGACGTAAGGCCCGGCATAAACGCTGGCGCTGTCCCAAACGCCGTGGATGTCGTAAGACATGAAGTTGAACCAGTCGAGATACTGGGCCATGCCGGGCAGGTCAAAGTGCCGAAGGTACCAATAGCTAGAAGGTAGGGTGGCAGAGATGCCTGGACGAGACGTGAGCATGAGCAGATAATGGTGTGCTTGCGCATGATTGCCTTACCGTACTTGCTACCAAAATAGCTCCGCATATCCGAAAGAAGGGACACTAAGTTAGCGCCGTCCTCGGACCTGCCACCGCGGTCATCGGCACCGGGATACTAAAATGTGAGCATCACATGCGTGACAGGTGCTTCGTAAAATGAGGCGAACCTACTTCCCAATCTAGGTCGACGCCGTCAAAACCGTAGGCAGACATAAAGTGCTCGAGGCTTGCTATAAAGGTAGCTCGGTTTCCCGGCGAGCTGACCATGTCGCTAAATGCAGTGCGTGTATTGGGAATGTTGGTTTCGTCCTAAGTTTTGTGAGATGAGATCTAGTTTGCAGGGGTGGCGACCTACGTTGAAGGACCATCCACCAACAGAGATCCAGGTTTGAAGACCTCTGACGAGTCAGCCGTAGAACAAGCATAGAGGGGAAGTTGGGGTAGACATGCGGGTTTGTTGATTTAAGTGCAGTGAAGCGGGTGTATAACGAGGCGGACGACGAGTCCATGGCGGTCATCTGGAAAGTACTCGGGTCGAAGAAGGCGAAGGCTAGCGAAGATAATTAAAAGATGATTAAAATTTGCTGCATGAATGTGGAGAAGGCGCATACCAAAGTTGAGATGTGTGAAGCCGGCTAGGAGCAGGTCCTCTGGGGATCGCGTATCACACGGCCGCGTTGGAGCCCTGCAGACGTCAATAAGGAGACACGAAAATTACCGAATTCACAGTGCTTACCATGCTTCATAGTAGCCAATCCTACGCTGAGCAGCCGTCCGCTGGGTAACACTGCATGTTGGTTTGGAGGGCGAGCCGCAGTTGCCGTAGGTATTGTCACAAGTAGCGCCGCAAAACTCTGACGGTCACGAATGTAAGTACACGCAAAGTAAGAATGAAACAAGCGATAATAAAGGCACACACCGTCCGACGTCCCGCAGAAGCCATATATGCTACAGCACACGTTGAGAGGGCATGTCTTGTTGCTGGCGGCCGCATAGGTTCCACACTCCGCCTTCGCGTCACAGTTTCTCAACAGTCAGACATTTGCTTTCAGCCATGTTCTTGGCTAGTGGACTCACGAGATGCAGCTGTCGGCACCACAAAATTCCGGGGAAAATCCGCACCATCCCTCCTTTTTGTGTCAGAATGCGCTTTCAACTATTGTCGAGGAGAACATACACTGCTGCAACAGGCCCCGTTGACACAGGGTATACCAGGGGCACAGGCGCCTTCGGGCAGCGAAGTGGCGCTGGTTTGGCGGGCAGCCAGGGATTTAGACGGGATCAATGGCGACAACACAGGGTGGGACAGCTTGCCATGCAGGCCTTGGGCTGCGGTAAAGAGCGGGTTGACGTTGTGATGCGTGAGATTGACGAATCTGGGGGTGCGAGAGCTGTGTGCGGCGAACTTTGCGCGATACCGCTCGCTGCCATTCCTGTGAAGAGCCTTGTCTGGCACCACAGATTCTTTTGTTTTAGGGATAACCCTGGTAGATGTAGTCTTGGCTCTGGATGTTGTATTAGCAGCTGGTCGGTGTCCCGAGAGAGAAGAAATAGCAGAAGGCCCTGTGTTTGGCGACGTGGAAGCAAGAACCGGCCCAAGTAGAGTGATGCATGCCACCAAGAAGGTGATCCTATGAGGCAGCATGATAAATAAAGTTCTGGAAAAATCAGCCCAGAGAAGTTTCAAGCTGAAATACAAGACAAAAAGGCTTCAAGCATGTGTTAGGGGTTGATAATTGAGCGATGTGGCGGTCAATTTATTAAACTTCTCATGACCACTTTGTTTTCACCTGGACTATCTACTTGTGCTTTTAGGGGCATCGGCAACAGGACCCGTCTCACTGCATGCTGACCAGATGCACCCGTCTCACTGCATGCTGACCAGATGCACACGATCTCACTGCATGCTGACAAGATGTTACACAACGTTGAGTGACGACAAAAGTTTTCACATTATAGTCCATTCTATCACAGCACAAAGTCTTGGCAGTGGCTGTTGACGCATGAGAAAAGCATTGATTAGGTCTAGTCCCAGGTCTACCTCACCGGAAAGCGGCCTTAGTCCCAGGTCTACCTCACCGGAAAGTGGAGGTCTACCTCACCGGAAAGCGGCTGGGCGAGAGAGAAGTAGGGCGGTAATTTCGGGAAACGCCCGCCAGTCCCTGCTAGTTCTGGTGCCCGCGTTTCACTTTGAAAACTCCGGCATGTGCGCTAATACACAGACAATCAATAACTGTTCTCAGCAGGATTAATACCGGAGTGTTTTGTGACGCCACGAGATTGCGGAGTAGCAATGGAGTAAGCATTTACCATGTCCGGGGTGACGGGGCTTACGCAGAACGTAAAGGTGCTGGAAATAAAGCGGACGGAGGCATGCTTGATATATGGGGCTATGTGAAGGACAGAGGAATCAAAATAAGCGTATTCGTGAAAGAAAGTCGGTATGAGCAGGCGCCGTGTAATATACAGGAGCTCTTATACCTGGGCTCGCCTGTACGTTTCTGAAAAAAAGTTACAGTAGTGCACTTGCAGCGAGCAGATGGCAGACATGATGTTGTCACTATTCATGCTTGTGGCAATGGTTGTTGCCAAACAGCAGAACTTCAACATGTGGCCGTACATGGACCAGGATCTCATGGCGAGTTCGCTGGACGTGGTGCCAGAATGCGTGAATGCAATGCAAGTATACCGGAAGTGCAATCGCCTTGGGACACGAAGCTAATCTTCCAGAAACGCCACTCTTTCCTGCCCCCAAGGTTACCTGACCTCGGCCTCTGAAGTCAACCTATACAGCTGGTCGAACGAAAACCTGACGGAGCTCTGCACCGACGAATGCGCGGCAGCAGTGGCAGCTTGGGAGACGAGCGTGCTGCAGGCATGCGTCGACCAGAAGGTGATCATCAACGGCTATTGGATCAAAGCGGAAACGCTGGTGTACCTGTACAAAGACGGTTACAATCTGGCCTGTCTACGGTCTGATGCGGGCGCCTGGTGCATGTCAGTGAGGCCAAAAAATGCGTGCAGTGAATGACGTTGATGGAAGTGCTCAATAGCTGACAATGGCGGGACACAGGGTGGAGAGAGGTACTTGGCAGGGCCAGGAAGCATATGCATATGCCGACGATTACTGCGCTTATGACGACCCCGACCTTGACATGCCAGAGTGTGCCGACCCTGACTTTGACCCGTCGATTGTGACACCGGATATGCAGAGCATGGTGCAAATCTATGACAGCGATATGGTATGAGGGTGTGTGCACCCCGGCAAGGGAGAGATCCCCAGCCGCTCGATCGCCAAACGATTGACTGACATGATGGCGAATGGCAGCTTTGCAGTGACTGCTTTCTGCGATACTTTCACGCGCGCCTGGAACATGCGCTCTTGCCGCGCAGCGTGGATACAGATTATTTCCTGGCGCAGTGGGACGAGATTCAGAGCCACTGCCAGGTCGACATGCCGGCCACAACCAGCACAGGCACCTACGGGATCGGTGAGGCTTTTGCGCAGACCATGCTGGAAAAATATGCTGACAGCGCCTGGAAACAGGCCCGGCCACGTCCACGCCAACACTCCCAGCGCACCTCGCCAAGCGCCGGTTGGGGGGGCGTGCGGCCGTGACGCACCCAGAAATCAGCGGCTATGTGTATCTGGGCTGCTACACCGACACCGACAGCCGCACGCTGCCCAGCAGCTCCGAGTCGCTGGACACAATGACAATAGAGATCTGCGAGGCGTACTGTGCCAGCAGCGGCTATACTTTCTTTGGCACAGAGAGCAGCAACGAGTGCTGGTGCTCCAACTCGATCCAGAACGGCGGTGTGGTGCAGGACGAGAGCTCCTGTGGCACGGCGTGCAGCGGCAATCCAGACGAGCTGTGTGGGGGTAACTGGGCCATTGCCGTGTACTCAAAGGCCTCAGCCAGCTCGACGGCAACCTCCTCGGCATCATCAACTCCCACGGTGGCCAGTCTGGCCGGCTACAGCCATGTTGGCTGCTACACTGACGCGGACGGAAACCGCACTCTACCCGACTCGTCGACGACCGACACGGCGGGACTGACGGTGCAGGAGTGTGCCGACTTTTGCACGTCGGAAACGTACTTTGGCGTGGAATACGGGGCCGAATGCTACTGCGGAAACAGCATCTGCGACACGGCAACGCTGTCGACGGGCTGTGACCATGCTTGCAACGGCAATACGGCCGAGCGGTGTGGCGGTACATGGAACCTCGACGTGCGTTTCTTTTTTTCTTTTTTTTTTTCTTTTTTTTTTTTTTTCCCCCTTTTTTATCTTGCAGTCCATGCTGGAGCCTGACCGTGGCTGACTCTCTAGATCTACTCCAAGTCAACGCCAACCAGCTCGGCTTCGTCTGGATCCGCCAGTCCTACACCCACCGCCGGGGCCGTGTGTAAGTTGACTCGGACTATTCTACCCTTGGCATTCTATCTTGGTCTCTTAATCTAACAGTTCTGCAGTCGGCTGGACGTACCAGGGCTGCTTTGACGACCATGAAAACCGCACACTGGCCGGCATCGACATGGACTACGACGCGCTGACGCTGACGGCGTGCGCACGGTTCTGCGACAGCGAGGCCTACGTGTACTTTGGCGTCGAGTACGGCACGCAGTGCTACTGTGCCAACAGCATAGCCAGCAGCGGCGCCGCGTCGTCGGCGTGCAACAAGGCGTGCGGTGGCAAGACCAGCGAGCGCTGCGGCGGCACGTGGGCCCTGGACGTGTTCCGGTCGAACCGGGACATTGCGAGCGCTTCATTTGCCGCATCGACCTCGTCGATAACGACAACGTCGGCCGACCCCGCAACCACCACGTGTGCCGGCCAGCTGGTCGACACCACCGTGGACGAGCAGGGGACACCGTTTGGCTGCAACCGACTGGCGACCATGTACAACGTGTCCAGCGGCGACGTGGCGGCGGCCGCGGGCGACACGCTCTGCGAGGTCGACGTGCAGCAGCAGCTGTGTCTGCCGCAGCCGTGTCAGACCATCCTGCTGATCAGCTCTGAGAGTTGTGCCGACATTGTGGCCAATGTGTCGACGGCAGAAAACAACGTGACCATGGAGCTGCTGGCCACGTGGAACCCCGGCATGATCGGCACCTGCGACCTCGTCATTGCCAACCAGTATCTCTGCGTCTCGCCCCACGGCGGCGCTGTGGTCATGCCGTCGCCCGTCTACAATCCGACAGGCTCCAGCGGCCCTTATTATTCCACAGCCTCGCCGCCCGCGCCGACGCCCTCGGGCACGACGGCCAGCTGCGGCCTGTACTACGCAGTACAGGCCGGCGACATCTGCCAGACCATCTGCCTGCGCTACGGCATTTCCCTGGCCGACTTTTTGGATCTGAATCCAGAGATTGCTAGCGACTGCTCCAATCTGTGGCTGGGCTACGCCTACTGTGTCTACCCCGTCTCCCCGGCGCCCATATCGACAGACGGTACGTGCGGGTCGGGGCACAACAACGCCCTGTGCGCCGGCTCCACCTTTGGCGACTGCTGCAACCGCGATGGCCAGTGCGGCAGCGGTGATGATTATTGTGCCGCCGCCAACTGCCAGTCCGGCGACTGCCAGGCCGGCGACCTGTCGCCTGATGGCAGCTGTGGTGAGTATTTCTGCCGGTTTTCCGTGTAAACTGAGCGTCGTGCTGATCTCCTTCCGTGCTAGGTCCCGACAACAACTACTGGACATGTGCTTCCGAAGACTGCTGCAGCATCTACGGCTACTGTGGCAACGGCACCGATTTTTGTGGGGCCGGCAATTGCTATTCGGGAAATTGCGACCCTGACGAGGGCGGCATCAGCGTCGACGGCTCGTGCGGCCCGCTTTTTGCCGGCGCCAAGATCTGCACCGGGTCCCAGTTTGGCCAGTGCTGCTCCTCCTCGGGTTACTGTGGGGACTCGGATGATTACTGCAAGGGTAGCAACTGTTATTCGGGAGCTTGCCACGATTAGCTCGATCCAGCTTAGCATCGGTTTATACCACGGAAAATTTAACTACCAAAATGTTACTTCAGGCTAAACATTGTGTGTGTGCCACGATGAACGTTGAATGTTTCCATCACATCTTTATGTGTGCTCCAACAGGCCACATTTCGCCAGAACCACCTGCACTTCTCCCTCCACGCCGTTCGGCCCAACCCGGACATCGCCTGCCTCCACGAGCCTGCGCCAGCACCGCAGCACCGTTGCCAGCCGGGGCCGGTGTGGGCTAAAGTAGGGGCATGTCGCCCGATGGGTGAACTGGACATCATTGCCAACGTCGTCGTCTCCCTGGCCCACTCCCAGAGTGACGGGCCGACTGGTCACAACGGCCACACCGTGTCGTCCGGACCATGCCTCGGCAAACGCATACAGACCTGCCGACTGGCCCAGTAGAGCCTCCTCCCAGACCACGGGGTCCGCCCGCTCATGCCACTCCTGCACGCGCGCCTGGTCGCCCACGCCGGGGAACAGCAACACGGGCCGCTCGCTCCAGAGCAAGCTGCGCTCATCAAAGGAGGATAGCCTGCGGTCGGTGTCGTCTGTCGCGAGCAGCGTACGCATGCGCTCGAGTGAGAAGCAGCCGATGCCGGGAGCGACGCGGAGGTCGGGGTTGCGTGGCCGGCGTGCCCGGCAGAGGAATTGGTAGGAGAGGGACGGCCAGACGGGAAATCCCTCGTCGTCATCATCTTGGGCTGGCGGCCCTAGAAAGAGACTGGCGAGCAGGTCTTCTGAGAGCGTGCCGGGCACCTCTTGGAGAAGTGTGTCGACACTCCCGTCAGTCGGCATACCCCTTGTTGAGTCCTCCTCTAGCGTTGTCGCACCCTCCACCATGGCAGCATTTTCTCCCTCCAATGCCGACAACAGCTGCTCCCACTCCCCTAGAGCCGCAACAAGCTCGCTCTCTGCAAACGGCCGAGCAACCGAGCACCCCTCCGGCTCATACAACACTGGCGACAGCTCGTATGCCCCTCTCGACCACGCCCCGAGGTACACCGACAAAGCCTCTTCCAGTGGCACCCACAAGTCCCGAGCCGGCCATGCCGCTCCTTCCAATGCCGCCCAGTGGCACCGGCCCGTCGCCATGTCGTAAAAGAGCCCTCCGTACTCGACATCGTTGATTCCGTGGTAAAGCAAGATCACATCAGTCCGAAGCATCTCAGGATCCTGGTCGGCATCGACAGGCCAGTCCTCGTATGAAAACATGACACCCGGGTGTGGAAAGCGCAGAAAAGGCGTAAAAGACGGGTTGTTGACGATGCCCTCGTCTGGGGAAAGGCCTGCATTCGCGGGCCCAGGCACAAAGTAGTCAGTTGCCCTCAAAAAATCCACGAGCGGCCCACGAAGACGCTCGCGAAGCGCGCTGGCTTCCTCACCAAAGACGGCAAAAAAATCGCGTACAAGCCGAACATCTCTGCGCAAGTAGGGCGAGATGCCCAGTCGCGCAGCCACTTCGTTATGAAGCCGTGCGCAAAGTTCGGCGTCCATGGTTGGTCATGTTGCTGGACTGCAAAGGGTGATGAACTCGTATTTATCGCAACCGCGGGGAAGAGTCTGCTTACGCTCACTAAGCTAGGGTAGTATTCAAGCCAAGTACTCACCCGTAAGATACATCCTTTGCCAGCTTTAAATCCTGCATCTGACTAGGCTTACGGGTCATCACGCCATCACACTAACGGCCGTTTTTTGCAGCTATAGTGTTGGTGCCCAAAGCAACCCACGATGCAGTTTCCCGTATGCAGAGAGATGCTTGTCATTCGCTTTCTAGTTCATGATGCTTATTGCGTAGCCAAAAGCGATGCCAGAGCTGTCTTTATCTCAGAAACTTGGGAGCACTGTCCGCATCTCGTCTCGGTAATTCAAACGCATCACTATATTTCGACAGACACGATAAACAGTAGCCAAATTGAAGTAAGGATCTCTGCTACCCTTCTTATTTGAACTCCGACACTTACAAAGGTTCTACATCAAAGCTCCTACTCGATGCAGCCACAGCGGCCGCGGCTGCCTTCATTGTAAGAACTATGTTTTCCTCTGAAATTTCTTCGCTTGCGAACGTCTTCACAATTGCAGGAATTGCTAGTCTGGCGAGTTCATCATCGGGGTCAACGGCCACTCGAATTACCGAGTGCACAATGAAAATGGTCACGTGCTCTGAGATAAGGACAAAGATGGGCCCACCTACTCCGTACCTTACAAGGTGGGGCGGACGCTACGCGCAATGCAAGCCATTACGATATCAGAGTCGCTATCTATTTATGCCAAAGCTCCCTCTATAACATTTTCGTCTTCCACACGACCAATGTTATCCTCAAAGAATCACTTGTGACCCTCTCTCAAGACAGAGTGAGCCTTAAGAAGATCTTCCGTCTTACTCGCTCTTCTCTAATTGTCCCAGGTTTGACGCGTCAAGTGAATCAGCACAACCAACTCCAAACAATGCCGCGTCTTCTCTTCCTCCTATTCAATCTTCATCATGGAGAGTCTCTCTACAGAAGAGAGTCATCGCCTTTTACGGGAGGAATTTGATGCGCTAAAAAGGAGACTCCGCCCCTCTACGCTCCTCGAATACCTACGCAACTGCCACACGCACATGTACACAAAGTTCAAGGTGCAGCCGAACCCCGACGCGCTGACAACTAAAGGCGGCCTCACGTCGGTGGCGAACAAACACTACCCGGTATCAGTGCAGCCGTGGTCTGATTTCTTCGAGGAGCAGAGAGAGATGTTCGGCATGATCGAGAGCATGTTGCCCGAAAACGAGCAGCTGTTTGAGTCCAGCGAACTGACAAGTGGATATGGCGCGAGACTGGACTGATACATTAGCAGCGAACGCGACCTGGAGCGCTTTTTCCACACGGCCGTGGAGGAGCCCGTTGGCATCATCTCGCGAATCATAGCAGCCAACGCGGACCGTCTCGGGGTACCTCCGGAGCACAGCCTACGGAAAGGCGTGGAATTCGGGAATCACATGAATACCTTCAACGAGGAAGGCGAGATTCCGGAGCAGGCGGGACCCAAAACTAGAGCACAACCGGCATCGGCCCCATTGCCACAATCACCTCCCGCCAAACGGGACTCCACCCCCGAGCCCAGCGCCCAAGCTCTTCGGCCGGACCAAGTCTGTGTGTACATGACGTCTAGAGGAGATGACAATGACAAGGGGGGGCGTGTGCTCGCGTTCGTCGAGGAATACAAATCGCCATCGAAGCTGAGGAACACCCACATCCGGGCAGCTCTGGGCGTCAATAAACGGCCGCTGGGTATTTCCAGAATAATCAACGAAGACTGGATTCCCTCCAAGGAAAAAGCCACTGCCCATTTTGAGTACGTGGCGAGGCGGTTGACGGCCATGGCGCTTACACAGGTGTACCACTACATGCTACATGCTGGCCTCGAGAGGGGAGTGATGACAACTGGCGAGGTGATTGTGTTTCTCAAGATCGACTGGGACAACAATCCCCTCGAGCTGCTGTACCACGTGGCCGAGCCCGGACCGGAGACGGCTGCAAAGCCAGAGGACATGCCGTACTCTTCGGCCACCGGCCAGTTTTTGGCATTCACTCTGGGCGCCCTCGAAGGTAACGGTCCGCGCAAACAGAATCAGCGGGACGCAGCCATTGACAATGCACCTGTCTGGGCGGCGGATTGGGAGCAGATCCTGCGTCAGCTGAAGCACGACAAGGTAGACCCAAAGCTGCCGCATTTGTCAGGTGATCGGTACCAGCCATCGACGTACCATGACTTTGAGCGATCGCCCATCAAACTCCGGAAGAAAAAGCAGGTTACTACTTATCTCGACGACCCATCCTCAGATGCCTCTTCTGCCCGACGCACGGACCGTGACCACAGCTCAGCGGAAGATGCTGGTGGCGGACCAGGGGAACCGTCGTCGTCGTCCCGTACAATAAAACGCAGTCCTTCGTCTCCACCGGCGCGGCGCACCCAAGCGGCCCGGTCACAGTCCGCCCAATCGCAGACGCAGCAGCAGCAGCAAGAGCAGGCGGACAACGTCTGGAAAAGGATGCCGTACTGTACCCACAAATGTCTTCAAGGACTGGTCTCAGGTGGCTTGCTGGACTCCCTCTGCCCAAACGTGGCGCTTCATCGCAACCCTGATCGCAAAGAGGATGAAGCCCAACACCACCCCATCTCGCACGACGACTTCTTAAGCCGCCTGTCGGAGCAGATGGGCAAGACATTGGACGACGGAATCATGCCACTGCCACAGATTGGCGCGCGCAGCATCCTATTTCGCGTTGCTCTGCTTGAATACCGATACGTCTTTGTGGGCAAAGGCACGCGGTCGGGGCTGACCACTTACTTGCGCCACGAAGCCGTGGTGTATACGCGGCTGCAGCCTCTCCAGGGCGTCTGCGTGCCCGTCTGTCTCGGCACGCTCGATCTACGCGACGTCGGCCGCCGCTACTACTACGATATCACGACAGAGATCGTTTTCTTTCTCTTCCTCTCCTGGGCCGGCTTTAACGCGCACGAAGCGGCGCTGAGCGAGGAGAGGAAGGCCAAGATTATTGCCCCGCAGGCGGACTGGGCTGAGCGGTCTGTATCTGCGCTTGGCGTCAGGCACAACGACATAAGCGATGCCAACACCATGTGGGACGACAAGACGGGACGTGTGATGCTCCTCGACTTTGAGCGGGCGACTCTGCTGCCAATGCCCTGCAGTCCGGTGCGGGATAAGCGGCCCTACATTGGCAGCCATCCGGACGGCCAGGGCCGGGGAAATACACGGAAGAGTCGCAAATTGGCAGAAGGCTCCAAAGTCTCGTGAAGTGGGCCTGTCTGGCTTTCTGCGCCGCCATCTCTACCCGATTTTTGCAGCCGGCCCGTTTAGTAATTGAGAAGTCGGGGTTTTGAGACGGCAAAATAATTTGTTTTTATTCATCTTTAACGGCTACATTAAGATGACAGCCAATAGCTTTAGCAATGAGAACCCATTTCATGACTAGCATACGTCCATGCGAAATGTGATCTTTATTTGCAAAAGTCAACCACGCTTCAGTGTGTTTATCATAGTCTTAATGCTTTCGGTGAAGTGCCGAAGGGTAAATGTTGCCAGCTTTTTGTAATGCTTGGGAGCGCCAAACTCGCCATCGTCAAACTCGTCTGATTGGCCGAGTTCCATCATGGAGGCTTCAGTGGCAATTCCGAGGTATTGTTCCCGATCGTCCCCTTTTTCCCCAATGCACACGAGATTGCCGCCGTACTTGAGCAGAAAAGCATTCAGAATCAAGCGACACATCCGGCCGTTTCCATCTATAAAAGGGTGGATATTGACGAACTTGTGGCAGTACTTTGCCGCAAATGCGACCGGATCGAGCACGCCGCTGGTGTTGGCTTTTTCGAGGTCCTTGTTCATGGATGCAATCATCTGCGTCATGGCATGGGGAACTAGAGCCGGATCAACAAACTCGGTGAAGCCGCAGGAGACAGGGTCTGAGCGATATACCCCGGCGTACTCTGTCCAATTGACGCCTTGCTCCGTGTCCACTTTGTGGGCGAGAATCCTGTGCGTGTCAAGAATCATGGCCTCTGTCAGGTCCTTGCCCTGTACGCACAGCTCGGTGATGATGTGACTAGCAGCCCTGGCATGTTGGATGATCTCACGCCGACTTCGCAGAATGTACTGCGTCCCGGCTGGCAACCCCCGCCGAACCAAATCGTCTTTGATGGCCGAATATTCCTCGCTCCGCTGTTCGATTTCGTCGGGAACATGCTCGCCCTTGAAAATAGCTTGGCAAAGCCTCCAAGTGACGTCGAGTTGCGCTCCCGCGTTTTCAATTGCATTGGAGCCAAAGACCATTTTCGTAAGAATCACTAAGAGGTGTTCATCTAGAGCAGCTTCCTTTTCCAGCGGCAGCGAGGCGTGAAGGAGCTTGCACAATTCTGCCATATTGAGAGTCATTTCTTCGAATAGTTCATCGGGGTCAATTTCTTCCTGGAAGACGTTGTAGTCGTATGAGTTTTCCATTGACACCGTAAAGGTAGCTTGAACGCCGCGTAGGAACGCGCCTGGATGGAGCCATCTGGACGTAGAGTTCTCTTTAACATTTGGCGAATACTTCGCCGAAGATCGACGGGCTTTGCTTTTCCGTGCATCTGTGTATTGATGCTCCCATCTCCAAAAACGTTGAAGCGCCCGGGCCTGTCAAATGCATATGGGCCATCAAATGCATTTGACAGGCTCGGGCGCTTCAACTTCTTAGGAGATGGGGGCATATTGAGCAGCTTGAAATTCTTTAGAGAGGGGGGCATCTTCTATCTTACCATACAAGGTTGCGAATTTTATTGATATATGTACAGCTTGATGTCGGGCCCCTGATGTCACGTATATGAGTCACGGACGTCACGTGTAGTTTTCATATTGTTTTCTTCATTGAGCACATAATGACTTCAGAACTCTATTCCTTCCAAGACCCGCTAAAAAGTGCGCCCTTTGAGAGAAGTACTCACCACACAAATCACCATATAATCTGATTTCGGGCCATCTACTTCTGTAATTGAGCTCAAATTTGACCGTGGCAAATGAAGATGCTACGGGGATGGACCTGTTTTAGTCATACGGAGCCGGAAAGACTTCGGTGACTTGCGACCGGCTACAAAGTTCGAGCAGGTGACAACGAACTACGAGAATCAACAAGGTACTTCTCAGCATAAAATTTACGGAAACAAAGAGCCAAAAAACTAAACCAGCGCGTCATCCAACAAAAAGACGGCCAAGGGTGACCAATGTCAAACAGCGTCAGTCCGTCAGATTCTTCGATTCTGCCACTGCAGCCCCCTGGCGAGGACGAGGCAAAACGGTTCTATCTCGGACTGCCGTCCTGCCCGCGGCTGGTGGGCCGCACCTCCCAGGGCATACTGCCCTGGGAGGATTGGGAGACCCAGCATGAGCGCTGGTGCCTGCGCCCCGACGGGGGCGCGTGGTTCGTTATGGACAAAAAAGCTCTAGGCGTGATTGGTGATCATGCGATTCGCCACTGCTGGCCGTCAACCGTCCGTGCCGACATCTTGACGGCCATTGGGCACCTTCCTTGGACATCCGTGGACGTATGTCGGATCGGGAGCACGGAAGCGCCGCTACTTGAGCGGCCGGTGGTGGTCTGGATTGGTGTGGAGCACGGTGACATCGCCTGGGACGTAGTGTCGCGGGTGCTGCGGGCCTGTCGCCGGATCCTGGACTCGGCAAAGCTGACCGACGTGGACTGTCAGATCCGTGTTTCCAAAGTGGCGCCGCTAGCGGGTCCGCCGCTGCTCCGTCCTCGGAGCGATGTTCCCTTTTCCCACGATCTGACCTATGATCTGCATACTTGCAGCCAGCCGTTTACGACAGCCATCGGCCAGTCTTTCTTTCCGTTCTCCCAACCGGGATGGCAGGGCACACTCGGCGTGTATCTCACAACAGCAAATCAGGACAAGGACGACAAGTTGCCGCTGTACGCACTCACTTGCCACCATGTTGCGTTCCCCGAGACAATCTACCCGGGGACAACCGGCATTATTCCCGACAGAGCGAGGAGAGTAGCAGCGCACCGCTTGCCATGGGCCTTCCGGGACAGCGCGACACGGCGGCTGCGCTCGAAAAGCTGCTTGATATGAAAGAGTATTGCCAAAGGGCCCGAGAGAATGCTGGCAATGACGAAGACGAAGAGCCGTATCGCGTCCGGTCCGGCCAGGTGGATGCGTTGTATGATGCCGTCAAGGCGTTTGAGGCGGTCGAGGCCCGTGAGATTGGCCGTGTGCGTCTCTCGCCGCCCATCGGACAAGGCTCCCATCATGACGCGATTACTTGGACACGGGACTGGTGTTTGGTCGAGCTGGACCGGGGCAAGTTCCCCGACGGGGACCACCCGCGCAATCTTGTCGACCTCCGCTCGTCCAGGATGACCCGGATAGAGCTGGAAAAGCTAATCAACACTGCAAAGAGAGGCCAGCCGAAGTTCTACATTCCCAAGGATGGGCTGCTGCCGATCGCTGGTGTCATCCCCTTGGCCGAGATCCGCAATCCGCTCGGCCCCACGATCAATGCGGACGGCGACGAATGCATCCTCGTCGGCAAGCACGGGGCCACGACGGGCCTGACTTGGGGCAGCCCATCGGAGCTCGAGTCCACGGTGCGGTGCCGGCTGCCTGGTGGCGACACGTTTGTGTCGCAAGAATGGGCCATCCACGGCTCGCTGGGGACGACGACGGTGGCCTTCTCGGAGCGCGGCGACTCGGGCGCGGCCGTGTTCGACACAGAGGGCCGCCTCGGCGGATTCATCACGAGAGGCACGGCTCCGGGCGTCGACATCTCTTATGCTGCGCCGGCGGCGCTTGTGCTTGCAGACATTGAGGTCATGCTGGGGCAGCCGGTTGTGCTGCTGTAGGAGGAGGATGAATGAGGGAGGGATTCTGCAGTTAAACGCGGAGTTGCTTGAAATGACACATATTCAAGTATCAAGGAAACTGGGAAAACTGTATGATAAGTGCTAGTAGCCCTTTTACCCGCCCAGTCTTGGGGGTAATTGAGGACGTCAACGCGCAGAGTTCTCACCCAATCAACGTGTCCCCTGGGGGGTGGCATAACCCACTCTGAAAACCCCCACCAAGTGTTTGAAGTGGGGTTTAGATATCTACGCATGTCCTCCACCAACAGTACGACCTAGATATCTACTCCGTACGGGGTCTTCCATCAACAGTACCGTCTTTTCAGCTTGTTGCGGATCCCACTGCTGGCGCGTATCCGCTGGATGGCCTGCCGGGCCTCGCTGGCCATCTGCGCCTCGTCGCACCGCACCAGCCGCCCGCCATCCACGAGCACCTGCCCATCGACCACCACCGTTTGGACATCGGCGCCCGAGCACGAAAAGACCACGGCCGTCACCGGGTCGATGCCGCCGTCGAGCACCTGGCGCGCGTCAAAGGGGACACAGTGCAGGCCCG
The DNA here is from genome assembly GCA_019925645.1 of Graphilbum cf. rectangulosporium. NCBI lineage: Eukaryota > Fungi > Ascomycota > Sordariomycetes > Ophiostomatales > Ophiostomataceae > Graphilbum > Graphilbum cf. rectangulosporium. The sequence continues at coordinate 19,116 of JADHKI010000071.1, forward strand.
AGGGGTCGAGGACGACAAAGTCCGCCTTCTTGCCCACCTCCAGGCTGCCGACCTCCTGGTCCAGGCCGAGGGCCCGGGCGCCGTGGATCGTGGCCATGGCCAGGACGCGTTCGGCCGTCAGCGCGGCCGCATCCCGCCGGGAGCCTTTCTGGACGAGCGCCGCGACGCGCATCTCCTGGATCATGTCGTACGTGTTCGCACAGGGCGCGCCGTCGGTACCCAGGCCGACGGTGATGTTGTGCTGCAGCATCTCCGGCACGGCCGCGATGCCCGACGCGAGCTTGCAGTTGCTGCTGGCGTTGTGGGCCACGGCGGCCCCGGCCTCGGCCAGGAGCGCCAGGTCCGTGTCCAGGTCGAGATTCACCATGTGGGCAAGCACCGTGTGTCGGCCCCGGCCGATCAGGTTGGTGCGGCGGCAGAACTCCACCGGGCTGCAGCCGTAGGCCTCGCGGTACACGACGAGGTCCTGGGGGGCTTCGGCGCAGTGCATGGTGAGCCCGATGCCGTGCTCGCAGCAGGCGTCGCCAATGGCCCGGTGCGCCGCCTCGTCCGTGCCCCGGGGCGTGCCGGCGGCCATCCAGACGTGCAGCCGTCCGCCACAGGACCCGTGATACTTGGCATGCGCCGCGAGGGCGGCCTCGATGGACATGCTGGACACGTCGCGGTCCCGGGCATCCGTCAGCCCGACCGTGTTCTTCTCCTCGACCTTGACGAGCTTGCCCTGTGTGGATGTGTGGGTTAGACTCTTCTTCAACTTCTTTCTTTCCATTCTATCCGGATGCTTTTTCTCCTTCAGGCCGGACTACGAATCCGCCTACTAACCAAACAGGCGCGAATTCCCATTTCTTCCACCGCGCGCGCGGCGTTGTCAAAGCCGGTCCGGTGCGTCAAGAGCGCCTCCAGGAAGCAGGTCGTGCCGCTCTTGAGCATCTCGGCCATGGTCACGCGGCTCGCCACGTAGCCGTCGTCGCCCTCGTAATTCGCCTCGAGCGGCCAGATCGCGTCGCAGAGCCAGGAATACAGCGGCACGTCCTCGGCCAGCCCGCGCAGCAGGGACTGGCCCAGGTGAGCGTGCGTGTTGATGAGGCCGGGGATGATGATCTTGCCCTGGCAGTCGACAATCTTGGGCGCCGGCCCGCTGCGCAGCTGGCTGAGCAGCGCAGACGTCTTTCCAATCGCTGCGATGCGCGTTCCCTCGACCAGCAGGGCTCCATCTAGCCAGATGCTCTGCTCCGGGTCTACCGTGATGACCGTCGCGTTGGCAAACAGGGTGCTGCCGTTGTCCATTGTGCGAAGAGTCGAGGGTGCTGATAAGCGATGACTGGTTGTGTCTGAAGGAAGTATGTCAAGCCCTTCCCCCCCCCCATTGGACAGGCCAATCATCTCGCGATCCCTTGTGTGATAGGCTACAGGGATCCAGATAGGAATCGGCCTAGGAAGTCGCCGAAGCTCCACGATAAAGCTTGCTATGCGCTTTATCTTTATCCACTCGGAAAGGAGTGATGAGACGGTAGCCCCCGGCTTGGGTTTCCCGACATAAACGGGATCTTTCAAAGTCTATCGCCTCGCGAGACCTTGACTTGACTCGTCTCGACTGTGCCCGAATCGTCTCGACTGAGCTCGCCTCGTCTCGACCGAACTCACTCGACTTGACTCGACTTGACATTGACGCCATGGAGACCCCGCCAGAGGGCAAAATGGCCATGCAGAGCTCAAACACAGCAACGTACGAGCCCATGGTAAGCGCAAAGGGCACCCTCCGCCGCCGCATCGCGCGAGCCTCAGCCATTCTGACCTCGAGAGACGCCTGGCTGGGCAACTACGACTACTGGTACCTAGTCACGCCCAACATCCCCCCGTTCAACCGGAAATACAAGGGCAAGGCTATGCCCTTTTACGGCCTGCACGACGACGTCCCCATCCTCCTGACCATCATCCTCGGCCTGCAGCACGCGCTCATCATGATCGGCTCCATCGTCTCGCCCCCGCTGGCCGTGGCCTCCGGCGCCTTCAACCTCACCCCGGCCCAGTGCTCCTACCTCGTCTCGGCCGCCTTCATCACCAGCGGCATCGCCACCGCCATCCAGGTCACGCGCCTCCACATCCGCGGCAGCCCCTTTTACGTTGGCACCGGCCTGCTGTCCGTCGTTGGCCCGACCTTTGACATCATCCCCATTGCCTTTTCCTACACCAGCATGCGCTACAGCAACGGCACCTGCCCTGTGGCCGCCGACGGCACCCAGCTGCCCTGTCCCGATGCCTGGGGGGCCTTTCTCGGCACCATGCTCTGCACCGTCCTGATCCAGATCGCCATGTCCATGGTGCCCCCCCGCCTCCTCAACCGACTCTTCCCAAGATCATCACCGGCTCGCTGCTGCTCCTCGTCGGCGTCTACCTCGTCGGCAACGGCATGCAGAACTGGGCCGGCTCCTCCAACTGCAACGGCGGCTCGGGCTATTACGCCCTGTGCCCGAGCATCGACGCCCCGAAGCCGCTGCCCTGGGCCGACCCCAAGCTGATCGGCCTTGGCTTCAGCGTCTTCTTCTCCATTGTCCTGGTCGAGCAGTTTGGCGCTCCCCTGATCAAGTCGGCCTCAGTCCTGGTCGGTCTCGCCGTTGGATGCGCCATCTCTGGCGCCACGGGCTACTGGTCGCGAGCCAATATTGACGCCGCCCCCGTGGTGACCTTTCTCTGGGTGCACACCTTTAAGCTGTCCGTCGACGGCGCGCTGGTTCTGCCGCTACTCATCATGTTTATCTGCGAGGGCGTGAGCTGCATGCCCGACATCCTCGCCACAGCCGAGATCTCGGGCGTCGACGTCGAGGGCACCGAGTTCAACAGTCGCATCCAAGGCGGTATTCTCTGCGACGGCCTAGGCAGCCTCATCAGCGCCCTGGGTACCGCCGGGCCCATGGTGTCACAGGCTGGCAACAACGGAGTCATTATCTTGACAGGTTGCGCGGTACGTTTTTTTTTTTTTTTGAGGAGGAGGAGGAGATTGATGGATTTTTTTCTAGTGCTAACATTCCCAGTCTCGCCGCGCTGGGTGGGCAGCCTCGGTCTTCTTAATCCTCATGGGCTTCTTTGCCAAGTTCGGCGCCGTCTTCTCGGCCATGCCGCCCTCCGTCCTCGGCGGAATGCAAGTCTTTCTCTACGGCACCATTGTCGTTGCTGGCATCCGCATCCTCGGCATGATCCAGTTCACGCGCCGGAACCGTTTTATTCTGACCGTCGGCCTCGGCATCGGCTTCATCGATATCGTCACCCCGACCTGGTTCAACCAGATACTCAACTACAGCGGACCCAACGTCCACCTCCAGGGCTTTGAGCAGGGCATCAACCTGGTCGTGGAGACGCCGTTTATCGTGGCCGCCGTCGTTGGCGTCTTCTTGAATCTTGTCCTGCCGGATGACAAGAGCAAAATGGACAAAATGTTGTTTGATATTGAGAGAAGCACGTCTCTTCCTCGGGCGGTGCAAAGCTAGATCATTCAAGATAACTTCATGTGCCTGTTTTATTCACGCTTGAACAAATTCGGATACAAATTACGCAATTGACTGAACTTGTTGTATCCAGTCTTGTAATATGCGGATTGTGCCTGCCCCTGTGACTGAAAGCTATCTCTTCAATTATGTATCTTTATGCGTAAGCAATCAGAGCCGTCTTCGTTAACCCTATGCCTCTATCGCCGGTGCCATGGGCTTCTCAAGACCCTTCATCTGATCCTTGGCCGTCTTGGAATAGTACAGCGCCATGGCCTTCTTTGTAAACTCGGCCCCTGTCACCAGCGGGTACTTCTTCTTGGGTCCCTGGACCTGCGCATCGAGGCACGGCTGGTTGAAAAAGGCGATGCTGTACCGCTCGCCGTAGTAGTCGTCCGGCTCTGAGGGCGCCTTTACGCGGTGGAATGTCGACTTGAAACGATCGTCGGACCAGCTCATCAGCAGATCGCCGATATTGCAGATGATGGCGCCCGCCGCCGACGGCTCGACCTTTGTCCAAGTGTCGCCGTGACCAAAGGCCGTGCTGACCTCGCGGCCCGGGCAGATCTCGAGTCCGGACTGGCCTTCTTTCTGGAACAGGAGCGTCAGGAGGTCCCAGTCGGTGTGCGCCCCGGCGCGGTGCCACTCCTCCCCCCCGCGCTCGTTTACCGGCGGCACCTCAAAGTAGTGAAGCAGACGGCAGACAGTCTGCGAATCGGGGCGGCTGATGTCGTGTGCGCGCACAAAATAGTCGTCATCAAAGCCCAGGCCGCGCGCAAAGCACGTCATGAGCTTCTCTGAAACGCCCTGGACCTGGTGCATGAACTTGAGCGCCGAAGCCTGGAAGTCGGGCAGCGTGGCGTCAGGGAGCCATTTACCCTCCATGTTGGCCCCGAACTGCATCTGGTACGACTCTTTCCGGTCAGCGGCTCCCGTCGATGGCCGGATCTGCGCGTTCTTTTCCCAGCCGGCGTTGTGTCCTGCCGAAAAGGGGACCGTGGCCTTGACAGGGTCGGGCAGCGCGAAAAAGCGGGATGACCACTGGAACATCTCATTGATCGTCGAAAGAGGGATCCCATGGTCGGTGATGCAGAAGAAGCCAATCTCTTCTGCCGCGGAGCAGAGCTGCTCTGTGATCTCGTCGACACGAGAATCAAAGTCAGCAAGGGAGATGGCAGGAATCGCCCGGTCTAGGTACTTTGTCGGCGCCATGTTGTAGGAAGTAAATCAAGTCACCGGCGCTGTCAAAGGTGTTAATGTCAGGCGATGTAAGGCAGAGACGAGAGCCAGACTGTTTTCTGATATTTGAGCTGGGTGAGAAACGAAAGATATATCAAGGGTCCTATATCAAAGCTGGTCGGAATCACCCGAGATGCTCGATAAGGCTATCATCGGCGAGCTCCATCAAACTATCAACCAATCATGTTGCATTCTTGTTCGTGTGCGTTTCTGCCCGTAAGCCGCTAATTTGCCAACCGGCTATCTTCGTCTTTACGATAACGAGAAGAAGCCTACATTGTATTTTGTACATTTCCCGATCTCGCTTCACGCTAGCGGCTGAAATCTCTCAAACTAACCACTCGGAGTACTCGGAGTGCCGGAGTGAGTGTCTTACAAGCCCCTAGTCCACCGCGAAAGTAAAATTGCCATATATGAAAATGTATATAAAAAAGCAGACCTTTCTCACCGGTAAACACCTTTAATTGCTGGTGCAAATAAGTCACGATGCAAGTCCGGACTGTCCCCGCCTCGCTGCTGCGAATCAGCTTGTTTCTCGCCGCTGCGGCAGCCACAAACTCGTCTCGCGGAGGCGGTCAAGCCGTCTTCATCGACACGGACCTGCAGAGCGATGTGGACGATGTCGGCGCGCTGGCCATTGCCAATGTGCTGCACAACTGTGGCCTCGCGGACATCAAGGGCGTCGCGATCAACACAAACTCCAAATACGGGGCGCTGGCTGCCAGTGTATGTGGTTTTTGCGGGATGCGTCCATCTCGCTGAAAAAAGAACTGTGTCCACGGTCCTGACATGCTCAGTCTATTTGCACATACTTTGGCAACGACAATGTCCCAATTGCGGCGATCCGCCCGTTGACGGATGACACCTTCTTTGACGATTGGGCTTTTGTGTACGTATCAGGTCTTGAAATCGACACAAAGGGGTCCAAACTCTCATAAACAGACGCGGCGAATACGCCAGCAAGGTCGCGTACCACTGGCCGGGAACTCTGACCAACGCATCGTTGACCCCGACGCCCGTGGAGCTCTACCGCAAAGTTCTTGCCGCGGCCAGCGACAAGAGCCTGCATGTCATCTCCATCGGCTTCCTCACGAATCTCGCGGATCTCCTCCGATCCACGGCGGACCACAACAGCCCGCTTGGCGGCCGGGAGCTGGTCGAGGCCAAGGTCAGCGAGCTGGTCGTCATGGGCGGCCAATACCCCTCGGGCTGGGAGTTCAACTTTGGTGGATCCGACCCCAACAGCACGGCGTACGTCGTCTCCCACTGGCCCAAAAGCGTGGCTGTGACGTTCTCTGGCGGCGAGCTCGGCGGCAGCATCTACTCGGGTAAGAGGCCCTTGATGGAAGGCGCCGCCTCCAACGACGACTTGGTCGTCTCTGCGTACCAGTGGTACGTCACGCGCGGATCTGTCGAGCGCGAGACGTGGGATCCCATCACGACGCTGTACGGGATTCTCGGCCTCGAAGGATTCAAGAAGCTCGGGGTGCCGTCGATGTTGAAATACGCCAATTCGTTTGGCTACAATACCATCACGGCGAGCAATGGAAGCAATGCCTGGGTCAACGACACAAGCGTTAAGAACCAGCACTGGCTGGAATTGGCCGACGGCATCACCAACACAAGCATGTCCTGGCTGATTGACAACTTTCTGATCCATCCGCCTTCGCTATCTACATGTCTTGTGTGATAAGAACTAAAGATTTTTAGGTAATCAGTATGACCATAGAATAACGTACAAATTTGTTGCTTATTAGCAACATAATACAAGTACTACAGATACAATAGTGCTAATACAACTATTAAACATGAACGACACATGCATTATGCTGCACCCTGCTCCATCCTTTTTCTTCTCTCGGTTTCCATCCTCATAACACCAGCCAAAAAAGTTCGTGGTAAGTTCAAAAGATCCACCTTGAAATGTCGGAGTATGGCGTCCGAAGCCTTGAGATAGCTTGAAACAAAGGTGTTCCATACTTCCTTTTCTGCGCGAGAATCTCCAAACGGACGCGGGAAATAAGGATCATTGATGCGGAAACTCTCCAGCGCTCTTTCCACGCCTGTATCATCCATGGTGATTGGTTGTACTTGATTGAAGTCGAGTATGTACAAGTTTGTGGTGTGTTTGACGACATTTTCTGTCACAGTGTTCGTCGTTTCGAGTTCAGGCGGTACAACCGAGGACGTTTTTATCGACGCAGAACCAAGGACAAACTCGACATCTCGCGCATCCGTCTTTGCATCCCAGTGTAAGACCGCCAACGCTACCGCCACTCTACGGGCGAGTGCATTGATTTCCATGCCCAAGGAAATCATCTGGTTGAGATGTAATTTGAAGTTTCTCAGAGAAAAGAATGTCGTTTCTCTCCCCTGCATCGAACCAAGATAGATCCTTACGAGACAGTCTCTGTTCGCTGGATCCTGGAGAGCTTTTTGGACTTGGGAAGGTCTGCAGAACTGCTCTATGAGATGCTTTCGTGTGATTTCCGGGAGAGGCAGGATGCGCTCGCTAAGAAGAACGCTGGCTGGCAGATTGCAGACTGAAGAGACGTCATCTTCAACTGTCGGATGCTGCTTGAAGAACGTGTTGTCGTCTCTGGAGAAGAATTCAAAGCAGGCAGGGACCTGAACCTCGTCAATCTCGTACTTTGCGAAACTGCGAAGAATATGCTGGTGCATCAAAAAGTCGTTCTCCAGGGCGTCGTCGTTGCACTTGGAGATCTTTGCAACAACAGACGCACCGTCCCTGGCAAAGATGGCGCCGCACGCTCCAGCACCTATCTTTTTGTAAGAGGAGACCTTTCGGGCTTGTTCCGCTGCTTGTCGTTGTGCATCTGATGAATTTGTAGAGACATTACTGCCCAATGAGAGGAGACGAGTCAACATCGGTGACAGAGCCGTAGGAACTGGCGTGTGCGGGTTGTCAACCGGGGAAAAGAACTTGGCATCGCGGTCCGTAGGAGACAATGCGTCACTACTTGTAGAGTTGAGGGAGGTAATCAATTTGCGTCGTTGCTGCATCATGTTCATTGCGAGCTTTGTGCTCATCACTTGCTTCGTGTCTGTTTTTGTGCTATGATGCTTACAAGCGTGTGATGGATAGTCGGGACATGAGGATTCACTGCTGTAGATAGAAGTGTTGATGTTTATATACAGACAAGTTCTGAAACTCAAGACGCGGGTTGGCGTCCTCAAAAAGCACTAATGTAAGGTTCTTACGGGCTTTGGCCCAATTATACCAATCCGTTGGCTAGATAAAGTTTTAGTGTCGCGGCTTTAAGATCTTGCGCAAGTTTTGGTAAATCAGAAGAATTTAAAGTTGTACATATTGATCATAGTCATAACTTTATTTCGTGAGGTAGGAAATGCTCTTTGCGTATATCTGTTGATTATGAGATTCAATCAATCTAACCAAAACTTATATTATATCATCTTGAACAAGAATGGGACGTTCTAAAGCGCCTAAGAGGAAATCTTCATTGGCATTAGCAAACGAATTATACCCAGGCAAAATTAAAGTCTCGCCCAGTAATTCAAGCTTTGAACTTTTGTCTCAATGGCTTTTTTGTCGAAGGAATACTTTGCTTACAGTACTTGCAAGCTTAACCGCGAGCCTTCGGAATGTCCCAGAATTAAGGTTCGGGTAGACGTGGATATTTCTCGAAAGCTGACACTCCACAAGTACAAGTATGTCGCTTTCGCTGCAGTTCTTTAACCGGATGGAACTTGCCTCTCTTATTTGTCCTTTGTACGGCGACCATGCAGTTCTTTATCGCTGAAACATCATGCATTTTAGTAAGGGATTGGCTACCTGTTTGGAGACGAGGTCTCGGGCACGTAAGGTGGGGAACTGAGACGTCGATATCGACGCATAGCAGACAAGACCTTCAACGATTCTCAGAGGAATATCAGGGCTAAGTTGCCATGTTGTTGAGTGGAGAACTGCTGTACCACTGGTCTTGTAGGGTAAATAAATCCCAAATCGGGATCGATTATCTATATTGTAATCGCGCCCAAACCACTCAGATTTTCTCCAACTTAGGATCTGCTGCCAGGTAGCTATGGACCGCGTCCAAAATCCTGGGCGTAAAGCCTGTATCGCAATAGTATCCCGACTCGTCTCGACACAAGATAATGGAGTAAACTGCAGCGTTAGTCTTAGAAGTCATCTTGTCCAGGTCAACTTACATCGACGAGGATTGCCGCTCCGTCCAAAGACAAAAAGCTTCGGGGGCAGATCGGTCGAAGCCTGGCCTGTCGTTTCACTATTTTTCGGCTGTACAGCCGCGGAAAAATCCAACCCTCGCCAGGCCGCGGCCCAGTTCGTGACGGTAAATGACATTTCCAGCGGCTCGCAGACATCCACGCTCATATTATGCTTGACCATCTCGCGCCCCACGGCCAGGGTCATGTCAATCTCAGCCGGAGTTGTCGACTCGATGAGCATCTGCCGAACGTGGTAGGCGATCTCGCTCAGAGGCGTTTCGGCTCCGACAGGCAAGCGCCAGCCCATAAAGAGCAACGCGTTGTGGATGTATGCGGCGCCGGAAAGCCCGGTCAGATTCGGTACACGTCCTCGTACTGATGGTTAGTATCAAAACTAGTGAAAGAAAAAAAAAGCCTACATACAGTTTGCGGTCTGGACCAAACTGATCATTGTGCGCTTTGTGGGCATATAAGCAAACTTTGCGAGAATGCTGAGGAGAAGATCGCCGTCTGAAATGCCCGGATTCTCGCCGTACTTCTCGGTGATTTCGGCGACGACGCGTTGCCGCAACGGCCGCAGCACAGAATGCGGGAAGAAAAGAGTGTGCTCGGTCTCGGTCCGGTTGAAGAGATACTCGGGAATGAAACCACACGCGACGAGAAAGTGCTCCCAGAACGAGCGCGGGCGATACCTATTGCGGCGAGCTTTAAGAACAGCCGATGGATAGTCGGCATAAGTTTTGTTATGCGGCAACGGATCATCACGGTAGCCGGTAAGAGGCGGCGGCGCGTGGCCGGCGGCAACGCCCAACCAAGCCCGGACAATGTTACTGAAGCCCATCTGGTCGCTGACAATGTGCGGCATGCTGATAGTCAGCACCGAGCCGTCTTCGAAAACGACCAGGTGTGCCAACAGAAGGGGACAGCCGGCCGGGTCATCGGTGAAGTCAATCGGCCAGTCTGACGGCAAGATTTCGGCCTCGCTTGTCCCGATTGACGATAAGAAATCTACAGCCTCGATCGCCTGGCCGGCCCGCGGCCACGGCACGACGTCGGACGCCGACCGGCCGGCCGGCGCCTCGCGGTAAGACCACTTGTAAATGGCGTAGTCTGGTTCAAACGTCTCGGGCACGTGGTACTCAAAAAAGCCGCTCTGGGCGTTTTTCACCACGCGGGCACCCAGCTTACGCCAGTGTTTTCGGATAAGTGTGTCCAAGGCGGTCTCGAGAATGGCGGCGTCTAGGCGGGCGTCCACATGGAAGTAGTTCCGCGTCCGCAGCTGTGGAACTGGCGGCTGTTGGTCTAGCAGAGGGATCGGGATGACCTCCATTGTTGGTTCGTGGTGTCTTGTTTATTTCCTTGGCAAATTTGAAGCTGAATGGCAGACCAGGTCTTTAACTAGAGAGCGGCGGCTTATCTGACAGCTTTTCTGGCGAGGGTCACACACTCAGCCGCTGCTGCCGCTGATAGTCTGACAAATTGGAAGGCATTTGTAAGGCCCAGATTTCCTGAAAAGGAATGTCGTAGCAGATTCTGATCAGCACTTAAATCTGACATGATACAAAAACGGAGTCAGGTTGCTTTGCCAAAACAGAAGCTTGATAGATTATCAGTAAACACCCATAGAGGCTCTATATATATTCTAGCTAGGCAACATTTTGCGCAACGATCCCCTCACAGCCTGGAATTCTCTATGCACGTTTACGCACGTTCTGTTCTCGCAAAATTATCTCCAAAGACTTTGCCGCTCGTGCTCTTCGGGATTGAGCTCACAAAACCAAGCTCTGCGAAAAGCCACTTGTGCTTGGGCTTGTTCTCCTAAACAAAACCTGCCAATTGCTTCGCCGTGTTTAGCCGTTTGCACCCGATGCCTCCTTCAAGGCGACACAAGTTTTCAGAGCCTCTCCGACATACGCATCCGGAATGCCAATCACGGCAGCATCCGCCATGAGTGGGGCATTGACGGCGAGCTTTTTGATGGTGTCTTGCCAGCAGTGCTGCTCCCGTGATGCACTGCCGCACATTGATTCTCAGGGGATCATTGACCAGCCCATGAGCGAAACTTCAAGTTTAGGCAAGGTTTAAAGCGGACAGCACAGCTTCACATGCGTGGAACTAGCTAAAGATCCTCGCACTGGAATCGGGCGATGACGTCGAGCATGTCCTTCATGTTAAACCTGCGGACGCAACGACCTGCTGGTTTAGCCCGATGGGCAGCTGCCAAGTCTGGATCTCGGTGACTCTTTTGATCAGCAGAGGCCCATCTCAAGATGTGATGACCTACTGTGGTGGAAGGGCACACCAGCGAGGTCTTTGGGCAACAATTCACTGTCAAGGGATGCATCTGCAATAAGCCGCGAAGTCGTTGTGGTGTGAGACCATCATCTAGATCCCATCAACAGGTTCCCGACAAGATACTCGTCGGCAACCGGGTCGAGAAAGCCAGGGCAAATGTGCAACAGCTCCTCGGTTATCGGATAAGACTCACAAAGCACCTATAAGCACAAGACTCTAAATCGTGAGACATTGAGTTCCTGACCATCTCATCATCAACATTAAAGAACGATGAGAGTATACCAGCTTCGTGCTCGTTTACAGCGTGGACGACCTGTTCTTACACGGCACCCACTGCTTATACCGCCCTCGTCTGTGAGCGAGGGCCAAAGGTACCGGCAGCAGGCTCTGTAGCATAATCTGCAGCATACTTTGCAGGCTTTTTGACCACTTCGAAGCCGACAAGTTTCCCTCCTCAGGCGCCTACGTATTGGTCACGGTAGCGAGTGGCTTTGGACTGCCGGCAGCTCTCGTCTTCTGCCGCTTTGCCGAAACCCGGGGTAAAAGCGGGGCAAGTAAGTACGGGTCCACACTTAGCCTAGCAAGATCTCGAAGCTATTTCCAAGTCTCATGAGTCAAGTTTTCCATGACAGAATCTTTATTTGGGTCATCGATATATAGGCAGACCAACAACAGAACAGTTTTACACTGGCACGATCATGTGGAAGAAATCAACTATGGAACCAGACAATCCCGTTCCACAATACCCTGCTTTGAGGCTCCGACTACGTACAGAGTGAGTAGTCGGAGCCTGCTATGAGACTTTATGTATAATATCTCATATACAGTATGTAAACTTTAACTGTAAGATCGCCAGTTCGGCCCCGCGTTGTCCGGCCTCTTATCCTCGGGTGGCTTTTGGGAGTATCCGCGGAGCTCAATTCGGCTTAGCCGGTATCCGAGAGTTTTCATTCTCGGACATTTCCGGATTGTTCTTTTTCCTCGGCATTTTTTGACTCATAACGCCACCATTTATCCACGGCAAAGGGGACACGGCGATGACTGTTTTAGACGGGGCGCCAGCCGTCTTATACCGGACGACAGCCGGCAACGGCAGCATTTCCGGCCATCATGCGCTAGTGGATATCTCGGAAAAACCCGACCGATGATGGAAGGCCCGTGTCAAACTCGAGGGTTGGCCATGTTTTAAAGAACCAACGTTTATTCAATGTTTGAAAAACACAGGCACTGTTCCGGTGCTCAACCGACATTCTCGCCATGAGTCGAACGCGGTCCGAGCGAGGCAGCCGCCCTGTCCGCATTGCAAACTGCTCCGGAGGCCAGATGGAGCCTGGCTGGCAGATGCGCAAGCAGGCCAGCCTGGGCCCTGTCGACTTCATCACCGGCGACTGGCTGGCAGAAAACAACCTGGCCCAGGAGCAGGCCGCCATCGAGGCCGGCACCGGCGAGGGATTCAAAAAGAATGCCTGGGATGCCCTGCAGCAGAGCATGGACGTCATCGCTGAAAAGGGCATCAAGGTCATCATCAACGGCGGAGGCCTGAACCCACAGGCCCTGGCCGTGCATTGCCAGGAGCTGATCGACGCGAACCACTACGACCTGACCGTCGCCTTTGTCTCGGGCGACAACATGGTCGGCGAGGTCAAGGCCACCCTCCGCGAGCAAGGCACCCTGCCGGAATCCTTCCAGGACATGGCCAAAAGTGCGCACCACAAGGCCGTGACCTTCCGGGAAGACGAGATTCTGGCCTGCAACGCCTACATTGGCGCCCGCGGCATCGTGCAGGGGCTCGGAGCCGGCGCCGACCTCATCATCTGCGGCCGCGTTGCCGACGCGTCGCCCGTCATCGGCGCCGCCTGGTGGTGGTTTGGCTGGCCCGACACGGACTATGACCGCCTCGCCGGCGCCTTGGTGGCCGGCCACCTGATCGAGTGCTCGGCCTATGTGTCGGGATCCAACTTTGCCGGCTTCCACCGCTACCCGCTCGAGACCTTTGTCGACGCCGGCTATCCCATTGCCGAGGTGCACCAGGACGGCACCTGCATCATCACCAAGCACCCCGGCACCAACGGCATGGTCTCCGTCGACACGGTCAAGTGCCAGCTCCTCTACGAGCTCCAGGGCAACGTGTACCTCAACAGCGACGTCAAGGCGCTACTTGACAACGTCGAGATCCGCCAGGTCGGTGAGGACCGCGTCTGCGTCTCCGGCATCGTCGGACGGCCGCCGCCACCGACCACCAAGCTGGCCATTTACTGCAAGGGCGGCTTTGAATCGCAGAACCTGTCCAACGCCGCCGGCTACGCCACGCGCAAAAAGTACATGTTGCATGAAAAACAAATCCGGGCACGCCTCCGAGAGAAGGGCCTTGACTCTGCGTTTACCGTCCTGGACTTTCAGGTGTAAGTCCATTTCCCGTCTCAGACTGCCTGCATCTCCTCTGACTTGGCCAGCGTCGGCTGGCCGCGCGAGAACCCCAGCGCCCAGCTGGAATGCACCACGTACTTTCGCATTTTTGCGCAGGCCGAGACGCCGGAGCCCCTGAGCGCGCTCAAGCTCCTGCTGGCCGACGAGACCATGCAGCACTTTTCAGGTAAGCAAGAGAGCGTCTGCTTTTGTTCCTCCTGCTCACACTGGACGCAGGCCTGCACTGGTCGCAGGATCTCCGGACGGCCGATCCAAAGACTTTTTACGTCTACTACCCCTGCATCGTCTCACAAAATGAGATCAAGGAAGCCGTCCATATTCTCGCGCCGGGCGGCAGAGTGCAACAGACAATAACCTGCTCGCGCCCGCCGGCCTACGAGCCCATGGAGGAGCGTGTGTCCTACGACACCCGCCAGCCGATCGACATGGCCGCTCTCGGCCCGTCCGTCACGATGCCGCTCGGCAACATCGCCCTGGGCCGGTCGGGCGATAAGGGCTCCAATATCAACTGCGGTCTGTTTGTGGACCGTGCCGAGCTCTGGGACTGGTTCCGGGCCTTTTTGACCATGGACCGGATGAAGTCGCTGATCGGCCGGGACTGGAAAGACGAGTACCGCTTGGAGCGCGTCGAGTTTCCCAACATATTTGCTGTGCACTTTGTCATTTACGGCATTCTTGGCCGGGGCGTGAGCAGCTCGACCTTGCTGGACAACCGCGGAAAAGGCTTCGCCGACTATATCCGGGCCAAGCATGTCCCGGTTCCAGAGAGATTCCTCCCGTGGACTTGGAAAGAGGATGAGTGAATCGAGTGGGATCTGTGTGAAGAAAGATGTAGGCTTTTAGTTCGAATATCATCTCATGCTACTACTCACGTCAACGAATGCCAGGATAAGTCTACCAATGCCGATTTTGTATCCAGGACTACTTTTACTTTGACGAACTTGGATCAAAGTTAAAGCTGGTTCATCAGGGGAAAGTGAGAAAGCACCACCAGCACACCATTAAACGACATTGCTTCAAGCTCTGACGAAAGACTCAGAGACTATGAAAGCCAGCAGTGGAAACCCCATTAATAAAAAGAGCGTCGCTGACATTCTGGTCCCAGACCCCGGTGCCCAACGAGATTCTTGTCAAGATAATGTCTGCCTCGCTGTACCATGCCGCCATTGTCGCTCTCGAGAGGCCGAGCCTCAAAAGAGCCCCTTGACGCTCGGCCGCGAGGGCGTTGGGTTGATCGACCGCATGCAGCCATCAGCTGAGGCCAAGAGCTGGAAGTTCGGCGGCGCTGTAGGCTTCCTGTACCTTCATCGGCGCCGGCGGCATGGGCCAGATCGGGACGCAATACGCCAGGGCCATGGGACTCAACATAACGACACAACACTCGAGGTCTGCTACAGGGCACCGACGCCATCCAAAACTCGCGCACGGGTTCCGATTATGCGTCCAAAGCCGGATAGGTGTCCACGCAGCCGCTGTCTTCATCACGCCAAGGCTGCTTACGCGAGTGGCCCTTAGATCATACGGCCAGGCGGCGAGTTTATGGCCAGTGGCTTGCCTTATGGGCCCTTGGAGGTTTCGGTGATGGGCCTGGTTTTGGCAAAGTATCGCACCAAGAGCAAGGACCCCGGTATCCCTCGGAGATTGAATAAAGCGGTGGATTTCTCGGCCAAGCACAGTTTCATCCTCAAGCTGGCCTCTGTAAACTGGAGGACCTGGACAGCATGATGAACGAGATGCGGGCGGGCACTTTGACAATGAGAAAGCCCTGTGTTTTGAGGGTTCAGGACGATGGTGATATGGTAAGTTGAAGTCCTATTCAGTGTTTCTGATTTAATATTAAAAGGCTCTTACAATCCGCCAAATCAGAAGACATCAATTAACAAATTTGAATTTGTATTTCTCAGCTCAAGTTACGCTCGTATAAAACAATTCCTACGACAATCAATGGGATTCCACCTTGTTACTAGTCTGCTTGCATGGCCATCGATTAAGAGAAGTCGGCTTTTACTGAGGCATCTCCACTGGAAGGGTTGTAGGCTGCCTTTTGTGTGGTGATATGTGCCTCTTTGTATTTCCAGTCCCAACATCGACCAGAGGCTCTTTTTTCCATCATCGCTGCCAGGTATTTTGAACAAAATAAGCTTAAACTGTGACTAGCAACTATCCGCCTATGTCCCTTGCTCCGCTTATATACGCCATAGTCCAATTAAATGGCATAATTTCGACAAAAACATAAGAAAACCGCTTTTCCGCTCAGACTCAAGACGACATGGCTTATAAAATGGCGTTGACGAAAAGTAGCCAATCAAAGTTAGGCATAAATGTACGATGTTAGCTATAGCTTCATATTACCACCCACATGAGATGCTAGGTATATTGGAGCAGTTCTGCTATATAACAAGCTCTTGCTCTCGTGCTTTTTGATAGACTCTAGACCTTCTGCACAACCCCGGTTCCAGCATGTACATTTCTGCTTCTACGCTTTCGAGCTTCCTACTGCTCGCATGCCCGGCATTGGCGCAGCTGATTGGCCCTGTCGGGCCAACGACGCCTTTGCATAAGAAGAAGCACAAGTGCAACATTCTCGATTACGGGGCCGTTGCAGACAACGCGACAGACATCGCGCCGGCCGTACAGCTGGCCTTTGAACTTTGCGTCAAACCACACCCCCGGGCACGACTGGTCATCCCGCACGGCAACTACTTGCTGAACCAGAGCATCCGCCTAGTCAATGGTACCAACTGGGCGTTTCAGGTCGAAGGGCTGATCACGGCAGCCTACAGCGGAAACTGGACTGCTCCCTTTGTCACGATTGAAAACGGTATGCCGGATGCCTCTGCCTCAAAACGCCAGCTGATCTTTAGCCGTCGACTTTGAATTGTACTCCAAAACCGGCAAGGGTGCCATCCAAGGCCAAGGATACCTTTTTCGGAACAACAACCAGTACGGAATCTTTCTTCTTTTTTTTTTCTTTCTTTACAAACACTAACAATGAACTAAAGGACGACCAATCGCCCAAACATTTTAAAGTTGACATCCCCGGTCAATGCCACCGTCCACGATCTCCGTCTGATCGACAGCCCCAAGTTTCATTTTGTCTTTACCGACGGGCGCAACGTCGAAGTCTACCATCTGACCATCCGCGGAGCGAATTTGGGGTCTTACGACGGGATTGACGCCTCCGGTGTCAACTATTATCTGCACGATAACGAGGTACTCCATAAATTGTCCTAAAACGAAGCAAGCTTGTCTAACAGTGAAAGGTTACGAACCGCGATGAATGCACAGCCGTCAAGAGCCCTTCTCACCACGTGCTTATCGAGAACAACGTCTGCAACCGAGTCGGCTCTGGTGTTTCCATCGGTAGTTTGAACGTGTCTGCCGAAATTTCCAACGTGGTGAGTCGATCCCTGGTTTGTTGCAAGCGTGCAAAAAACTGATGTGATGAAGCTGGCCCGAAACATCTCCGTCTACGCTGCCAGCGAAATTACTTTCATCAAAACCTACCCCGGCGGCTCGGGCTATGTCACCAATGTGACCTGGGAGAATATCCGCTCGAAATCCTGCCTGTCTGGCCTGTCCATCAACCAGTACTGGCAGTTTGTCAGCACGCCCGATACGGGAGCGGTTTCTCTCAGCAACATCACCTTTAGAAACTATTCAGGTACGTCGTGCACTCGCTCATCGTATACACTATTGCTAAGACAGATGGGGCATAGGCTCGATTGTGGACGGCGCCCTGGCTGGAAAGTCTCCCATTGGGCCTACCGAGAAGCCCGTTCTGTACCTGATTGGCAACGATCTCGTAGGGGCTACAAACATCACAGTCGAAGACTTTTCGGTGTGGACCGAGTCGAGTGGCAACGTGATCAACCACATTGCCAACTTTTACGGCACCGGAGATGACGTGTACGGTCCCAACAACGGACTCAAGAAGCTTGCTCCAAATGGCACCTTTGCTCCCTACTCGACCACATATACACTGTCCACGGCTCCGACTGGATGGGTCGAGCCACCCACACCTGCCTGGGCTGCAGGCCCGACAGGCTGGGGAAGTAAGTTTAGTCGCATCCATGTTGCAGGCCAGAGCACTGACTCTTTTGATGTAGCCGCCTCGCCCATTCCTGTTTACACCCCAGAAGCCCTATGGAGGGCCAGAGGAGACTACAACAAGCACTATTTTGGGTCATTTTAGTTCATCTTGACTCGTGGGGCTTTAAAATATGTAAGATATATACGAGTAAGACTTACATGTCGCGCGCTTTAGAATTAGAGACCCAAATGTAGATCGACTCGATCCATCAGTCTAGAACTACACTCTTTCCGATTATCATGCTACTGCGGATTCAGGCGGTCATAGGTGAGCCGGCCTCTGCGCTCTCGCATCTTACGATTCCGTCGGGAGGTGGAGATCCGCACTGAACAAGTCGTATCATAAAAGCACCGCATACGTTGATACCTAATACCTTAGGCACACAGACCCACTTCGCCCCTATCTTTCGAATCTTTGGTGAATTCAACCACGACCACGCAAATATAATGGATTATTACGGTGGTAGCAGGCCAGAAACCTCGCGCCATTTTTTGGCAGCGGATCGTCTCCAAAGTACTCGCGGGTCCTGGTCCGCTATTCACGCGCTCCGCTCGACGTGGTGCCCAGAGTAAACCGCACATAAAACGCGCATATATGCGCACACGTATACTCTTTTATATCTTAGCAACCTCTTCAACCTCGCTGAACTAGCGTCGCTCTTCTACACCTTCAGGACTCCAATGTATAGCATTGCTGCTGTCAGCGCCGCGGTCGCCGTCGCAACGGCCCTGCTGGCCTACGGTATCCCGCTGTTCCTGGCCGAGTACTTTCCCTGGCAGCTGCTGTGGCGGCAACGCAAGGGCCGGCCGACGGTTACAACGGCCTCGTACGGCGGCAGAACGGCCCTGGTCACGGGCGCCAATGGGGCGTACGGCTCGCGAGCAGCCACGCTCTTTGCACAGCACGGCATCGAGACGCTCGTCCTGGTCGACGTGCAGGACTGCGCCGGCATCAAGCAGCAGATCGAGACAGACCTGCGTGCTCAAGGCAAGCCGGTGCCGGCTATTCTTGTGTGGCAGATTGACATGATGACGTTTGCCGGCTGTCAGGCCCTGGCGGCCCGGGCGCGCTCGCAGCTCCAACACCTCGACCACGTCCTCCTGACGGCTGGCATCCTCTCCTTTCACCGCCGCGAATCGCCCGAAGGCTGGGAGACCAGTTGAGCGCCCCCCCCCCCCCCCCACACCCCCTCGCCGCGAGGTAGTCCGCTGGTTTGTTGCGGTATGCTGACGCTCGCTCGTACTAGGTATCCAAGTCAACTTTCTCTCCACGGCCCTCATCGCCCTCTTGCTGCTCCCTCTGCTCAAGGCGTCGCCGGGAAACCCGGAGCCGCCAGTCCTGACGTTTGTCACTTCGTTTGGAGTGTATCCGTCCTCGTTCACAATGGGCTTGCCGCGATCGTCGGGCGTGTCCTATCTGCGGCATCTCAGCTGCAACCGCGACGGCTTGCAGCAAAGCCACCAGTACGGCCGCTCCAAGGCCCTCTTGCTGTACTTTGCCCGCGAGCTGGCCGCTCGGACGGCCGACTCGGCACGCACCGGCAAGCTCGGCCGCGTCACTGTCACGAGTGCCGATCCCGGCTCGGCCTGGACGCCTCTCACCAGCCCGAACCAGGACAAGCTCATTCCGCGCCTCATTATGAATATCAGTGCGCGTGACCCCCTGTTTGGGGCTACTGCCCTTGTGAACGGCGCCTCCACTCCCGCCTCTGCGCACGGCCAGATCATGCACGACTTTGACTCGGTGCCCTATCCGCCGTTTATGAACCGCCGGAGCGGGCGCGCTATGCAGCAGCGCGTCTGGAATGAAGCCAAGCTCGAGTTTGAGGTCAAGGTCCCAGAGGCGGCAGCCATCTTTCAGCTTTTGGAGTAGGCAGGAGAGAAGCAAATGTCATATTTTCAATGTGAAACGAGCGGAAAAAGCCCAGCACTGATGTGCTCGGGCGGATAATATATATTGGAGCAGATGTTGGAATCTACAGTCAAGTATGAATTGGAACAAAGTGCAGTTGTTGGTAAGAAAGCAATCCCATGCGAACTACGTAGATGGTCTCAAATGTATAATGTCAGGCCGTCAAGACGTCAAAACGCAGAAGTTTGATATCCTACGCTATCTGGTACCTCCAGCTTGAGTAAAATCTATGGCTAGTTCCACCAAAACTCGTGCAAGTCTCTCAAGTCAGCGCCCGGCAAGGCCAGGTACGAAGTCAGATCTGAGCCTGGGGTTGCTTCCTTCCGGGTAAAGCCGTTTCCGAAATACCAAGCAAACCGGTTCTCGTGTCCGTCCAGATACTGGTAATCCCAGTCCTCCCACCGTGGCTCGCGCCGCACAATCGACAGGTGGCCGGCACTCCCGGGCCACAGGCCGTGTATGAATCCGTTCGGATCGCCGCCGTTGTACCACGAACTGCAGCCGTCGCTCAGGACTGTCGTCTTGAAAAAGGCTCGAGAATAGGCAACAAAGTCATCGGCCGCCTTGCGTGACGGGGTTATGGATTTGATCCCTTCCCGGGCAATCTTGCGCAGGATGCGAGCGTAGTAGGCCACCTGGGTCTCGACGCTGTGTGGAACAGTGCCCGAAGCGCCGCTGCCATGTGGTCCCTGGATGAAAAAGAGATTGGGGAACCCGGGAGTGGCAACCCCTAGATAGGTGTAGGGGAAGCCATAGCTGCCCTCTGGCTGTTGGTCTGCACCGTCCGCGCGTCTCCAGAGATCTCTCAGGTCCTTCCCCCCTGCGCGGATGGCGAATGGTGGAAGCATGTCGGAATTGGCGCCCGTTGCGCAGAAAACGGCGTCGACACTTCGGTGGACGCCGTCCTCTGTCTCGATGCCTGTTTCCGTAAACCTCTTGATCCGGGTCCGGATGTAGTCCACATTATCCTCCGTCAGGGCCTCGAGGTAGCCCGGTCCGGGCGTGAGACGGCGACAGTTTGGCGAGAAGTCGGGAATCAGGTCCTGCAGCAGCTCGGGCTTTTTCGCCACCCGCTTTGTCATGATGTCGATGAACCGCTGCCGAATCTCCTCGTTCTCCTTGGAACCCCGGAGGAACGTCTGAAAGCGCCGCCAGTACTTGTCCTCGAGCATCTTTCGAAACTGCAGATAGGTCTCGGGATCTTCGAATGACTTCTTCACGTCTTCCGGATACGGTTGGGGCTCAAAGGTGCGCTCGTCCCCCGCCCACGACGAAGCAATCCAGGTCTTGTTCCGCGCATAGTGGTCCAGCCGTCTCACCGTTTTCTGCAGGTTGGCAACCAGCTGAATTCCGCTGGCCCCGTTGCCTATAACGGCAACATCTTTGCCCGTGGGATCAAACGACGCGTCCCAGTTGGACGCGTGCCGGAGGAGCCCCTTGTAGCTACTGATTCCAGGGTAGTCAGGGATTTTCCAGTCGTTAAATCGGCCCACCGCCGTAAACACGACATCGGCCTCGTCGGTTGTGCGTTGGCCGTTGTCCGTGTTCAGTATCGTGACACTCCATGTGCCTTTGCTGTCGTCCCAGTCCGCGCTCTCGACCCGGGATGCAAACTTGACATACTGGTAGACGTTGTATTTCCGCGCCACGCCTTTCCAGTACTCCAGAATCTCTGGGCCAAACGAGAACTCATCAGACCAGTCCGTCTTGGGTGAAAACGTCGACTGGTAGACGTGTGAGGGAATGTCGCAGCGCACGCCCGGGTACACGTTCTCCAGCCACGTGCCTCCCTTGCCCCGTATTAGCTGATGGCCATGATTGAGCAGATTGCCCTCACTCACAAAGTCCTTGTTCTTCTCATAGATTGTCAGCCGGACGCCCGGCACTTTGGCGGGCAGTAGAATTGCGGCGGTTATCCCGGCCAAGCCTCCCCCGATGATGGCGACCCGGAGTTGCCTGGGTTCATCAATGTACCGATCGACTATTTCCGTCGCCGACTTGGAACGGATACCCGCTCCATTCTCAGTCTGGGTCTGCGGTTTCTGGGGTGTTGCAAGGTCTGCCATGTTTGCCATGTCTTTATGGCGAAAACTCGAAATGGAGTGTACGACAATGGCAATGATAATTCTCTCGAATGTTGAGATGAGAACTATATATGCCCAAAATACACCATTCGGGACACAATATGCATCATGTCAAGAAAGGCCTCATTGGACGTTGATCTCCTACCTGAATAGCGCTGCAAGCACGCCAGCGCTGCCGAGGATTATGCCATGTATGACGAATATTTTTAGACGCGATTTCAGAGCGCGATCGTCAAGATAAGATGCTGGGTAGCAGCCGTTCAACCCATAGACACTTACAGAGTGCAACTTATACCTATCATACTCTAGACCAGACTTTAATTCGTTGCTAATCGTTGCTTCATTCTCTAATTGTATACAGTGGACCGACCCGACTGCTTAATCTGTCATTTCCATTCGTATGCGATCTCCCGCATCGGACCAAAGATTATTGCTCACTCGATACTATATGTATTCTTCAATGACATCCTTTTGCATTTCCATCTCTGTTTTTGTCAGTCAGTGTTCATCATGTTTGCATGGGCAGACCTGGGTCGCCAAGAGGGTTCTAAAAGGGTCCTGGATAAAGACCTACGCCAAATTCTGTTTGCTGATTGTGTAATGACGTGGGCCTTCTCAAGCAAAACCTGAATGTATTTTTCATCGCGATCATCGTACCGTACTTTGCTTGCTTGTGCCTATATACGTCAGAACTGACAGGAACCTCTCCAAGATGTGCACATGCTTACCTGTAGTAAGACCGGAACGAGGTCTTCTGGACTTGCGTTGGCCACGGCCGCGACGGTCTTGAACCCATTATCCCAAAACACTCGTCTGCTCGCATGTTAGCTTCGAGTACCATCTGTATGCATGTCTGATCGTACGCTGTGCGGCTCTTGACAAAAGTGACTTGAGCCAAAGCCAATAGATCTGCTTTGGCACCCGCCTTGAGCCTATCAACAAAATGTTCCAGAACAGAAGCAAGCGGACTCAAGAGCATCCAGAGTTAGCCCTCTGCAGTTGCAACCTCAAATGGGCCAGGACGGGGAACTTACTGCCAGCCCAACTGCTCGCAAAACTTAATCATTGCCGCTGCGAATCCTTCGCAAGTTTGTGCCAAATTCTGCACTGCTCCCCGGGGAGAGCCATATTTCTCCGCGACGTGATGGATGGGCACCTCGTTGCAGAGATCGCGGAGCTGTAGCGCAAGGTAGAATCGTTTGTATATCTTGGCCTTTTCTTTTTCGTCCGCGGTGGACTCGTTGAGTGTACCGCCGTGGAGCCTAAACCCATGTTAGTTATGCTGCTGTTTGTGTCTCCAAGCCCGAAGTCTTGTTGTTGCTTTCCGGGAGACACAGACATCTTGGTGATAATATGAGGTTTCAGTCCTAGAATCTGGAGAACTCGTATGCCACTCTCGTCGAGGCCTTCCATTTCTTTCCAATAGCGTAGCCAGTTTGGATTGGTCCCAGTCATATCGTGCACGGGCGTGAATGTGTACAAGATGTGCATCTCGCCGTCAAGAACAAAAGCCTGGAGCGCTCGCTTCAGCTCGCCGTGGATAAAAATGGCGTCATCCGGATCCAATGCTGAAACAACAACTGCTTTTCCAAACTGCGTCGCCTGGAAGTTGCCGTAGTCGTCTACTTCGATAAACCCCCGGCTTTGCAGCGTCTCCAAGCTCGACTTAACCTCGGACCACAGGCCGCCACTATCAGCGGCCTCGTCTTCTCCATCAGCCGAGTCCGACATGTGATAGAGCAATGTGCGTCGGACGTAGTCGTGCACAGCATCGTGACTGGTGGCCAAACGAACGGTTATAACTTCGAGCAGTGCCCTCTGCAACTGTCGTGTATTTTCGAGCAAGCAGCTCGCCACATCGGGGAGCTCGGCATGCATGATATCCACCACAGGCTCGAAATCGGTGCGCCGACAACAGAGGTAAGTTTCTCCCATCTCGTCCTTGCCTTTCCGACCCGCACGACCACGCATCTGCCGTAACATGGCAGGGCCAACCAGTTCGCGCCCCATGCGAGCACCGTGCAGAATGACGCGCCGAGCAGGCAGGTTGATTCCAGCAGCGAGGCCGCAAGTGGCAACGCAGACTTTGAGAACGCCCCTGTCAAAGGCGTTAGCAACGAGATCCCGTTCCTCAATGGTCATGCCTGCATGGTGGAACCCAACGCCGGCAAGAACGGTTTTGGAGAGAGTAGAGTCCAAGCCGGTGCCGAGGCTCTGCAGATCGTAGAGCAGGCCGATTCGGGAGTCGCGTATGGCGGGCTGTAGTTCGTCTGGCGTGGGGAGAACCCGGCTGATCAGAAGCGCGTCCGACTCGCATGCTGCACGACTGCTAGAGAAGACAAGCGCGCCGAACCCGGCCCGAGCCGTCTCATTGGTGAGAGCAACAACGTCATTCATGACAGAATCCCGGAGCTCCCGATGCTTTGATGGCTGCACCACTCGTAAGGGATGCAAGTCATTGTTTGGGTCTGTCTTGGCCGTGGCTCCTCTATCTTCGTGGGACGGGTTGATATCTCTGGTCGAGTAGATGTTCCCATCAAAGACAATGTGCTCTTCGATTGGTATGGGGCGGTAGCGAGTTTCGTACGAGTAGGCGTCGAGCCACTTTGCAAACAAGCCGATATTCTAGAATGGTAAGGTCATGTAGGCAGTCTCAGATTTCGCCAGCCTGGAGCGGGAGTTTACCTTTAAAGTGGCACTCATGCCAATGATCTGCACGTGGTTTTCGAGGCAGAGCAGCTTGGTGGCCATCAGCTCGAGAAGATAGCCACGCCGTGCGTCGTCCACCATGTGCAACTCGTCGAAAACGACAACCTTGAGGTCCACGATAGAGCAGTCATCTATAGCAGTATTAATAAGAGAGTTTGCCTGTGTTTTGGTTTGGCAAGAAGTAAGCGCACTCGTTCAGCGAATAAGGGGAGAAGCGAGGAGAAGTCTGACTTTCTCAATGGTGGCAACGCCAATGTCAAAATCGTACCACGTCGCCTTGATTTTGGCACCCCCGAAGAATCCAACAACTCGCAGTGCGTCCTGGGTTGGCAGAGGCAGGTTTGCAGAGAGCTCGCCCGGGTCACTGCCGCGGTTGCCTCCGCCGTTGGCACCGCGGCCTGGCTGAACCATGCCTTGCACAACAAGCCGAAGCCATCGCACCTTTTCCTGCACAAGGGCAACAAACGGCAAGACGAGCAATGCCTTTCGTCGTTGGCGTGGACCACTGTCGCTTTGCTCCTGCAGAAGCTGTCGCAGCATGAGGATATCCGCGACGAGTGACTTTCCGCCGCCGGTGGGGGCGGCATAGATCAGGTTTTTTGTCCCCTCCAACAGCCCCGGCGCGCCGAGAAGACACTGCTTTTGCCAATTGTATATAGACCGGATTCCCAGGTGCTCCAGGTTCGCGACGAGCTGGGCGGGCAAGCCGTAGCGAGGGTGGGCGAGACAAAGTAGGGGATCGGCCGTGGCGGTGCGAGTTGCCAAGGCCCCGTGCCGCTGTGACATGATTGATGGCCTTGGCGTCGCAAGAGTGCTTGGCGCGGCCTCTTGTTGCTCGTTCTTGGTGGCAAGGTCGATTGTACTGGCATCGAGGTGAGGAGGCAGCTGGGGAAGTCTGGCTGTCGTCGCGCGCCGCTTGGGCAGAGGACCGGATTGGCCCGGCTGCGTCTCTTCGTCCCCATGCCGGCGTTTCTGTGCCCCGGGCGCGGTGCCCAAATCCGTCGTGTCCAAGCCGATTGCTTTCTGTGCCGTGTCTGTTGCAGAATAAGGCTGTCGATTCAGCAGCATCGTCGTGGAGGTGACGCCATGTGTGCGCTGTTGATGCTGCCGCACTTGTTGCTCCGAGGTATGACACCACAGACCGAGGTTGTCGTTCGCCATGCCGTAGTCGCATAGGGACACGAGGAAACACAACGCTCGACTTCCGTTTTCATGTTATCCCACTTGCCGCGACATCAAGGAGGGACGACCTTTCCTAACTGAGGTCTCGTGTCAGCCCCACAACTTCGCGTATTCACGTGACTCGGTAGTTTATTTCGTCCCGCTTTTCAGCCCTCCCCAGGCCTCGAAAAAAAACGGAATCTGGAAGACGGTCCGAACCAGATGTCTATCTATGCATCCCTTGACTTGCCTTGGACTTTCGATTTTTTTATGGCAGGTCAGGCCACTGCCGGTGCTTTCAAGTGAGAGAATCTTGCTCTATATTGCTCTGTTGGCGTAACATGGCCCGGTAGCACGTGAAGACCCCTGCCTTAACCTGGTCACGTGCGCCGAAGGCCCTTGGCTAGAACACGCGACATTTCACAGTTATCGCTACGCGGCGTAGGCGGAGGCAAGTGTGGATTTCAGGAGATATACCTACGCTTTCCAGCGGGAGCACCACACAAGCTGCCAGAACGTGCTGCGCAGCTTGTGCGTGCGTGTGGTCTGCCCTGGAAATCCTCTGCTTGGAGACACCAATCTACGCGTATCTTGCATCTAGCATTTGTCAAATCCTACAGTCAAGAGATGCAAAAGAAAGCCACGTCCACCCGGGGTGGCAGTCAGGACTGGCTGAAACAAAAGGGCATGTCTCCGAACCGCGGCGCGTCGACTTGGATCGACGCGCAGGCGCGAGTGTGCTTGGCACACGGTGCATCCGTCGTGATTGTGCGGTTGTGTTTTGGGGACCCTTGAATGTGCAAAGTATGAGAGCCGTCGTATGTGGAGAGAATGCCGTGGAGCTGACGTGTGGATACGACAGCGCTCCATCCGCGGGTCGTTGGCAAAGGTATCTTCTGGGTATATCCGCCCTCTAAAGACCCAAAATACCCGAGTATCGAGTACTTTCAGTACGTCATAGCTACCTGCCTAGGCTAGCGAGTTCTATCTCTAGTGAGTTGATCCCCTGCAGCTCATCGCTTGAGAGAGGGGGGGGGGGGGGGGGCCCAACCACACATGTACAAGTATATACACAGTAATAATAAAATAGCGGGCTTCCACGTTCCACTGTCTATCCCGAGGCGAGACCAGCTCGGCCATTGACACACTTTCGTATTCCTCTTCTATGCCTCTATGCCTGGGTCGTGTCACAGTCGCTCACCTGCGTCTGGAAGCATCACACCTGTTCTTTCCCCGTCGAACGTCGCCGTCGCCGTCGCAGTCGCCGCAACGCCTTTTGTCGGTTCAGCTTGCGCCGGCCCGCCATATATGCAGGTCTGCAGGTCTGCCAGTCAGCCCCAGGCCCACGACACACCCCGTCTTAGCCTTTCAGTTCAACGTTCCGCCCTTCTGCCCGGCCTTGCCTGCCCTGCTCCATCTTTTCCTCCGTATCATTTTGGTGCCGATTATCGCCCTTCCCGTCTTACTCTAGGGCCCCCTTCCTCGCGCCGGCCGCCTCGCTAGCCAAACTGCTCGCTGCCCATCCTCCGAAGAACATGAAAGTACGGATGGCCGGAATCTAAAGGGGGAAAAAGCCGAACAAGTAGCAAGGGCAGAGCAGCGCGGCGACAATCTCGTCCACGCTCCGCCACATTTCTGCGTGTCTGCGTGTCTGCGTTGCTGCTAGGACAAACGCTTTGCTCCTTCCCTTCCCACGCTTTCCGGACCCTCCTCGCATTCTTTGGCCCACCTGGGCACTTTCCCGGTGCCGTCTCTAACACCGACCCTATTTTTTTTCCTTCCGCATCCTCTGCCGCTCTCTCTTTCTACTTCTCACATCATCCCTACCCAACCATATCAGACTTTGAACGTCTTCGCGCCACCACGCACACGCGCACGCTGTCTTTCCCCTGTCCTCTCTCTCTCTCTCTCTCTCTCTCTCTCTCTCTCTCCCTCTCCCTCTCCCTCTCTCTCACTCTGCCCTCTCTTTGCCCTCTCTCTCTTGTCGCCTCTCATTTTCTCTCTCCCTCCCTCTCGCTCGCTCGCTCTACTTCTTTCCTCCACTTCATTCGCTCACATGCCCACTGACCCGCCTTCTCACTTACGCCATCTGCCTCGCTACACCACAATGGCGTTGACCGCCCGCTATTGATACCGTGTCCAGTCCTTGATCTTATTGCACGGTGTGACTGGCTTATGGATCGTCCCTCCAGCGCTCCAATCTCCCCGGCCCGCGAACAAGCCTCGCCAGCCCTGCACGCCTACGCGTTCTCCCACTTTTGCCGAGCTTTACCGACGCCTTTCCTTCTCATTTTGCCTGCGCCCTGCGCGTGTCGAGGTGTCGTCGCGATCTCCCACCAGCCATGACGCCCCTTGAAGCGCAACAGCCTCCTGTTTTCGACGGCGGCAGCAGTAATACGCCTCACAGTAACACCATCGCCAACGAGGCCATTACGCAAACCACGGCCGCCGCTCCCTCTACCGACGCCGCTGCCGCATCTCCATCCACCGTTGCGAAAAAGCCGCAGTCTTCCGCTGACTCGGCGCATCCCCCGATTTCCGCAGAAGAAGTACCCACGTCGGACCCCGGCGCGTCCACCTCAAAACCCAAGCAACCACCAACGCCGGCATCCGCATACTCCGTATTGCCAAAAATGTCCGATCCAGCACCTGTCCCCTCTGCCAGCTCGCCGAATATGAACGCGGCCGTCTCGAATCGGCCACTCAAAGACGCCGGCGATGCGGCCAAAATCACCAGCCATCCCATGAGTAGTACGGCCGCAAACAACTCTTCAAATAGCTCCTCAAACAGCTCAAGCGGTTCAAACGGCTCCTCTTCAGCCGGCGGGGGCCCATCTCCCTATGGGACACGCTCACGCAATCGAAATGGGGCTGCACGGCCAAACTACGCCGAGGACAAGGACATTGACATGGACATCTTTGAGATGTACCCCGAGCGCCGTGGCGAGGATCTCAAGCAGCATCTACGGGCCCGAGCCATTGGCTCTCCGGCTGGCGACGGATCAACATCATCCGCCGCCTTGCTAGACAGGGACTCGCTTCGTTCGGGGCATGGCGGCTCCAGTCTCGGCAGCGACGCGACGCACGAGAAAAGCCGCAAACCACTACCAACGTCAGCAGCATCCGCTCCCGACGAGCACCAGGGCAAGGCCGCAAACACCAGCGGCGCTAGCGACGACACAGACGGCCATGCGGGCAGCAGAACGGCCAACAGCGCAGGCAGCAACGGCAACGACGGCACTCGGAACGCCAATCACGGTAGCAACGAGACGTCGTCACCTCACCCCCACCCGTCAAAGGACAGCCACGGTGCGGCTGCAGCCTCTTCTGCAGCACACGCTGGTCCGACCAACCCGCGAAAACGCAAGGCGACATCGAGCGCTGAAAAAGCGACCGCTGCCGCTACCGCTGCCGCTGCCGCTGCTGCTTCCGCTGCCGCCACCCATCACTCCACGCATGCGCCTTCCAACAGTGCGGCCAAGAAGACCGGGACGCTGGCGGCCCATGCCGCCCATCCTGCCTCTGTCTCGGCCGCCAAGAGCGGTCTGAAAGGCTACTCTGACACCAACTTGGTCACCTTTGAAAAGTGCAATGCCAAGCCAAAAGAAGGCAAACTGGTGGCCGATGACGGCACAGTGCTTAACGTCAACGGTAGGTTGCGCGCTCGTTTGGTACAGGACCTTGAGGGTCTCTACGCAGTCCCTTCGGCATCACCCGTGGCCAGGGCCATCGTGCCACAACAGCAAGAGTACTCAAGCTAACCTGCCAGACCACGTATATCTGGTTTGCGAGCCTCCGGGAGAGCCGTACTATCTGGCCCGCGTGATGGAGTTCCTCCATGCCAAGAACGACACCTCGCTTCCCGTGGATGCGCTGCGCGTCAACTGGTACTACCGCCCGCGAGATATTGGCCGCAAGGCGCAGGACACCCGCTGCGTGTTCGCCACGATGCACTCCGACACGACTCCTCTGACTGCGTTGCGCGGCAAATGCACCATCAAGCACAAGGCCGAGATTGACCATCTCGACTCGTTTCGCAAGACGCCGGACTGTTTCTGGTTCGAAAAACTGTATGATCGCTACATTCAGAAAAACTATGAAGTCATCCCAACCTTTCAGATCGTCAACGTGCCCGAGCGGGTAAAAAAAGTCCTGGATGAGCGCTGGCGCTACGTACTCGTTGAGCAGGGCCGCGGAAAAGACCTGACTGCCGCCGCCAAACAATGCAGGCGATGCAGCGGCTTTTGTGCTAGGTACGCTCTTCCCATCATTTTCGCCCCATTCCCAATAATTCTCCACTTTGGGTGTGGGATGGGAACACTAACTTTTCTCCACTTTTCAGCAATGATTCGGTAGACTGCGCTGTGTGCGGGCATACCTACCACATGAACTGCGTGCGCCCGCCTCTTCTGAAGAAGCCCTCGCGCGGGTTTGCCTGGTCTTGTGCCGCCTGCAGCCGCGCCCAGGAACGGCTCTTGGAAGCCCGGCATACTCCCAACGTCATCGACGGCCGCACGCCCGAAACGACCGCAGCGGGCGGCGCTGCCACGACGGCAGACGAAGAGGAGTTTCTCGACGAGGACGACGAGGACCATGCCAGCAACCCCGAGACTGGGCGGACCAGCCCCGACGAAAAGGGCGAGACACACCTTCCCGCCACCGCGGAACAGCAGTATCAGGCAAGCCTCTGGCCCTACCGCTATCTCGGCATCCACTGCAAAGTCGAAGATGCTCTGGACTACGACGATCGGATATATCCCCGCGCTGCCACCCGCGTGGGTCCGCGACATCAGGCGAACGTGCAGGCCTGGCCCGGCCAGCCGGTGCAGTACGTGAAGCCGCCCGACATCAAAAAGGCCACCCGCCGCGAAGCCCGCCAGAACAAGGAGGCCCTGGCGGCCTATGAGAGGGAGCGGGAAAGGCGCCCCAAGTGGATACAGGACATGCCGGCAGGCTATGTCGAGCGTGGCCTCGATGAGGACGACCCAAGATGCACCTCCACCCTGCTCTACAGACCGCCTGCGGCGCCTGTGGGCGGTGTGCCAGCATCGCATAGCGCGATGTCTGCCTCGCCCGGGCCTGGACCGGATGGAGACTTGTCCAAAATGGATGTGGATCTGCCCGACGAGCCCAGCAACACGGAAAGGAAAGCGGATTGCGAGGAGATGCTAGCCCTGTCTGACGCCGACATTGACGCCTATATGAGAGACGCCGTCAAGATGAACGACAAACTCGGCCTGCCTCCACGATCGACGAACCTGTACGATATGGCCATGACACTGCTGTACAAGAACAGCTTCGACTCCAGAAAGGCTCTCGCGCAGCTGGAAAAGCTGTCCGTCCGCGACTTCAAGGAGCCCATCCTGACGTCTGCCGAGCTGAAGCGTTTCGAGGATGCCGTCTCCAAGTTTGGCTCAGAGCTGCATCTGGTCACGCGCCACGTCAAGTCGGTCTTTTACGGCGACATTGTCCGCTTCTACTACGCCTGGAAAAAGTCGGACCGTGGGAAGCAGATATGGGGAAGCAACGCCAGCCGGAAAGGCAAGAAGGAAGCCAAGGAGGCGAAAGAAGCAAAGGAAGCCAAGAAATCGGAGACGAGTGCCGGAAACAAGATCCAAGACGACATTGCAGACGACGTGGATGATTCGGCCTTTGACGCGGACAAGGCCGCTGGGATGAAGCGCCAGTTCATGTGCAAGTTCTGCAACACAAAGGCATCGAGACAGTGGCGGCGTGCACCCAACGCCCCGCCCACGGCGGTTCTCGGAGAGTCCTTGGCCAGCGGCGGCAGCAAGCATTCCAACCGTGACAAGGCGCACCAACAGAGCCAGCAGCAGTATGTCCCTTCGCTGTGCCGCCGCTGCGCAGAGCTTTGGCGCCGCTACGCCGTGCAGTGGGAGGACATTGAAGCCCTCACCCAGAAAGTCGCCAGCACCGGCGGGCGCTTGGTGAAGCGGAAACTGGACGAGGAAATCATGAAGGAAATCGCGACGGCCGACGACATGATGCGCATCACCGAGGCCGCCCACAGTGCCTCGCGCCAGCGGCAGCAGCAGCACAGCTCCGCACCGGCCGCCCAGCGCGGACAGGAGCCGCCACGCAAGAAGCTCAAGGGACAGCAGGGCAGTGTCGTCAACACCTCGGATACAGCGAGCGAGCCGAACTCGGACGCAGCGGTCTCGGGCACGACCAGCAACAAGAAAAGGGACCGAACAGCCGACACGAAGAACACTGCTGAGAAACTGGATAAAGTCGACAAGACGGCTGCGACTACGGCCACAGCCGCGGCCGCGGGCACGGCCACGGCCAGCAAATCCAGTGCTCCCAATGGCGCGACGTCACGAGCGGCCTCCCACACCTCGGTCGGGCCCGCGGACCTCGAGCTACCGGAGCTCAGAAAACTTCCCTGTGCGGTTTGCCACCAGTTGGAGCTGCCCACGGGCAGCCAGCGCCTGTCGTGCCGGGACTGCCGCCTGACGGTGCATCGCAGCTGCTACGGTATCGGCAACCGGCCGCTGTCGGGGAAATGGGTGTGCGACATGTGCAATAACGACCGGAACCCCCAGGTGTCCATCGACTACCGATGTGTACTCTGCCCTGTTGTGAGCACCGACCATGAATTCGTGGAACCGCCGCGGGTAGGGCACCGAAAGAAGTCGGAAAAGGAGCGCGAGCGGGAGCGGGTCGAGCGGGAGCAGATGCTGAAAAGTGTCGAGCTCTACCAGCGTCGGCAGAAGGAGCTGAACAAACCGGTCACCCCCCGGGAGGCCCTCAAGCGCACGGCAGACAACAACTGGGTCCACGTGACATGCGCAGTCTGGACGCCCGAAGTCAAGTTTGGCAACGCGTCGCTGCTCGAGCCCAGCGAGGGCATTCCGTCGGTGAACCGGGCACGGTACGACGAGATCTGCCGGGTCTGCAAACACAAGGGCGGCGCGTGCGTCTCCTGCCACCAGTGCCGGGTGCTGTTCCACGTCGAATGCGCGCACCAGGCGGGCCACATCTTCGGCTTTGATCTTGCCCAGGTGAAGGGCTCGCGCAGAGACAAGGCCGCAAACGGAGTCTGTGGCCAGATGACAGCCGCGATCTGGTGCAAGGAGCACGTGCCCCTCAAGAACTCCGTGTACCTGATGCACGAGGTGATGGAGGAGTCGGACCCCCACCGAACAGCCTTGCAGCTCTATGTGGAGAACTACAAGCAGGCCGATCTGACGCTGACGGGCTGTGCGCGGAAAGCCAACCTGCTCTCGCTGGCGGCCAAGATGACCGGCGCCGCGGCCAACAGTCCGCCCGGCTCCAGCTCCACGGACATGTACGGCAGCCACCAGCAGCCAGCATCATCCTCACCGCAGCCGCTTGGCAGCGGCACGAACGGCGCAAACAGCGGCAGCAGCAGCAGCAGCAGCAGCAGCAGCCGGGCAGTGGTGCCGGCCAATCTTGGCGACGACGGATACAACGGCGTGGACCGGACGCCATCCTCCGTGGAGGAGGCCCTGCGGCCCGGCGGAAAGATATGCCTGACGTGCGGATCGGACATCAGCCCCAAATGGTATCCGATCGACGAAGCACAGGCACTCGCATTGACCAACGGTTTCCACGGAAGGCTGGGGGTCGAGTCACAACGGTTCGTTGCTCAGCGCAACTTCCAGTGCCACAAGTGCCGGAAAACGGGTCAGCGTCCTCCTTCCCTGGGCCATATCGCCTCCATCGTCAAGCAGGAGGAGGATGTGTACGACAACCCATTGCACAGCGTCGCGCCAGAACACCAACAGGCCCGGGAGCAGCAGCAGCAGCAGCAACAGCAGCAACAGCCTCCTCCACCTCATCAGCGGCAGCCGTATGCTGGTGAGTACGGCCTCGGCCCAGCGGAACCGGAGGCCCACCATGCCTTGTTGGCGGCATCACGGCCGCAGGCATCGAGGCGAATCATGCCGTCGCCGGCGGCCATGACGGCGCTGCGCTCGCCTGATACATCCCGGTATTGGTCATCCAGCAATAACAGCAACAGCAACGGCAGCGGCAGTGGCAGCGGCAGCGGCAGCGGCAGCGGCAGCGGCAGCAGCAGCAGCAGCAGCAATGGGCTCGTGGCAAGCACGGCCACGCCGCCGCAGCAGCTGGGGCCGACGCAATTGCCGCCTCTGCCGCATCCGGTGCCGCCGCCGCCGCCACCTCCTCTGTCGTCGATGCGGTCATCACCCGGTGGCGGCGCTCATCCGCCGCCGAGTCATCTGGCACCTCATGCTGCGCTTCCGTCTCGGGCCCCGCGTGTTTCGCACACGTCGCTGTCGCCTCCGATTCCGCCCACGCACCATTCGGCCGCCGTCGCTGCCGCCGCCGCCGCCGCCGCCGCCGCCGCGCTGCCACCGTCATCTCAGACCCTGCTCTCGTATCACAACACGACAGCATCGCCACCGACCTACTCGGACTGGCGACGCTCCTCGTCGGGGCCGGCTACGCAAACAGCGCCCTTGCCGGCGGCCCGGCGTGACGCGTTGGTGCATCCTGCGTCGTCGTCCTCTTCGTCCAGCGTGACACGCAACCTCCTGCGGCCACCACCGCTTGCGAACCTGCCGCCCCCATCCATGTCCAGTCTTCAGAGCGGACCGTCCAACAGTCTCGGCCATGTCGAGTCCGCTTCCGTCGCTGCCAACGAGCTGGCTTCGCCGCCTCGGCGGCTGGGTGTGCTTCCCCCGGCATCGTCGGCCTCGGGCACTCTGGGCGGCGTCCCGGGCTCCTCCTCTTCTTCGGGGGGCCCGGCAGGGCCATATGGACACGGTCACCCGTACAGCCAGCCGTCGTCTACGTCCATACCGTCCATCCTGACCAGCGGGAGCGTGGCCACGACCAGCCGTGGTGCGTTGCACCACCACTCTTATCCGCAGGTGCTGCATCCACGCCGGTCGTCACCGTCGAGATCGCCGTCTGCGTTTTCCAGCGCTACACTCGGAGCCAACAACGTGACTATGGAAGACTTTACGACCTTGGGCCGCGACAGAGGTCCGTCATCTGGCACGTTTCCGCGGCCCAGCGAAACCCGCAGTGGAAGTGCAGCCAGCTCCAACCCATCGCTGAGAAATCTGCTCTCTTAGGGTTGGTTCTCTTGTGGTTTCTTGTTTTTTTCTCGTTTTTTGCTCTTTGTTTATTTCCTGATATTCTTTTTTTGCCAGCAAGGCTTGTATTATATGGGTCGTGCATTTTGCTCATTCGGCGCTTGGTCTAGCCCTCACTGGAGGTTCATAGCTTTGTGTCTGACGGTCTGTATTATCATATTGTCGAGGGTTATGCCGTTGTATATTTGTACCTATCTACGGTCAAATTGTGGTCTGGGGGAACAACAACAGCTTTGGCGCATATAGACGACCCAAGGATGGGTCGAAAGAGGCTTATATAACGGCTGAAAATCAGACAGGACCTTTAGGAAGGCCAAATCATTTTCAGGCAGCTTGATGTCCTTCTTTTGAGTATACCCGCTGTTCTTCCCCAATGTCCTCGTTCCTGGAGACGTTAGTCAGGATAAGACAATTGGATTCTGTAGACAACCCACCATAATTCGGGGCTTTTCTCGATAAAGGCGTCCATGAGCGCTTTGCACTCGGCATTGTCGACAACCACAACCTCGACGCCGCGCTGCTTCAGGTAGCTCTCGCCCCCGAGAAAGGTCTTGTTCTCGCCAATCACGACGCGCTTGATGCCGTACAGAATGCAGGCGCCGGTGCCTGTTGGTTAGGAAATGTAGCAAAGGAAATGACAGAATGAATAAATGACAGAATGAATAAATGACAGAATGAATAAATGACAGAATGAATAAATGACAGAATGAACAAATGATAGAATGACAAATATCAGACGAGACAAAACACAAAACTCAACAGACAAAGCACGGCTTACACATATCGCACGGCGACAGGGTTGTGTACATTGTGCTTCCTGTTCGCGTCAGCACAAGTCTCCCATTGTCGTTCCCTCTCGATCCTCCGCGCTCGCACGCTCTCACCCTTGTATGCACTGGCGGGCAGCCGTCCCGTGTTGGCGAGAGCCGAGGTTTCGCCCTGGCCCGGTCAGTGCTGGCTGTTCCGGCCGCGGCAAGGGGTGGGGGGGCTGTGATCAACGCACGTGGTGGATGGGAGAGCCCAGCTGCACGCGCTGGTTGTGTCCTTTTCCCAGCAGCGTGCCGTCTGCGGCCACGAGCGCGGCACCGATCTGGAGAAAACTGTCAGCAAAGCCGACAAGGCCAGCAGCATCCATCCACTCCGCTGCCACCTACAGGCACGCCGCCCTCTGTAAAGCTGGCCTTTGCCTCGGCAATGGCCACCTGGAGAGCTTCTTCGTCCGTCATTGCGAGGAGGGTGAGCCGGTCTGTGATCGTTACAGAGAAGGAAAAAACTGCGGTGTTAACATTGACAAAGCCCGGGGGGAGATAAGAGAGAGGGATGATAGCCCGTACGTAATTTGTGAATTAATCCCACGTCTGGCCTCTTTTTCAACTAAATGCCTCGACTCTTCCACCTTGTACTGTCGGAATGCAGTGATGTCGCCCGATTACTAATCATGACTTCAGGCCACCGTTATGGAGTTCTAAACTTAGCGTCCTGGGCTTCCGAAGTACGACGTCGTCTCAGCTGTTTTCCCCTGAAGCAACTTTCAGCCTTGCATACTTTTTTTTTTTGATTTTCGTATCCACCGTGCAGATTGGCCTTTATGTTTAGATCCTAGGAAGAAGGAATCAGCTGCGTGGCCAGGCGTCAGGTGCGTTTCTTCCCCTCTGATGAGCCATCTGTTTGTTTTTGCTTTACTGACTCTTTAGCCTCATTATCACCAGCTTTTCTTTTCCCGGCGTTGCGACACCACCCGTTGCTGCCTGCCAGCAAAACCTTACACTCTGCTCCTGTCCTTTTTGCACGCGAAATAGTTTCAATGTCGGCCGATCGCTCCACCGCCGCCGCCGCTGCCGCCGCCGCCGCATCACCGGCCCCAGTCTCCCCGCTACTGTCACCGTCTCCGACCCCGTCGACACCTCGCCTATCCTCCTCGTCCCCACCGCCCTCCTGGATGAGCCGCCCAAACGATGGCGGTCGAGGCCGGGGCGGCGGAGGCGGCGGAGGCGGCGGGGGAGGCGGTCGGGAAGGAGCGGGCAACAATAACCGGCTCGGCCGGGCCAGCATCGACAGTATCAGCTCGGCGGACCGGTCGCTGAGAAGCAGCCGGCGGACCGAGCGCTGGAGCGGCGGGTACGGGGGCCGTGGCGGCGGCGGCACCGGCAGAGCAGGGGCCGGAGGGGGCCTGCGCGGCCTGAGAGCAGCGGCGCAGGAGACGCTGGCGGCCCTGTCCGCGGGCGCCAGCGCCACGGCCCGGCACGGCCTGGCCTACTTTGTGCGGCTGGCGCCCTTTCAGCGCGTGCTGGTCGTGCTGGCGGCGGCGGCGGCGCTGGTCCTGGGCGCGCTCGCGCTGGTCTACAGCCACCGCATCTTTGCCGCGCTCGGGCCCATTGCCAAGGGCTGGCGGGACCTGCCGGGCGGCTGGCTGCTGGTCTGGGGCATGATCTTCTTCACGGCCTTTCCGCCCGTGATCGGCTACAGCACCGCCTGCACCATTGCCGGGCTGGTCTACGGCTTCCCCTGGGGCTGGCCGCTGGCCGCGACGGCCAACGTGGCCGGCAGCCTGGTGTCGTTCCTGGCCAGCCGCGGCGTGCTCAGCCGCTACGTCGACCGCCTCGTCGGCTCCGATCCGCGCTTCCTGGCGCTCAGCCACGTGCTCCGGCACGACGGCCTCTGGGTGCTGGCCGCCGTCCGCTTCTGCCCGCTGCCCTACAGCCTGAGCAACGGCTTCCTGGCCACCATCCCCAGCATCACGCCCTACGCCATCTCCATGAGCACGGCCATGGCCAGGTAAATCTTGCGAGTCTTCTTCTTCTTGTTTTGTTTTACACTTTGATCAAAGGCAGCTGCTGACATCCAGCCCGAAACTCCTCGTCCACGTCTTCATCGGCAGCCGCCTCGCCAAGCTGGCGGAAGACGGCAGCTCCATGTCGGCCGGGGCCAAGTTTGTCAACTATGTCAGCATGTTCGTCTTCGGTCTGGTCGGCGTCAGCATCGGCTTCATCGTCTTTCGCCGCACCATGGCCCGCGCGGCCGAGATTGCCCGCGAAGAGGCCGAGGAGGAAGGCCGGGCCGACGGTAGCGGCGGTGGCAACGGCAACGGCGCCGATCCTGCCGGCAGCATCTACGCCGACCTTGCCCATAGCCGCGACGACGACCCGCTGCTCGATCCCAACGACACCGATGTGGCCGCGCTGATGGACGACGACGACATCTCACTCTGGGCGACAGACCAGTTTGCCGATGGCGACGGCTTTGTTGACAGTATAGTAAATACGCCGGCAGGCACGAAAGCGAGTCGCCCTGATTCTCACTGAAGGGCACTGGAATGAACATTGTTGCATTGGATTAGGAGCACGAATAGGGACAGATAGAAACGGGCATCACTTCCACGGGATAAACAATCTTGCGTCTGTCACCAGTGCACATTACTTGATGATATATAATGATTTCAAATAGCCGCTCCCAGGTATCATGGCACATAATTCATACATAAAAATGCGGGAAAGAAAAAGAAAAGAAAAGCACTACTGGTCTCCACCAGGGTTCTGGAAGCTCCGCATAAGCTGCACCGCTTGCTCGATAGGGTAACCAATGAACACGGGCCCGGTAAACACCATTTGCGGAGCACCCGGCCGCGACTTGGCTGCGTCTCCGGCCGGCGCGGCGTTGATAAACACCGGCGGAGGAGGCTGCTCAACCGGCGCAGCTTTCTGATCCGTGCGTTCCATGGCCGAGTTGAAGAATTGCTTCCCCGAGTCGGCGCCGACTCCGGTGGGACGGCCGTGTGAAACCAAACTGCCGTCCTTTTTCACGGGATGCGGCACCTCGCTCTTCTCGTGCTTGAGAGACGGCGGTTTCGCGTCTGCACGCACAGCCAGTTTGGAGTGGTCAAACGGGCATCGTCGCGGCTCCGGTTCCTTGGACGGTTGTCCGCCTCGGCTCGGACTGGGCATGCGGACAGGCGCGGCTGGCGGAGACATGGGAGGCACAACGTCCTCGTCCGGCATGGACAGCATGGGGACGACAATGCCCCAGGGGCGGCTCGGCGACTCTCCCAATCGGACCTCCTTGAGCGGCCGGTCGAAGCGGCTTTCTCGCTCCGAGCTGGCATCTCCGCTATCAAAGTCGGCGCTGTGGTCTTCTTCCTTTTCGGTCTCCGCGTCATGACCGCGGCCGCCTAGACCGAGGCCGTGGTCGTCGTGGCTCTCGCTTTCGCGCGCTGGGCGGTTGTCGCAGGAGCCGGAGCCGTCCAGCAACGCAGAGTCCACTTCGCTTGCCCCGACGCCGTGGGCCCAGCTCTCGACGCGCTCGTTTGACGCTCGGTGAATGTCCGACCGGTCCGCACTCGCTGCAATGGCCTTCTCGTCCTCGTTTGGCTGGAGCATCGGTTGGTGGAACTGGCCCAGGCCGGTGATCATGTTGACCAGACTGCCGTACTTGGCGTCGAGCTTGCGGATCTGCTCCTCATTCTTGTTGTACCTCTTCAAGCATATGGCATGGCTCCGAGGGAGGTTGTGCTTGTGCGTCTCGACGTAGTGTGCAATCTCCTCGGGTGAGTGCTGGTTGAGAAACCGGATCGGACACCGGGCCGCTGCACTACTGGACGGGGCTCCTTGCGATGCCACTTCGTCCAGCATGCCTGCGCAGATCGGATCGCTAGAGTCATGGGGTGCCGAGGCTCGGTTGTCCTCCTCGGCCGTCCCGGCTTCTTTGTTCCGGTCTGCGCCGTCGTTCTTCTGCCCTTCTGCCTGCACCGCCTGCTTTGTCTGGCCGTGCTCCTCTTTCTCCGGCGACTGTTTTCGCAGCGCCGAGAGTGGGCACGCCAGCATTCCTTTCTTCCCCTCAATGGTAAAGTCTTGCTCCATTACGGTAGACATGGTGGTGATGGCTGTCCCCGAGGACGTTTCCTTGCTGGACCCGCCACTGCCATCCGTGCGAGCAGACAGCTGCTGGGCGGCACGCCGGCCATCTCGGATCAGAATGGCAATCTGGTTGTGGGAGCAGCCAGACTGCTGCTTCTTCGGCAGCGGTACGTATGAGCGCGGGATGGCTGGCTGGTGAAGATCAGGCGGCAGCTGTATTTTGGCCAGGGTTTCTGAGATTTCTGGAGCGGCTGGCGCGTACTTGTCGGCAAATAACTGGTACTGAAAACGTCCGTCAGCGAGTGGCAAGCCCGAAGAAGAAAAAAAAAGGAAAAAAAGAAAAGTATCCGTGAGTCAGAATTATGTTGGGTGTCTATCTCGGTTGCAAAAGCAACTCCAGATCTAGAGCTAATGATATTCATCATGAAGGCGGATGTTCTCGGGTGGCTTTGTAGCAAACAAGATGCACAACACATCTCGTGATCCAACATACGAACATACCTGCTCTGCAGCATAACGCAGCTTGTGTTCCAGGATTGTGTTGCGGTCAATCAAGCCTTGGACTTCATCGGCGAGTGCAGAAAACGACTCAATGAGAGTCTGGGTGTCATTCTGGCTATTCATTTCAGCGGCAGATAGCAGCCATTGGCAGTATTTGTTCAAGACATGGAGCGTGTGTGGGAGGAAGAGATGAAAAGTCGGTGCCCGACGTGTCGCTGATGAATCAGAATGGTGTGAGGAACGGTGCCGGAAGATCAATTGTTGGCAGAGATTGTTAGAATATATCACGTGTCGTACTGTGCGACCACGTGTGGGCACTGTGCGGCGATATCGCAACATCCCGCAGTTGCCTTTTACAGAAAGTAGAAGTCTGTCCTTCTCCTCGGACAAGATAGCTTTCTGCGCTAGATAAATGAACGTTTTCGAGATGCTACGATCTCCCTGACATACTTGCTGCGTTGCGCATCTGTGATTAACGGCCTTTATTGTTCAGGCGCTCTTTCTTTCCCAGTATATGGACCTGATCTCGCCTTGACAAGCTCACCCCGCGACGAACTGATCAGATGGCTCCTCCGGCCGAAAACGTGGCCCGGCCGCCACCGGCCACTCTCGTGAGCTGCCGTCTGCATGTTCTGCCTTGTGAGGAGCACCGAGCTCGTATTCCGTGTCGTCTCTGGCTAACCTCGGCCAGCCCAACTCCTGGTGG
The DNA here is from genome assembly GCA_019925645.1 of Graphilbum cf. rectangulosporium. NCBI lineage: Eukaryota > Fungi > Ascomycota > Sordariomycetes > Ophiostomatales > Ophiostomataceae > Graphilbum > Graphilbum cf. rectangulosporium. Next base: position 59,893 of record JADHKI010000071.1, read on the forward strand.
CCGAGCTCTTCTTTGATGTCCCGCTGGACTACAGCCAGCCCCACGGCGAGACCATCCGGCTGTTCGGCCGGGCGACTTTTCAGCACGACCGGGCCGCTATGCAGGCGGTGCCTCTGGGAGAGAGCGGCCTGGACGTGCTGCGTAACTTTTCCCGGCCCTGGCTGGCCTATCTGCAAGGCGGCCCCGGCGGCGGCAACCGAGAGCCGCAGGATCTTCCCATGACGCGCCTGCTCATCAACCAAGGATACCAGCTGCTGTACCTGGACTACCGCGGCACCGGCATGAGCTCGACGATCACGGCAGACACGCTGGCTCTGCGGGCCGGGCCGTCGGCGCAGGACCAGGCCGCCTACCTGCGCCTCTTCCGCGCCGACAACATTGTGCGCGACCTCGAGGCCGTGCGGCAGTGCCTGACGGCTGGCCTGCCCGACTACAAGCGGAAGTGGTCCCTCTTGGGCCAGTCCTATGGCGGCTTCGTCAGCCTCACCTACCTCTCCTTTCACGGCGACGGGGTGCGCGAGGTCTTTCTGACCGGCGGCCTCGCCCCGGTCAACAAGACCCCCGACGAGGTCTACCGGGCCACCTACCGCAAGGCCCGGCAGCGCAATGCCGCCTACTTTGCAAAGTACCCCGAAGACGTCCAGTCCCTCCATGCTCTGGCCGAATTTTTCCGCCGCCAGCCGCAGCAGCAGCCGCGGCAGCCGCCCGGCGTGCCCCTGCCCTCGGGCGGCCGCCTCACCCTGCACCGCGTGCTCACCTTTGGCCACAACTTTGGCTTCCACGGCGGCCTCGACACGTCGCACGCCCTCATCCTCCGCATGGCCAGCGACATTGAGCGCTTTGGCTTCCTGACCCGGCCAACGCTCGTGGCCGTTGAGCAGTTTATGCCCCTGGACATGCAGCCGCTGTATGCTGTCCTGCACGAGCCTATCTACTGCTTCGCCCCGGGCGTGGCGTCTCGCTGGTCTGCCCTGCGCGTTGGCGCCGACCTGGAAGGCTACGGCTGGCTGCGGGAGGAGGACATCCAGCCACGCTCCTCGCTGCTTTTCAGCAGTGAGATGATTTGTAAGTTCTCTTTCCAGATCCCTCACTCGATCCCTCACTCGATCCCTCACTCGACAGCAGAGCACCGCTGACTTCCAGACCCCTTCATGTTTGACCTCTATCCCGAACTGGTCAAGTTCAAAGAGGTAGCCCAACTCCTCGCCGACTACGACCAGTGGGAGAGTCTCTATGACGAGCAACAGCTGGCCAGCAACAAGGTTCCCGTCTACGCCGCCAGCTACATTGACGATCTCTACGTGGACTACGAGCTGGCCAAGGAGGCGGCCCAGAAAATCGGCAATATGCATGTTTTTGAAACCAATACTTTATATCACAATGCGATCCACGTCCGCTCAGAGGACGTGATTGCGCATCTCATCCGGCTACGCGACGACCCCATAGACTAGATGACTCCTTCCCTAGGCTGATCTGCTGGGGAAACACTGAATATGATATGAGACCAGACTTTTGTGTAAGATTTATGTAAATTGCTTATTCTATGTCCCCTTCTTTCAGCGGCCGCGTCCCACTGCTACTTTGGGAGCATCTTTGACAGAAGAATCGCGCACAAGCAGCTTTACCTTCCCCTCGCCAATCTCCACGCCTTGGGACAAAATGTCGGCCTGGTCGGATTGCCCGCTCGAGCGTGGTGTGGCACCGCCACCGGCTGTCTTGGCACCGGGCGAAGGGGATGCCAGAAACTCCCTGCTGGAGCCGCTCGAGTCGCCTTCGCTGCTCTTGGCGCCTCCGGATCCTCGCGTCAGAGACTTGTCCCAGCTGCGTGCGTCAATGCCCAGGATGCCCCCCATATTGTTGCGGTCGCTCGGGACGGAGAACTCGCGATACGCATAGCGCCACTCGTTGAGAAAGCTCCGGATCGCCTTGCCAACCTTGTCCTTGCCGTTCTTGCTGTGGTGCCCCGTTCCGGTAATGGCATATATCGGCCGCACCTCTTTGCTGTTGTCGAGAAGCACGCGCTCCAGATACTCCACCGCCTCCTCGGCGTGGAGTCCGTGCAAGTCCACGTAAATCTCCTGGCTCGACGAGCTGTGCTTGTTGCGCTCCTCGTACAGTTCACGGGCCGCCTCCCGGTGGGCCTTCCTCATCAGGTCGTTCTCGCCCTGTCCTCGTAAGCTGAGCGCCTTTGCCGCACGGGCGTCGTTGCGGTTCCAAGCTTGAGCAGCGCTGAATGGAAATACACGTCAGCATGTATTCTTGACACTTTCGGGCAAGCACGCTTGCTTACCTCTGCAAAAACTTGTTTCTCAAGCCACCATGCTTAATGGCTTCCTGGCGCGCTTTGAGGTAGGCCCGATTGGCACTGACCCCCGTTTCCAGCCAGGGGATGTGCTTCGGCATGGGGATAGCCTGTGCGGCGGCACTGTTCTCTCCGCGCAGATTGACCATGCTGCCATTTCGACCAAGCTTTCGCGGCCCGAGCCGGGATCCACCAGCCGCGACTTCGGGCCCCGGCGAGGGTGACATTTTCACAATGTCAGCCAAGGAATTGGGCGTGGAAACGCCATCCTTGTGGTGCCCATGTCCGCCTCTTTTGCCATGATGCTTCTTCCCGCCCGCCTTGGCAGAGGCCGATCCCAGAGAGGGGAAAGCTTCGGTATCGTCAAATGAAGGTGCTGCTTGATTGCCATCTCTGACACGCATCTGGTGTCGACTGCTGGGACGAGACCGCGGCCGGGCATTCTCGCCTGCAAGACTAGCACCGCCAGACACGCCAGATAGTTTGAATCCAGGCGGCGGTGTTAGCCCAACGGCTGGGTAGTTTCCAGAGGCAGGAAACAGCGCCAGCTGTTCGGGCGTGCCTGATTGCGGTTGTAGAATGGGAAAGGCATTGTAGTCTTGGAGCTGGATGCCGCCTCCCGAGCCCATCTGTTGCGTTGGGGGCGTGTTCGTCCCATCCATTGTGAATCTGCTCAACAGATGCGCCGGATCGTGTGAGAAGACGCACGTCTGCCCAGCAAGGCAGTTTCCTGCTACCCAGTATCTGACACGGTTAGTCCCATGGTGTCCCGGGTACATTACGGCAAAAAGAGACGCAAGTCTCAACTCACTTGCAGATATGATTGCTCAGGTCGTGGCTGAATCGGCAATCTGCACGGAGACACTGGCCCGTAGACAGAAAGAACTTGCACAGCACCCCGGATTTCTGCTCCGCTGGAGTAGTGGGCCTGCCTTCGGGTGTCATAGACTTTCCGATTAGGACGCCGCCAACAGTCTCGTCTACGGATGAAGATATCGACGCCGAGGTCGTTCCTTGCTCTGTGGTTGCGCGATCTATGGAAAAGGCCGGCAGGTCCTGCTGCTGTTGCTGGCTCTCCATGATCGCGGTGATGGTAGCTCCCAGATCGTAGCCGTGCGCGGCGAGGGCAGCGTCAATCTCTTCGTCGGTCCGGGTGTGGCCAAGAATCGATCGCAGCATATCATAGGGCGTCATGTCCGTCTGCTGTGATGTGAAGGAGAACTCGGGGGCGGCGGCGTTCAGTCCACTGGATGTTCCCACAGAGGAGGTGACACTGGCGGCATCGTCGCTGACGAGCCAGTCAACATTGTCAATCTGCTGGGAGTCTCCAGAAATCTCGGCAGCAGGCGAACAGTCACTGGCAAACTCATAGGCATTCAGGCTAGGGCTGTGCGGAATAACTGGAGTGGCAAACGCCAGGCGTGGAGAGGGCCGCGGCGACCCAAAGGGGGAGGCTGTAGACGACTTGTTTGCGCGGTTGAAAGACGGCGGCACAAACCCAGGAGGGGCTAGCGGGCTCACGCCCAGACGAGGAGAACCGGAGAGCGGTGTGGATGAGCCCCGCCAGGAAGCCGGGGAAGGTCGGCGCAGGATCGTCTGCCGTATAGGAGGCGGTGATGTGGCGGTACCGCCTCCTTCACGATATCGCCAAACAGCATCTAAGACGGCATTTTCCAGAACCTGGCCCTGAAGAGACGTTTCCTTCCTGAGCAGATCCTCAAGCTTTTCGATCTTGTCCTCCTCTTCAAGAGTTGCATCCTGTAAGACCGGCAGGCAGATCTCGTATGTTTCGTCCGAAACCATGGTGATAGCTGAGCAGCACCAGAAGGGGCGGCGAATATGCCCTGTAGTGGCAGCTCGTCAACGAAAAATAGCAAAGATGAAAGAAAGAGAAAAAAAGGGGGGGGTGGGGGTTGTGGTGTAGGCAAAGGCTCAAGTCGAGCGACGTTCTTTGGCGCGGGATAACAGTCTGAAAAAGAAAAGTATATCGAGTATCTGGGAATTCCGATTTTTTTCCGGAAAAAAAAGGAAGGCCGTCGTCTCGTTGGTTGCTCGTTAGCAGTTGAGAGAGGCGATAGGGGTCAGAGCCGACGCAGGCTTGATTTGAGCTTGCGCAGTCGAGCAAAACGGGCAAAAGGACGAGGTCATCGAAGGCGAAGGATCCAGTACGAAACAGGCCCGCTTTGCCACATGATGGCACGAAGCTATGGAGAGAAATATGCTGAAGCGGTCAGATGAGAAGAGAGAGGTCCGGGAAAGGAACTTTGGGGTGATGGAAGGGAAGGCCTGAGGCAGGCAGGAAGATCGCAGGATTGCGCGGTGAGCAAGATCATGAAAGGAGGCAGGCGCAAGGGACTGGGTTAACCAATTACCTCGAAAGAAAACCATGTACAATCAAACAGGGCGCACCGGCACGGCACGACCTACCAAGCAGAAGTGAAGAAGAAAATGGCGGAGACAGAAGCAACTAGGGCTGGAAAAGAGGTGTTGTCAAAAAGGGGCACGGAGTGTGGATGACGAAACAGGTCAGCGATGGTCGCAGATAAGGTGAAGGTTAGTTTTGGTGGGCAATCGGCACCAAAGCTGACAGGTTGTAGTCTTCGAGTTAGTTGCTCAGGAGTTTATATGGGAAAGCAACGGAATATTAATAAATGACCAGCTCGCCACTGCATTTGGGCATTAGGTAATGTTTATGTAATCGGAATCCACTGTTCCTATTGGTCGCTGGCGCTTTCTTGCTCAAGTGTCACAGGAATCAACACGGCTTGTGGTCATGGCGGCTCGTGAGTTGGGATATGCGGGTTAATTAGCAGGAAAAGCACTTTAGTGGTGCTGTGTATGCAAGATCAATGGCGAATGGAATGCGGGCCGTCGTTTTCTGGACTTGCCACGCTCAGTTCCCCTCAGCTATGTTTCAGATGCGGGAGACCAGATTATTGTACATGTTTGAATCTTGGTGTCCTCTTTTCTCCTTCCTCAACCTCCCCGGGAGACTTGGTCAAGAAGTTTACTAAACATTGAAAAATGATTTTTGTTAAATACCGAGAAAGCCTCAGTATATGGGTGTATACTTACTATTTGTTACCCAGATCAAGCACGCAGATTAAAGAGCCCAGATAATCTCAACTCAATGGATTTATATGCCCATGGCCGGCCAGATGGGGTGAACGTACGGGATCCATACCACTTTTAAAAATCAAATAAACGCTAGCACGCACGATTCCTCTTGGCTCCGAATCATGGCCGTCTATAGAGGCTTCTCCTGTCGTTAAGTTTTGGCCGTTTTCTCTGTCTTACTGTTACCAAGTCCTAATACCAACTCGAGTTTCCTCTGCTTTTTTTTTTTGAAGGCAAGCAATGTACTGGCTTCGCTGCATACTTTACCGGATGTAAATGCTGATTCAGATTGTCTTCACTTCTTCAAATTGTCTCATAAGCCTTTCTTCCATGCCTGCTTTTCCTTTCGATCAACTAAGCTGAGTTTCTACATGAGCTTGGGATTCATCATCTATGTCATCGCTAGTGTCAAACCCGAACGCAAAGGCAAATCCGCAACCACCACTAGGTTTATGGCTCGCTGTGGCTTCGACGACGTCCCGCTTGTCCCGTCGCTTCTTTGGATTCCGATCCTCGGCCGGCTGTTCACGCTCCCGACCCGTCACCTTTTCCCAGGTCCGCTTCCGCCGCGCGTCTCTTCGCTCTATTTCAGCTTGCGCTTTTCGCAACACATCTGGGCACTTGTCGGCCAGCCTCGAGACGAACATCTCGTATGGATCCGTCACCTCTTTTGCGAAGCCTGTCACCTGTTCCGGACGGTCCCGTAAAAAGAGCAGCACATCTGCCAGGTGCGATTCGGGTACGAAATTTTGCGTCAGCGCGATGCCGGGCTCCAGGTTCACTACAAGATGCCACCAGCCACTCGGTACGTGCAAGATCTCCCCGGCGCGACACACAGCTTCAACGCAGCCCAGATCCTGGCCTCTCCGGCGCGCCTCGGCGTGGAACTCGAGCAGCCATTCCGCAATACTCAGCGGGCTCGTGACCTCACTCTTGTCTTTGGACACAAACACGCCGGGCACGGCCACCGATGGCGGAAACATGACCCAGTACTTGGAACCGCAGACAACGGCGTTCCAGGCGCTGGTGCCGTTGGGATCCTTGTGAAAGGTAGAGCCGCTGCGGGCAGGCCCAATAATAAGCCAACGATGAGCCGGTCGCTCGGCGCCGAGCACTTGGAACAGATCCGGGCCGAAGCAGTCAGGGTTCGCGTAAGCTGATTCGGCCTTGCAGCATACAGGCGCCGTCGCGTCTGCCGTCTCGGCACTGTCGCCTCCGACCGCTATGCGCATCTTCTCCACGAACTTGCGGTCAAACAGATAGAGAGGGCTCTCGTCCGACGAATCGGAAAGGTACTGATCATACAGCGCGTACGGCCAGTCGACCGATTCCGCCCGAAACACCGTGTCGCCGTAAGCATCGCGGAATGTGTTCAGGTCCCAGTCACGAAGAACGGGCCAGGACCGGATGCAGTCCGTGAGTATGAACGGCGTGTCGGCCCAACTAGCGGCAAATTCCTTGTAGGAAAGGCTCTTGAATCGTGCAATCTGGTTGGCTTTGGGGATGTGCGCTGCAAATTGACCGACGCGAATGTTGCTGCACACGTACGGCCGGTGCAAGACGTCGGAGAACACCCGCCCGCAGTCAATCTGAAGGCTTCCTCGGTGTGTCTTCTTCTTCTCCAGGGTGGCTCGCCATGTCCCGTTCCATTCGGCAGGCGTCCATGCCGGAATCCTAGCACAGAAAAAAGAAAAGAAAAGTATATTTAGCAACGCCACCCATGTATACGTGGTGAGCGAGGATTTGCGTACGAGAGAGCCAGGCTCTTCCAGAGCTCGTCAAAGTTTGCAAAGGCAAAGAGGAACCTGCAGGTGAAGCCCAGCGCGGACAAGGATGGCGCATCGAGAAGCTCGAGGAGGTGCATCAGCAGCTCGTCTGGCAGGCACCGAAACAAGCCGGCGGCGGCTTTCGCATCGGGCCCGCTGGTGAGAAACCGGTTTCCTAGTGGCTTGATGCCCAGAGGGTGGGGAGGGACGGGAGTCGCATCATGTGAGGGCAGACGTTCAGGAACCAGCTCATGGCTGCGAGGCGGTTCTGGAACATCGAGATCCAGTTTCTGCGCCACATTCAAGGGCAAGTCTGATAACCGCATGGCTCTGGCAGAGATTCTATCGTCATAACCTCATACTTGCTATTTGTTAAGTGAGCTAGTTTAACAAAGGTAAAAGAAGCCATGATGCTGCCCAAACTACGTCTCGAACCAAAAAAAAAAAAAAAAAAAAAATAGCGGTGAAGGATAGTTTTTTGCCGCCTCGATAAAGATGCTCTCTATCGCTCCTGTGGGGTATATACGAATTCAACAGGTCAAGTTTGGTTTACGTTTGGAGCAAATCATATGTACACACGTTGGATGGACCTTGGCCGGCCAACTATGATTGTGAATAGTTGAAACATTTGAAAAAGAGAAAGGCAAGCTTGCAAGGCAAAGCAGCGTTTGATGCAGAAAGTTGAGGCACGAACGAATCCTCTGCGTGATATTTTTCAAAAGATAGTTACATTCCTGATTTTCAATCCCCGCTCAGAATCAAAGCGTTTTCGATATGCACGCAAATCATACACTTCAGCCCAGATGAGCTAACAAATCAAGGGAGGGTGAACGGGGCTGACTTCACCTCAGACATTGCCAGCCGTTGCATTCTGAGCGAGTTGCCCCTCCCGCAATCGCAAAGACTCTCGCTCATACAGTGCAAGTATTCGTGTATCTTACGTTGTCACCCCACCTGTTTGCTCGTCATAGACCGAGGAGAAAAGATTACTTATCAGCTTTTCTGCACCGTGTCAACCCCTCCGCTCGTCGAGAGTGGAGCTAAACTTTGAGCTACTCCGGAGGGCCATTAAAAATTTTAATGCTCTATTTTTTTGTCTGCCACCCCTCCTATTATTTAAGTTTTATTTTCGTGTCCCTCACAAAAAAAATTTAAATCCCACTTCCTCCCAAAAAAACTCAAACTACACAACCACATTGACACCACAGAGACGACTACACGTCTAGGTTTTGAACATTTCTCTTGTTTTTCTACAACAAGAGTGATTTTATCATCTGGATCTTTTGCTTCTCGATCTCTTTGACCGTTTCATTCACAAATTAGCCGGCTGGGACCCGCAGGACAACTTGTTTCTCGCCAGAAAGTCATATTCTCTGCGAGACATCCTTTCCGTGGCCTTTTTTTCTGCTTCACAACAGCAGTTTACTCTTTACGCTTCATTACTGTTCTAGATCACAAGCTGAGCTTGCGATCTAGAATCCTTCACCTACAAAACTCTCACCATGGCTGACAAAGGACTCGAGGATGTCCCTGAGGGTGAGTCTTGTCCTATTCACTTTGCCTTGTCCCGAGGGGCGTAAAGAGTAGATACGTCTTCACGTATCCGCTGCCCACGGCGCTCCTCTATGTGGTGGTTTTGTTTGTGGTTTCAACGAGGCGTGATGCTCAGATGCACGTCACTCTTTTCAAGAGCCGATTCAGTCACCCATCTGCGGGGTTGAGTGTTTGCTGAGCAAAGAGTTTTGATCGTCGAAAGAATCACCAGAGGCCCAAAGTGTCAAAGAAGCCAAAGCATCTCAGGCTAACGTACTTTCTCTCACAGGGCAGATCGAGTCGAACTACGATGAGACCGTCGACTCCTTCGACGACATGAACCTGAAGCCCGACCTTCTTCGCGGTAAGCATAGTTACCCGACGCACATACAAGTCTCTGGAACAGCTCGACAGTTTTCACGGTCCGGGCTTGCTTCTTCATGCCACATACTGACTGTTTCTCTGTCCAGGTGTCTATGCCTATGGTTTCGAGCGCCCGTCCGCTATCCAGCAGCGTGCCATCATGCCCGTCATCAAGGGCCATGATGTCATTGCCCAGGCTCAGTCAGGTACCGGCAAGACGGCCACCTTCTCTATCTCGGTCCTGCAGAAGATCGACTCCAACGTCAAGCAATGCCAGGCCCTGATCCTTGCTCCCACCCGTGAGCTGGCGCAGCAGATCCAGAAGGTGGTTGTCGCCATTGGCGACTTCATGAACATTGAGTGCCATGCCTGCATTGGCGGCACCAGCGTTCGTGACGACATGAAGGCCCTGCAGGACGGCCCCCAGGTCGTCGTCGGCACTCCGGGTCGTGTCCAGGACATGATCCAGCGTCGCTTCCTGAAGACGGATGGCATGAAGATGTTCGTTCTGGACGAGGCAGATGAAATGCTTTCGGTAGGCTTTTCTCTTTCAAGGATGTTTTTTCTATTTTGTACAGTGGTCTCTGGATCTAACTCTTCCGACAGCGCGGTTTCACGGAACAAATCTACGACATCTTCCAGCTTCTGCCCCAGTCCACCCAGGTTGTCCTGCTCTCGGCCACGATGCCCCAGGACGTGCTCGAAGTGACCACCAAGTTCATGCGCGACCCGGTCCGCATCCTGGTCAAGAAGGACGAGCTCACTCTGGAGGGTATCAAGCAGTTCTACATTGCTGTTGAGAAGGAGGACTGGAAACTGGACACTCTCTCCGATCTGTACGAGACCGTCACGATCACCCAGGCCGTCATCTTCTGCAACACCCGCCGGAAGGTCGACTGGCTTACCGAGAAGCTCACCGCCCGCGACTTTACCGTCTCGGCCATGCACGGTGACATGGACCAGGGCCAGCGCGACCTGATCATGAAGGAGTTCCGTTCAGGCTCGTCGCGTGTCCTGATCGCCACCGACCTTCTGGCTCGTGGCATTGACGTCCAGCAGGTCTCGCTGGTCATCAACTACGACCTGCCGGCCAACCGTGAGAACTACATCCACCGGATCGGTCGCGGTGGTCGTTTCGGCCGTAAGGGTGTTGCCATCAACTTTGTCACTGCCGATGATGTGCGCATGATGCGCGAGATTGAGCAGTTCTACAGCACCCAGATCGAGGAGATGCCGATGAACGTGGCCGACCTCATCTAATCTCTGCCCCCCTTCTTGCCACTGATCCCGCCTTTCTGGTTGTCTGAGGGAGGCAAACTTTTTTTGCGGAGCGGTCCCGAGCTGTGTGCGGTCCCGGAGTTGTGTGATTTAGCTGTTAGTCTCTGTTCCCTGGCTTTCTCTAATCGAAATTAGCAGAGTGGGGAGGGGAAAGGTTCTCAGGTTTCGTCTTTGGTATTGTTTGGCTTGCGCATTTCCCTCTGCTTTCTCTTCCGTCACAGCCTCTCGTAACAGGGCTAAGAGAGGAAAGAAACCAGTTTCAAAAAGTTGTCATGCATTATGAAGGTTTCTTTTTTTTTTTTCCTCGATCCATTAGAAACTCCCTTTCTTTCTTTCTGTGGAAGGGGCTCTGACACGCTGCTCTTTGATGAAGAGAAGTAAGAGAGTTATGTACTGGTTTGTCTCTTTTCTGTCTTGTCTCGTTATCTATTTGTTTTTAACGTCCTTTATATTCTTATGTCTATTTTAAAAGAGAGATGTCGTTTTCAGATGAATCCGATGGGAGCCAGGGTAGCTACCAAAAGAGCATAAAAGGGTCCATGTGAGTATCTTGTCTTGTCAAGCATGTGGAAAGAGCACAAGACAAATACTAGGCATGATGCTGCGTACTCCGTAGTTTAAGCCTTCACAGCCACACCAGAATGGGCCCACTTTTAAGGTGTGCGTATTTCGCGTACTTTGTAGGTCCTCCGTTGTAGCTACCTGAGATATTCAGCTACCACTTACCACTCTGCACATCCATTCTCCTTGCCTCTCACTGCTATTGGCATAATGACATCCAACATGGATCGCAGTCTGGACGAGATCTTGGCTGAGCAGAAAGTGAGTCCTCGGCTCCTTCTGCTTCTTTTTTCGCGACAGTTTCGCGACAAGGGTCTCGTGACTGACTTTCCGTTCTCAACCCAAAACAGAAACCTGGAGGTCGCGGTGGTCGCGGAGCTCGCAATAATGGCAACAGAAACAGCAGCAGGTCTGGGGCTGCACGGCGAAGCGATCGTCGGGGCGACTACCCCCGTGACGGTGTTCGAAAGGTACATGGGCAAAGCGTCTGAATGCAAAGTGGTGGTTGGGTGTTAACAAGTAGCAGGTTAATCTTCCACTCCCAAACCCCGAATACCCAGTCGAGAAAAGTTGAAACGCGGCCGAAGAATCGAAAGAGGGTGTTTTTATTACTCAATATCCGGCTGCCACGCATCTGAAAGTTCTGAAAACTAACAAGAAACCATGGCTCCTGGCCTTTGTTCTTTACCCTAGTCATACCGTGACGAACCTCAGAACAAGGAAGAGTATGGATAGCCCAATAACGACTACTTGCCCAGACTCGCTGACCTGTGATAGTGAATGGGTCCACGACCGATTCGACGACGATGGTGAGACCGACAAGTTTTGAGAATGCTAGGGGGGAGGGGGGGACACGGGCTCACAGCCGTCTTTGTTCAGATTCTGTTATGCACACCAAACCGTCCTGGAACGTCCGCGACTCGCCAGACCGGCAAAGGTTGGTCTCCAGCTCCGCAGGCCGTCCCCGAGACGCGTTTCTTCTAACCGATGGATTTAGCCAGTCGCAAAGCACCAAGATCCGAGTGACGAATCTCCATTACGAGTTGAGTCGGGAAGATTTGGAGGTGAGTCGGCATCATTTCCGGGCTGCACTCGGATCAGGAGGGCTAATTGGAAGGGCTTGTTTGGACGCATCGGGCCTGTGATCTCGGTCGATCTTCTGTATGACAGAGCTGGTCGGTCTGAAGGGACGGCCTATGTGACTTACGAATCCTATGACGACGCCAAGTCGGCTGTGCGCGAGTTTGACGGGGCCAACGCCAAGGGTGAGCACGACCAGGAGGAAAAGAAAGACAGGATTCCAAGAGGAGAAGAAAGACAGTGCTGACCAGGACCGCAGGTCAGCCGATTCGCTTGACCATTGTGGCGGCGAACTCGCGGTCTCGAAATGCATTTGACAGAGTCGTCAAGCCTGGCACGGGCCGCCCGCTTGCGGAGCGCATAACCCGTCCCGCAGACGGGGCCAATGGCCATTATGACAGGGGCAATGGCGGTGGCAGCGACGAAAGCGGCCACATGACCAGACAGCAGAGGCTGGAGGCAGCTGCGCGCCAGGGCATTGACCGTTATGTTCCCGGCGGAGGAGGTAGAGGAGGCGGGTCGAGATCGCGGAGCCCCTTGCCGAGAGGCCGCCGCGAAGGCGGGCGCCGGCCGGGAGAGAGGCGCGGGCCCGGGCGAACGGGCTCCGAGGGCACTGGCAATGGCGGAGGCGGCACGTCGGGGCCGAGAGCGGGCCAGGCCGGCAGGCCCAAGAAGACGCAGGAAGAGCTGGATGCGGAGATGGAAGACTACTTTGGCGGCGGCTCCAACGAGGCGGAGAATACGGCCGGGGCCGGCCCGGCAGAGGACGATGCAGACATGATTGGCTGAGTGGACGATGCGATTTGGCAGAGGTTCGATTTACATTGACAGACTGTTTCCTAGGGAAAAGCAATGGCATTGGCTCGACGGATTGATTGGTTGATTGATTGATTGATAGCCTTTAGATTTGGAGTTTGGACTCATAGGCTGAACGGGAAAATTGCCATCGCCACGTCTGGTATCAAACAACTAATTTGCCGGGCGTGTCCGCTTGGCCTCGAGGCCTTGGACCATGGCCTCTGCGACGTCCTCGGCCGTGCGGCCTCGCTGTCGCTGGCCGATCTTTTCCTGGCCCAAGACGAAGTCTTCGGCGACGGCGCGGAAGACGCCGGCGGCGCCGCGGAAGAGGTCGGGCTCGAAGCCAGCCTCCTGGGCAAAGGTGCTGCTGATCTCCTCCATCTCGTGCACCCAGCGGTAGGCCTTGGGGGGCATGGAGGTCAGGGTGTCCTCGGTCTGCTTGACGCGGCCGGGCACGAGCGTGCGCATGGCCCACTGCAGGTCCGGGAGCACGCCGAGTTTGTGTGCGGCCGTAAAGGCCTGGACGGCAATGGCCGAGTAGCCCTTGGACAGGGCGCCAAAGCACATTTTGAGCGCGCTGGCGCTGCCCACGTCGGGCGAGAGGTGGCGGCTGTTGAGGGTCTCGGCCAGGGACGGGAAGACGTCGAGGTTGTGCGGCCCCGACGTCGGCATCAGCGGCCGGTACCACTCGGGCGCGGCCTCCGGTCCGGCGGAGGAGGAGTCCTCGGCGGTGGCGGTAGCGGTGGTGGCGGTGGCGGCCGGCTTCAGGTGCGGCGGCCCGCCGAGGATACAGCCGTCAATGACTCGGACGGGCGCGGGCGCGGCCTCGAGTAGGCTGGCAATGGCCTTGACCGTGGACGGCGCCACGGCGTTCATGTCGGCAAAGTAGAGCGGCAGCCGGCCGGCCGGCCGGTTCGCGGTCGCGAGAGCCGCTGCCATCCGCCGGGCCACCTCGACGGCATCGCGCGGCGGCACGACGGACAGGATAATGTCGCACTCGCGCACCAGGTCCTCGTCGGAGGGCTGGACCGTCACCGCGGCCGCCCGGGCCCGGTCGACTGTATCTTGGCTAGGATGTCAGGATAGAGGAAAGAATGGAGCGAAGAGGGGGGTGGAAGAGACAGAGGGAAGAGGCAGAGGGAAGAGGGGTGTCAGTCAGAAAAAAGCCTCACCTTCGGCCGGCGACGCTGGTCGAGACGGAGAAGCCGTTGGCAATCAGCAGCTTGGCAATGCCCATGCCCATGTCGCCGATGGACAGGATGCCCACTTTGGCCAGAGGCGCTGCCATGTTTAGTGGTGAGGATTTTGGACAAGGTGTAAATGTTGGCTGTCACGCCATTAGATAGATGCTGGTCAGAGATTTAGTTCACTTGACGCGGTAGATACAGCAGCAAAATGCGATGCAAGATAACCTTGGAAGCTTCCTGTTTGAGTCTAGATTGGGTCTGCTGAGCTTGCGAGCTTCTTCCAATACAACTCAGATGTCGATATTGCGCTTAGTATAAAAGGCCATCAGATTCAAGCTTGGCCTCTCCAGAGGAAGGAGCTACCGGGAAACCATAACTCTGAGCTCCCTCGATTCGGAAACTCTCTATTGTTGTCGTCTAGTTGATACTGTACTCTGAATATATCGAGTCATTTCGTGCTCTGCGTACTTGGACTGCTTTTGTCTGGACAGATATATGCGATCAAAATTTCATTACTTATTTTCACGCGTGTATTATGACAAGCCCAAACCAAACTTCGGAAGTCTCCCGTTCTGCACTTTTCAGAGGTATTCAAATTGAGAACTAAGGGGTTTCGACTCGTATCCCAGATCCAAAGGTCGAGTCCCAGGTTCTCAGCTTGAATCCTAGGACACCGCCGGCCGCATCTACGATTCCCAAATGCAGGACCATGGCGCATCCAGTTTGGTTTGCATGGATGCGGGCGCCGTCGCGTCCAGAGGGCCGTCTTGTCTTTCTAGAGGCCCCGAGGCCAGAAAAAGGCCCGAACCTGACACGGCGCCGAAATGGCCGCGAAGCAGGGCAACTGTGGATGGCGAGCCGGCCAGGTCCTGATGCTTGTCCGCCTGGCTGTGGCCGGGGAGAACACACAACACCGTGGTAGTCGCCGTGTCAGTCACGCGTTCCTCGGCCTCGGCGCCGCTGTCAGTCTCGGCGTGAGACGGCGACACAAAGAACTGGATGTGGCTGCCGGGTGTGGCCAAGCCGTCCTGCGTTTCCGGCTCGCCTCTCAGCGAGCGGAAGAAGCTGTTCATCGCGGCGTCCTCGGCCGAGTTCTCGGTCTCTCCGCTTTCGCGCAAAGACAGTGGGTGGGCCATCTCCGGGTCCAGAGAGAGCAAGCCCTGCTTCTTTCCCCAGCCGCCGCCTCCACTCACTGCTCGTGGTCAGTCGTCTCTTTACAAGAATGGAAGGCTTTCCTTTCTTCTCGAGACTGCTTACAAACTCTGTGCAGCCGGCAGCCCGCTGCCAGCAAGGCATCAAAGCCCCGAGAGGCGCCGACGGCGGCACGATGCTCGGCGTCTGTCCGGTATTCCGTCACGGGCCTGAAAGCCGCCCGGCACTCATGGTAGACCGGCAAGGCAGGGGGGGGGATAACCAGAGCCCAGACACCCAGGGCCTCGGCGGCCGCGGCCGGACTCTCCCGCTGGCGAGCCGCAAACAGGGCTGGAATGACGGCCTCGAGTTCCTGCGAGGCCGGCGCTGCTTTGCCGTCCAGCTCGATCTGGCGCACAATGTTTCCGAGGCCGGCCAGGATCGGATGCGGCTCCGTCATGGCAAGCAGCGGAATCGATGCACGCGATGCTTCGGCACTCTTGTCGCTGTCTCCGCTGCGGTCTCCCCGTGGGTGTAGCCGGACAGCCTGGTGGTCTCTTTCCTCCGAGGTCAGAAGCACGTACGCTGCCGGTTCGCCAGCGCGGTCGCCCGGGGGGCTGCTCCATCTCCATCGGCTTGCCAGCAGGGTAGAGGGCCTGCCGTTCTGGAAAACGGTGTTTGCCAGCGGCACGGTCACCCGGAGCGGCTGACAAGGCGGGCTGGGCCCGGCCAGGGGGGCAAGCTCAAGGGTAAGCGCAGCTTTTGTGTCGACACTGCCACTTGAGACCGTGCCCCGCGAGTGGGACGCTTTGGCACGCGGCCCCTGCTTCCACAAGCCCGGCAGGATGCGGTCGAGACGTCCATACAGTACGGACAGCCCCTCCAGAGGCCGGCTGCCGGCTGCCGCCCGGGCCGGCAGAGGGCCGCAGACCCCATCGGCAACAGCGCTGAGAACGCTGACTGGCGCCTCGCTGGAGGCGTCGGAGCCTCTGCTCAGCGGCAGACACTGAAGCAGCTGCGACATGAATGCTGCGTCGTCTATCCACGAGGTGAGGCTGGGCGAGACCAGAATCAGGGCCGCATCGTCGGGCCGTGGGGTGCCGTTGGCAGTGCCATTACCGCCAGCAAGACGCTGCCTTTCTCTGGCCAGCTCCCTCAAAACGTCATTCTACAAAGAGTTAATGGAATGCAGAGTCGGAGGCAAAGGATGCAAAAGTCAACGATACGGTACGAAAGCAAAGGTCGCACATACTTTTGACGCCGATCCCGGCACAGCGACAGTGAACTGGCCCCCTTTGAGAGTGCGTCCACAGGAAAAGCAGCGATCCTGGACCGTTCCTCGAGCTGTTCCCCGAGCCAAAGCCGTCCTCACAGAGCGCAAGGCTGGGATCATCTTCCCGGCTTTTGGTGCTGCGTCTGAACTTTTTGCAAAGTCCCGACTCTATTGGCTGGTTGTCAAGCCACACTTTTGAGCCACAACGTTATCAGCAATCACCCCGCCGCCCGCCGTCTTTTTTGGTGCAACGGCAGAAGAGGGAGACCAAAAATACTTTTCTAGGTACGCGTTGAGTCACCTTCTTCAAGACCTCGACATCCGTCTACCCGCCCAATACGTCGTCCTTTCTCTTCTCCCGCGCGCTTCTGGTGCGCCCTCCAGCGTCTTGGACTTTACGACTTGCACGTGCAACCATGGCTACGAATGTGGGAAGCCCGAGTATGTGTCTGCTCTGATGTCCTTGTGTGATTGATGCCATGCCTTTGCAACTGGAAAGGAGAAGCGTTTTCTCCGACAACAGATGATGCAACGGCTTTGGATTTGCGTACCAGAGGCGTGGCCATGTGCAGAAAGCATGCTAACGGGTGTAGGCCCGGGCAACGCCCCAAAGGCAAAGACGGAAAAGGAACTCGAGCGGGAGCGCAAAAAGGCCGAGAAGATGGCCAAGTTTGAGCAGAAGAAGGCCGCGGCCGCTGCGGCCGCGCCGTCCGAGGCGGGCAAGGCGGGGGGTGGTGAGAAGAAGGCGGCCAAGGGCAAGTCTGGGGCGAAGCCGGCCGAGGCTCCGCTGCCGGCGTACGTCAACGACACGCCGGCGGGCGAGAAGAAGCGCATCCACAGCTTCGACGACCCGCACTACAAGTCCTACAACCCCGTGGCCGTGGAGAGCGCCTGGTACGAGTACTGGGAAAAGGCGGGCTTTTTCCAGCCCAAGTTTGCCGACGACGGCGGCGAGCTGCCGGCCGGCCGCTTTGTGATCTCGCACCCGCCGCCCAACGTGACCGGCTCGCTGCACATGGGCCACGCGCTGGGCGACTCGCTGCAGGACATTATGATCCGCTACAACCGCATGAAGGGCAAGACCACGCTGTGGCTGCCGGGCTGCGACCACGCCGGCATCGCCACGCAGAGCGTGGTCGAGACCATGCTGTACCGCAAGCAGGGCAAGACCCGCCACGACCTCGGCCGCGAGGCCTTTATCAAGACCGTCTGGGACTGGAAGACGGAGTACCACACCAACATTAACAATGCGCTGCGCAAGATGGGCGGCAGCTTCGACTGGACCCGCGAGGCCTTTACCATGGACGAGAACCTGAGCGCCGCCGTCCAGGAGACGTTTGTGCGCCTGCACGAAGAAGGCACCATCTTCCGGGCCAACCGGCTGGTCAACTGGTGCGCCCCCCTGGCTGAATATGCCTGCTTTGCCCCTGCTTTGGCACCCGTGCTCACTCGCGTTTTAGGGACTCCAAGCTGAACACGGCCCTGTCCAACCTGGAGGTGGACAACAAGGAGCTGGCAGGACGCACGCTGCTCGATGTTCCCGGCTACAGCAAGAAGGTCGAGTTTGGCGTGATCATCTACTTTAAGTAGGTCATTGTGTCCTTTGTTTTTTTTTTCCCTTTTTTTTCCCCCTTCCTTCCTTTCTTCTCTTTCTGTTTTCCTTCTTTTGATTTTTTTCTTTTTCCCCCTGGCTGACGGTTAGATACAAAATGCAAGACTCGGACGAGACCATCGAGGTGGCCACGACGCGTCTCGAGACCATGCTGGGCGACTCGGGCATCGCGGTGCATCCCAAGGACGAGCGCTACGCGCACCTGGTCGGCCGCAAAGCTGTGCACCCCTTTATCGAGGGCCGCCTGCTGCCGATTGTGGCGGACGAGTACGTGGACCGCGAGTTCGGTACGGGCGCGGTCAAGATCACGCCGGCGCACGACCCCAACGATTTTGCCATTGGCGAGCGGCACAAGCTCGAGTTTATCAACATCCTGACGGACGACGGGCTGATCAACGAGCTGGGCGGCCCCTATGCGGGCCGGAAGCGCTTCGACGTGCGCTACGCCATCGCGGCGGACCTGCAGAAGCTGGGCCTGTACGTGGACAAGAAGGACAACCCGATGGTGGTGCCGCTGTCGAGCCGCAGCAAGGACATTGTGGAGCCGCGGCTGAAGCCGCAGTGGTGGATGCGCATGGGCGAGATGAGCGCGATGGCGGTGGAGGCGCTGGACCGGAAGCAGTTCAAGATCAAGCCGGAGTCGGCCGACCGCAGCTTCCGCCACTGGATGGCGGGCATCACCGACTGGTGCATCTCGCGCCAGCTCTGGTGGGGACACCAGTGCCCGGTGTACCTGGCGCACTTTGAGGGCGAGGAGGAGAGCGACGCGGGCGACAACAGCCGTTGGTTTGCCGCCAAGACGGAGGCGGCGGCGCTGGCCAAGGCGCAGGCGGCCTTCCCCGGCAAGACGATCCGGCTGGTGCGCGACGAGGACGTGCTCGACACCTGGTTCTCGTCGGGGCTCTGGCCCTTTTCGACGCTCGGCTGGCCGCGCGAGACGGTGGACCTGAGCAAGCTCTTCCCGACGTCGGTGCTCGAGACCGGCTGGGACATTCTCTTCTTCTGGATCGCGCGCATGGTCATGCTGAGCCTCAAGCTGACGGGCCAGGTGCCCTTTTACGAGGTGTACTGCCACCCGCTGGTGCGCGACTCGGACGGGCGCAAGATGTCCAAGAGTCTCGGCAACGTCATCAACCCGCTCGACGTGATTTCCGGCATCAGCCTCGAGGACCTGCACGCCACGCTGCGCAAGGGCAACCTGGACCCGCTCGAGGTCGACAAGGCCATCAAGTACCAGAAGACGGCCTTTCCGAACGGGGTAAGTCGTGATGTCGCGAAAATGTCCCTCACCTCCTGGCTCTCCTACTCACTCCAGACGCAGATCCCCGAGTGCGGCGCGGACGGCCTGCGGCTGTGCCTGGCCAACTACGTGACCGAGTCGGGCGACATCAACTTTGACATCAAGGTGATGCACGCGTACCGCCGCTTCTGCAACAAGATCTGGAACGCCAGCAAGTTTGTGCTGGGCAACCTGGCCGCCACGGGCAACGGCTTCACGCCGCGGAAGACGCGCACGCTCGGCGGCCACGAGAGCCTGCCGGAGCTCTGGATCCTGAGCAAGCTGAACAAGGCCACCAAGGAGATCTCGGCAGCCGTGGACGAGCGCGAGTTCAAGGCCAGCTCCAACGCGCTGTACAACTTTTGGTACTCTGAGCTGTGCGACGTGTTTATCGAGGTGAGTGCCAATGTGTTGGATGGTCTGGCAACTGTCCTGTCCGCTAACGGTCCAGAACTCCAAAACCATTATCGCGACCGGCACGCCCGAGCAGCAAGAGTCGGTGCTGCAGACGCTGTACAGCGCCCTCGAGGCGGCGCTGCTGCTGAGCCACCCGTTCCTGCCCTTTATCACGGAGGAGCTGTGGCAGCGGCTGCCGCGGCGCCCCGAGGACACGACGCCCTCCATCATGGTGGCAGCGTACCCGGAATGCGATGCCCGCTTCGACAACCCGGCCGCCGAGGCCGCCTACCAGCTGGTGCTGGACAGCTCGCGGGGCATCCGGTCCCTCAGCGTCGAGTATCCCATGCAGGAGTACCAGAGTACGTTTTGGACGACTGCCTTTTTTCTTGTTGACCGTGTTGGATGCTGACCCTCACTACACAGTCTACATCCGGGCGTCCAACCAGGATGCGTACGGCACGGCCACGAGCGAGGTGCCGGCGATCAAGTCACTGATCGGCAAGACGGCGGCGAGCACGGTCATCAGCGTGCTGGCGCCCGAGTCGCCGCGGCCGGCCGGCTGTGTGGCGCTGCAGGTGAGCGGCGCCGCCGTGGTGTACCTGCACGTCAAGGGCCACGTGGACCTGGACGCGGAGATTGCCAAGGCGCAGGCGAAGCTGGCCAAGGCGCAGGGGGCGGCGGCCAAGACGCGCAAGCTGGTCGGCGACGCCGGCTACAAGACCAAGGTGGCGGCGGCCACGCAGGAGGCGGACCGGCAGCGGCTGGCCGAGCAGGAGAGCGAGGCCCAGCAGCTGGAGCAGACGGTGGCGCAGTTTGAGGCTCTGAAGCTGGAGTGAAATGCTCATTCGGTTTGCGTGCTTGCTACATACATATGAGAAAAAAAAGCTAAAACTGTACAAGAGCGCAAAGACAAGAAGAGCAAGGGTATCCTAGGGGTGGTAAATCCCAGCAAGGTTCGATCCCAACAAGGCATAGGCGTCCTAAGGGAGGTATATCATAACAAAATATGAAAGAGGCAATCGTAACAAACATGAGGGAGGCAAATCACAACAAACATCCATGGAGGCAAATCCAACAAATCCAATAAGGAATTTCAATCCCAAAGAGGTACCCTAGAGTCACGTCACATCATGTCACACTTGCCGTTGCGGTCTGCCTGTCCTCGGTGTGTCTGTTGCTGCTGCTGATGCTGATGCTGCTGCTGCTGCTGCTGCTGAAGGTGCAGCTGCAGCTGGTGCATGGCATAGGCAGACGACGACTCCGGCCCGCCAACACTCGGCGGCAACGGCGGGGGCCGGGGCGGAGGCGGCGGCTGCTGCTGCTGCTGATAGCCGCCGCTTGCGGACATGGCTGTGATGTCTGTCCAGGCCGCGCTGCTGGCGGCGTCGTGATCCTGCCGCCGCTTCTTTGCCCGTTTCGGCAGCGCCGATGACGCGGCGGCGGCGGCGGCGGCGGCGGAGGAAGACGGCCCGGCCAGCGTGGCCAGCGTGGCCGGCGCGGCCGGTTCTTTGCCCTTTTTCTGCTTCTTGCTGTTCTTGCGGCGCCAGCCGCGCTTCTTGGCATCGGCCATGTTCTTGGCGGCGCTGCGCTCGGCCCGGCTCAGCTTGCGGTTGAGGCTGGACTGGCGCGTGGCCGAGGCGGCCGAGCCGGCGGCGGCGCTGCCGCAAAGGAGAGGCTGTGTTGGTGCGAGGAAGAGCGTGCCTGATGGCTGCGGTGCCGGGGACGCCCCGGTTGACATGGTCTCGAGCCGCGCGACGGTCGGCAGGGCGGCCGGGCGGTTGTGAGCGGCCGGGTGCTGCGGGACCGGGGCCCAGATCCGGGGCTCCGGGCGGTGGCCCGACATGCTGCGGCTCGGCGGGTCGAACGCGCCGGCCACGCCGCGTGGCGTGCTGATGATGAGCGGCTGGTCGTCGGGGGGGAAGCGCGCGTTTTCTGCCGAGTTTTCTGCCGAGTTCTCTGCCGAGCGCTCTGCCGAGTCCTCTGCCGAGTCCTCTCTCGACTCTCCCGACAGCGTCGGCAGAGGCTTGTACAGGTTGGCTGTTGCGACATCGGGCACGCACGGGATCTGAAAGCCGAGAAAGGCGCGGCGGGCGGACGTGCTCGGGCCCGGGCCGTCCTGCGGCGGGTGGGCGGATGGAGAGGCGTCGCCAGAGGGCCGTTGCAGGGGCCACGTGCGCACGCTGGTCAGGGGCCGGGGCGGCCCCGGGGACGACGACGAAGCCGGCGTCTCGCCATGCGTCGGCAGGGCCGTTTCTGCCGTCGTTTCTGTCTGGACCGGAGTGGCGCTGTAGAGGTCCTGGGCGGCCAGCGCCGAATCGGCGGATAGAGGCCGGGGCGGCAGGGCTGGCAGCACAACAGCACTCGGCGCCGGCGCGACGGGCGGGACGTTGTGGCGCAGAAAGGCCGGCAGGTCCAGCGGGTCCTCCTCCTGGTAGGCCGGCGGCGGCGGGACCCAGTTGTCGGCGTCGCTCTCGTGCGGGTGTTCGCGGCGGCCGTCGGCGCGGCGGTAGACAATGGCGGCGCCGGCGGGCGTGGTGGCGGGCAGCGCCGGCGGCGGGTTGCGGCGGCGGCTGATGGCGGCGGCGGTGGCGGCGCGTCGCAGCGTCATGCCGGAGCGCGGGCTGGCGTGCGAGTAGGGCGCAAAGGCCTCGAGCAATTCCGCGTCGTCGCCGTCGCCGTCGCCGTCCGGCGCCAGCGGTTGTGCCAATGTAGGGAGAGGTGGGACCACAGCGGCTGCTGCGCGCATGGCCAGGCGCTGTCCTCGCTGCTGCTGCTGCTGCTGCTGCTGCTGCTGCTGCTGCTGCTGCTGCTGCTGCCGCGCAACGGTGCGGCGGCGCACTATGGCGACTTCCGTGTCCATGTCGCGCGGCGCCTCTTCCAGGACCTCGGGCTCGCGCGAGCCGACTTCAATGGTGATCTCGGTCGTGGTGCCGTCGACGAGGCCGTAGTCAAAGTCGAGGAGCAGCAGGCGGCCGCCGTCGGTGAAGCCGATGCCGTCTTCGTCCGAGGTGATGGGCCGGCGCGGGCTGACGCCGGCGGCGGCGGCGACGAGCCGCTCGCGCAGCGACGAGCCGCCACCGCCGGCGCCCTCGACCCATTTGACGGTGCTGACGTCGGGCAGCTCGGCGATGCGGCAGCCGCTGATAAAGGTGTTTCGCGACTTGTCGCAGAGCAGCTGCCACTGCGGGACGCGGGGGGGGGTCGTCGTCGTCGTCGTCGTCGTCGTCGTCGTCGTGCCCAAATTCTGCGGCTGGCAAGTCCGCAGAGACGGGCTCCCACTGACGCTTTCGCCGCCGCCGCCACCACCCGCCACCGCGTCCAGATCCTCGGGCACGCCGTACAGCCAAATGTCGCGGCTCTGGAAGGCGGCGGCGACGAGCTCGCCGTGGGGCGAGGCGGCGGGCAGAGCGCAAGGGAGCAGCCTGGAGGCGGCGGCGGTGGCCGGGACGGGCCCGGTAAAGTAGGTGGTGCCGTTGCGCAGGTCGTCGATGCGGACGGCGCGAAAGGTCTCGAAGCTGCGGTCGTAGGTCAGGGACCAGCAGGCGTCCTGGCGGGTGGTGGCGTCCTGCAGGAGGACGGCGTGGCTGCAGTCGCGGCTGCTGTTGGGGAAGAGGATGGAGGTGGTCCAGAGGGCGCTCAGGTCGTGGGCGTCGGAGCCGCTGCCGCTGCCGCTACCGCCGCCGCCGCCGCCGCCGCCGACGCCGCCGCCGACGCCGACGCCCGGGTCGTAGTAGGGCGCGGTGAGGATGACCGTGGTGGGCTGGGGGCTCTGGACGGTGGTGCCGAGGATCTGGGTGCCGTCGGCGGAAAAGGCGAGGGCGTCGACGCGGTCGCACTTGACGGCGCGGCGCTGGCGGTCGGCGGCCAGGGCGGCGACGTCGATGCCGGCGTCGTGGGCGGCGGCGAGGACAGAGCCGCAGGGGCTGAGGGCGATGGCGCGGGGGCAGTGGTCGAGGCGGAGCGAGTGGGTGCGGCGCGGCGGCGAGGGCCGCAGATCGTACAGGTCGACCTGCGAGTCGGAGAGCAGGACGGCGAGGACGGAGGCGTCGTCGCGGATGCAGGCGGCGGCGGGCCGGCGCGGGATCTTGAGCTCGCGGCGGACCTCGATGCCGCCGGGGGGGGTACCGGCGCCGGAGCCAATCCCGACCCCGGACCCGGACCCGGACCCGGACCCGGAGCCCGGCCCGGACGCGGAGACGTCGAGCACGTAGATGCGCGACGAATTGTACGCGAGCAGGTAGCGGCCGTTGGGCGAGGGCTGGAACTGCAGGCCCTCGCCGCCCGGGCAGCTGGACGAGCTAAAGGAGTGGGAGACAAGGCGGACCAGGGTGCGGCGGGGCCGCAGGTAGGCGTCGAAGCGGTTGCGCTTGGCCTCGCGGGCCAGGCAGCGGCGCAGGGCGTCCAGCGCGGCGGCGTCGAGATCGGCCGTGCCCCTGTCCCCGGCCTGCTTCTTCAGCCGGCCCAGGTGGTGCCGGTACAGGTGCGGCTGCTGCGAGACGGCCCTCCATTTGCGGTTGAGCAGGACCAGCGAGGCAAAGGCGTTGGCGTCGGTGGCGAGCAGGATCCTGCGCGGGCGGGTCAGCGAGCGAGAGAAAGAGAGAAAAAGCACAAACAGAAAAACAGAAAGAAAACAACGCAGACGCAGACACGTACTGCTGGATGATCTCATCGGGCAGCCGGCTGAAGGCGGGGCAGCAGCCGGTGCTGGACGAATGGGAAGCTGAGGCTGATGAAGCCGAAGCCGATGCGGCAGCTGATGCCGCCGCGCGCATCGACGGACCCACGGCTGCGGGCGCGGTGTCCATCTCGGACAGTGTGCTGGGCGCTCAGCGCGTGTCTGCAGCCGGCGGCATGCTGGGGGGTGTGCAGATGGCGATGGCGAAGAAGGCGATGGCGGAGGTGGAAGCTGAAGCTGGAAGTGATGGTGAGGCAGAGACGATAACGGATGGGGAGTTGCCAGGAGCGCCTGCCGTTCCTGGGACGGGGTATAAAGGTACATTGAGCTTGTACCTGTGTCTTACTTGGTATGTCTATTTATAGCTGCCATCTGCTTAGTCATCCCCGGGCCAGCCGCCACGTCCGGGTCTCGTCCAGCACGGTGCGGTTGCCAAAGCGCAGCGGGATGTGGCGGCGGCGCACGGGCACGAGGCGGGCGGGCAGCGGGCGGGCGAAGCGGGCGAGGCCGGTGGCGCCGACGTGGTCGAGGTCGCGCTCGGCGGGCCAGGCCGGGTCGGAGCGGGGCCGGCGGTAGCCGGCGCCGGCAACGTGCAGGGCGACGTCGCGGGCGGCGCGCAGCGACGGCAGCACGCCCGGGCCGCAGTGGGTGAAGCTGCCGCCGGCCACGGCGAGGCGGCCGCCGAAGCGGTCGGCCAGCTGGGCGGCGGCCGCCGCCATGCGCCCGGCGTGGCCGACGTAGTGCTGCGGGATGCAGCCGCGGCAGAGTTTGGTGCGCGTGGCCACGGGCCGGGCGGCGGCCGTGGGGCTGCCGTGCAGGTGGCGCCGCAGCACCGCCTCGGCCATGGCCACGGCCTGTGCCGGCGTGGGGTAGTCTTCGGGGGCGTAGTGGTCCCAGTAGTGGCCGCCCAGCATGACGGTGAAGCTGGAGCCGGCGGGGACGGAGTCGCGGCCGGCCTCGGCCTCTCCGAAGGCAGCCTCGGCCTCTCCGGAACCTGCCCCGGCCCCGGTCTCGGCCCCCAACTCCCCCGGACGCACCGCCCGCAGCATGCGCTCGCGGTCCGAGTCGAAAATCACGCCCAGCGCGCTCTCCGGGTTCAGCTCCAGCGGCACCGTCTGCGGCACCAGGTAGCCAAAGCCGTGGTACGGCCGGTTCAGCCCCGCCTCCGCATAGTACAGGTTGACCAGCTGGATCGTCACGGCGTGCTCGTCGCGCAGCGCCGGCAGCGCCGCCCCGGTCAGCCCGTGCAGCGTCTCGCCCGTCAGCGTCGAGACCACCTTGTCAAAGCGAGCGCGCCCCTTGCGCGTCGAGACCTCGACTTGTCCGCCGGAATCGACCACGCCCGTCACCGCCTCGCCCAGGCACAGCCGCACGTTGGGCGCCCGCCGCAGCCGCGCCGCCAGCGCGTCTGTCAGCGTCCCGAAGCCGTGCGCAAAGCCCAGCTGCCGCCAGCGCGTGCTGGCCAGCGCCAGCCGCGCGAAGCGGCTGCCAGCCGCGCCGTCCACGCCGTCCGCACCGTCCACGCCGTCCGCGCCGTGTTTTGTGTCGCCGCCGCCGCCGCCGCCGCCGGCCCCGTGGTAATACCCGTACCGGTCCGGCAGCCGGGCCCGCTCGGCCAGGTCGAAAAAGAGCGCCATGTCGGCCTCGTCGGCCAGCGTGGCGTCGTTGGGACTCCCCGCCGGCAAAAACAGCTCGCTCAGCCAGTGCGGCCGCAGCGGCGAGCTGCCCACGCTGAGCCGCCACACGTCGCCGCCGTAGATGCCGTGCATGCCGGCCGACAAGATGTTTTCCACCAGCTCGCGCCGCCCGCCCAGCCGCCGCGCCGCAAACCCGCCCACAGACTCGTCCGCCGGCGGGCTCCGCCGCAGCATCGCCCGCTGCTGCCGGCCCGCCCGCGACG
Organism: Graphilbum cf. rectangulosporium; assembly: GCA_019925645.1. Taxonomy (NCBI): domain Eukaryota; kingdom Fungi; phylum Ascomycota; class Sordariomycetes; order Ophiostomatales; family Ophiostomataceae; genus Graphilbum; species Graphilbum cf. rectangulosporium. Next base: position 86,147 of record JADHKI010000071.1, read on the forward strand.
GCACCAGGAACCGGTACGCCGACGCCGCCAGCCCCGCAAACACGGGCTCCCTCAGCAGGCACCGCGCCACCACTGCCAGCCGCCGCATCCGGTCCCACAGCCCGCTGCCGCTGCCGCTGCCGCCGCCGCCGACTCCGCTCATCGCCCCCCGCATCGTCACGTCCACCAGGTGGTCCGGGTAGTAAATGTACTGCGACGCGCCCCGGCCCGTCACCCGCAGCTCCTCCACCAGGCCCAGGTCGTCCACCATGTCCAGCAGCACCAGGTCCTCGAAGCGCGTCGTGTTGCGCTGCGGCGCCACCGCCCGCGCCCCGGCCTCGAGGATGACGCTGCTGTCGCTGTCGCCGCCGCTGTCGCCGCCGCTGCCGCTGCCGCTGCCGCTGCCGCCGCCGCCGCCGTCCACGTCCGCCACCGCGCTGTCGATCCAGCCGCCCAGCCGCGCGCTCGCCTCGTACACCGTGATGCGCGACGTCGCCGGCAGCACCTTGGCCAGGTAGTACGCCGTCGTCAGGCCCGTCAGGCCGCCGCCCAGCACCGCCACCTCCTGCGGCGGCCGCCGCTGCCGCAGTCCCGCCGCGCCCCGGCGCCCGCCCGGCCAGCCCGCCGCCAGCCCGCTCCGTCTTGGCCCCCCCCCCGCCAGCACAGCTCTTGCCCACGCAGCTCTCGCCCACACCGCTCTCGCCGAGACCGACACGGCGCTGTGACTCGCCATTTTGCAAACGTGAACAACAGCCCGGGCCGCCATCGCGTGATCGGTTTTAGCCATGTTTGCACAGTGTGTACGCTCTCACCCGCACAGTGCGCTTCGCACGGTCAATCACATTACGGAGTATACACTTTACACTACATCCGGCGTCCCCGCTGGCGGCACTGCGCTCACGGCGCCCACGGGCATGGTCCGGCCCACGGCCTCGTGCAGCTCGCGCGGCTCCGGAATGACCCGGATCCGCGCCTTGACACTCTCGCGCCACCGCTCCCTCTCGGCGTTCTTGCCGCCCATGCCTTCGCCCACCACGGCCACCGTCTTGCGCGTCGCCTCCGACATCCGGTGCCCCGCCGTCGACAGCAGCGTCGACGCTGTCGCCGTCAGCGACGGCATCGACGGCTTCGACGCCAGCGGCCGCGCCGGCGAGATCGACGGCAGCGACGGCCGCCGATGCGGCAGCGGCGAGCTCGCTCCTAGACCCCGTCCGCGCCCCCCGACCCCGTCCGCGCCCGCGCCCCCGACCCCGACCCCGACCCCGCCCCCGCCCCCGACCCCGCCCCCGCCCCCTCCTCCTTCTCTTCCTTCCGGGCCCCCGTCCGGACTGCGCCAGAACCGCGCCCGGCCCAGGCCCAGCGACGACCAGCGCCCCTCGCGGTGGTGCAGGTGCCGGTGCTCTCTGTGCCGGCGCCGGATGTGCCGGCCCCGCTCGTCGTCGTCTTCCGTGTCAAAGGCGCTCCGGGGGATGTCGGGCGGCGCCATCGACGCCGGCGACAACAGCCCCGCCATCGACGTCGGCGACAACAGCCCCGCCACGCCGCCGTCGACGACGGCCCCGGCATGGCCGTCGCCCTCGGCGTAGCCCTTGTCGTGTTCTTGTTTTTCCCCAACCTCTTCGGTCTGGTCTCCTCCTCCTCCTCCTCCTCGTCCCTCCGCCGACCCGTACGAGAGCCGGCCCGAGGTCGGGCTGAGCAGCTGCTTCGCCCGGCTGCCGATGCTGCCGCTGCTCTGGCTGCGCACGTGCGCCAGCAACTTGCCCCGCTTCGCCTGCCCCGAGCTGGTCGACACAGCCATGGACATGACCGAGTCGTGCCGCGGGTTGGAACTGCCGTTGCCGCTGACGCTGCCGCTGCCACTACCGCCGACGCCGACGCCGACGCCACCCATGTTTTTGGCCGCGGCTGCCGCGGCCACGGTGCTCGTGACCAGGTCCGCCGGCAGCCGGTATACCAGGGGCTCGGCCCCGACGGATGAGGTCGCCGCCGCCCCTGCCACCGCCGCCGCAGGGTCGCTGCTGCTGCTGGTGCTGGCATAGCTGCGCCGCTGCGGCTCGGCAACGTCGTGCAGTGGCGGCGGCGGTGGCGGCCGAGGCGGCGGTGGCCGTGGCGGCGGGATAATGGCCCAGCGCCCGGGGCTTGTGGGGGGTGTCGCCGACTTTCTGGGTGCCCCCAGGCTTGTCGTCCTGGCACCCGGGCTCGTCGGCATCCAGGCGTCTGGATTCGGCGTCGTGGTCCAAGCGTCGGGGCTCGGCGTCGTCGTTGTCCAGACCTCCGGGTTCGGCGTCGTCGTCGTTGTCCAGGCACCCGGGCTGGTGGGCGTCCCCGTGGCGGCCGCGGCCGCGGCGGCGGCCGCCGCCGCCTCCGCCGCCAGTTTGATCTCAGGAATGTGCGGGGGGGCGGCAGCTGCGGCGGCTGCGGCGGAAGCGGCAGCAGTGGCGGCAGCCTCGCGTTCCGAGAGCTCGTCGCAGACGGCAAAGCCGCGGCGGCGGCGCTGGAAAAGTTCGCGCTCGCGGGCGCGGTCGCGGTCGCGCGAGGCGGCGCTGGCGTCGGTGTAGTTGCTGCAGTAGCTGCTGCCGCTGCTCAGCGGATAGTCCAGGGCCTCGGCCATGTCGGCCAGCACGTTTGCGTCAATCACGTCGACGGGGTCCTCCAGGATCGGGCTCATGGTCGCGTCGCTGTACCGCTTCGGCCAGCTCGCCGACGACAGCGGCGGCGAGAGCAGGCCTCGGCGGCCGCCCTGCATCCGCCGGCTGCTGCTGGTGCTGCTGCTGCTGCTGCTGATGGACCGAGCCTGTGTTGCTTCGGCCGGCTGATGATGGCGTTCGACCGACTGCGCCCGCTGCGGTGGCGCCGTCAGGCCGCGCGGCTCCGGCTGGTCGTCATGTCCGCCGCCTGCCTCTGATTGTATCTCGTGATCGTCGTCGTTGTTGTCGTCGTCTTCGTCGTCGTCGTCGTCGTCGTCGTCGTCGTCGTCGCTGTGGTACACGCTGGTGTCCCAGATCTTGTGTGCCTCTGGAGGGGGTATGGGAGAAGGAGGAAGAGGAGAAGGCGGAGAAGGAGAAGAAGGAGAAGGGGCCTTTTCCAGCGGACGCGCTTCGCCGCTGACGTCGAGCCCGATGAGCTGCTGGATTTTCCGCGATGATCCTTGCTGGTACGGCATGGCCTGCCGCCACGGCTGTGACGCCGTGTCTGAAGCCGATGGACTCAGCGGGCCTCCGGTGGCAGCCGAGGAGGAGGCGGAGGCGGGCCGGGCCAGGCTGTCGGATGCAGGTATCGGTGCTGTGGCCGGGGTCGTCGTTGTCGTCGTCGCGGAGGACGGCAGTTTGCCGCTGGCGAAGCGCCGCAGCCGGTGTCTCAGCGTCGCGCCGGCCTGCCGTTTTGATGACGACGATGCCGGCGGCGGCAGCGGCGGCGAAGCCTGCATGGGCGAAGCCTGCATGGGCGAAGCCTGCATGGGCGGCTGCTCGAGCGGCGCCAACGCCAGCCCGGCGCGTCCTCCTCTGGCCATGCCGGGCTCAAAGTCGGTCGCCTCCTGACCACTCTTCATGGGCCGGCCGCCCGGCGTCGGTGTGTGCGGCGTGACGGCAGCAGTGATGTGTAGGTGTGGGAAAGAGCGGCGATGGCGGTGGCAGCGGCGGCAGCGGTGGCAGCGGCGGCAGCGGCGGCAGCGGCTGAATCTGTTAAATCGGCGGCGGTGACGGCGGCGGTGACAGCGGCGGCGCGGCGGCGGCGGCGGCTGAATCTGTTGGATCGGCGGCGGTGTGTAGGTGTAAAAAGGATCGAGTTGCTGCGTTCCGCCGTCGAGGGCAAAACTCTACTCGGGAGTCCGCATCGGTGCAGCGGCCGCAACCCAAAAAGGTCACAGAGAGGAGACTCGGAGGAGACTCTGATGGAGAGGGAGACTCGCAAAGAGGAGCCTCGGAGGAGACGCTGAGGAGACGCAAAAAGGCCCGGCCAGGAGAGAAAAGAAATTAAAAGGAGAAGGATGATCTTCCGACCCAAAGAAAAGCTGCAGGCAGGGGCTGGAGAGGATCTGGCTGTGACTCCTCCGTAATGGTATATACGGATATTGCCGAGTGCCGTGGTGAGATGCAGCATCTTGAATCCGCCCATTGTTGACTTTGGGGAACAATAATAATGGGAGCTTGTGACTGAAATTGCCAGATCCCTGCAAATGAGCATGGGGCCACAGCGAGAAAGAGAGAGAGAAAGAGAGGCTAGGAGGAAATTTCCGGTGAGGCAGGACCCCATCTGCAGTTGCCCGGCGCAGATCTTTGCGTAATATGAGTTCCGTAATATTAGAACAGGCTAATTCTGCACGTGAAAGGAGAGTTGCAACGTTGTTGCGGTAGTCCAGGGCAGCAGCAATAACTGTAAATGTAGCGCTAAATGTAGCGCAATCACTGTGACGTAGCGCAGCAGCAACTACAGCCCAGCAGTATATAGCGAACAGCAGCAACTTGGCGCAGCAGTAAATATAGCGAACAGCAACTTGGCGCAGCAGTATATAGCGAACAGCTTGGCGCAGCAGTAAATATAGCGAACAAACATCTTAGCGCAGCAGCATCTTAGCGCAGCACCAAAGAGCGAGCAGCATCCTAGCGCAACAGCACCCTAATCCTCCTCTTTCCCCTGGTAATCCCCCAGCAGCACGTCGTCATCGGCCGGGCCGGCCAAGCCGCCGAGCGACGCGGTCGAGCGCACCCACTCGGTCTCGACACGGAAGAAAATCCAGACCCAGCGGCGCAGGACCTCGAGCAACTGCAGCAGAAAGAGCGAGCTCTCAAAGTCGGCGACGTGGTCGAAGTGCGGGCTCAGCTTGAGCGACCAGGTGCAGCGCAGCGCCAGGTCCAGGGCCACGGCGGCGTAGTAGGCCAGCGGCGCCGGCTGGATGTAGAGGCGGCGGCGCAGCCCAAAGGCGTGGTCGGGCGCGTTGCGCGCCGCCGCCGGCGCAAAGAGCGTGAGGTCCCAGTCCTTGGTCACGTCCCAGTAGAAGCTGTAGAGCGAGTTGACCAGCACGGCCGCGAGCCAGGCGCGGTAGAGCGTGGTGGAGGAGGAAGAAGAGGAAGAAGAAGAGGAAGAAGAAGGCTCGGCCGCGGCCCGCCGCTGCAGCGCGGAAAGCACAATGACCGGAAAGGAGCTGGCGTACTTGGCCGCGTTGGCCAGGTGCTGGCCGCCCCAGCCGCCCCCGGCCGCGGCCGCGGCGCCGGCTCCGGCCGCATCCCGGTAGGGGGCGCGGCGCGCGCGCAGGTACTCGGTCAGGCACTGGCGGAAGCGCGCGGCAAAGGGCACGGCCATGATCAGCGGCACCAGCAGGCCGCCGCCGCAGCTGCGGTCGGGCCGCGCGGTGGCCGAGGCCTCGCCGCCGCTGCCGACAAAGAACATGCACACACACACGTACAGGTCCGCCAGCACCTTGGAGTAGCTCGTCAGCACGTCGGCCAGCAGCACGTCGCCAAACTTGCCCTGCGCCGGCTCGGCCAGCCCGCCCACGGCGACGCGCCGCAGCGTGGCCGCAAGGCGGCGCCGGCCGTCCGCGGGCAGGGCGGCCACCGCGCGCGAGGAGGACGAGTTCCTGGCCAGCGGCAGCGGCAGCGGCAGCGGAAGCAGCAGCAGCAGGCCCAGCAGGCCCAGCGTGGCCATGGGCAGCCAGTCGTAGGCCAGCACGCGGCCGGCGTCGCGCCGCGTCAGCCCCCAGAACAGCAGCAGCGACAGGCCCACCAGCGCCGACGCCGCCGTGGCCAGCCGGAACACCGTCTGGTGGTGCGGCGCCTGCGCCGGCGACGCCCGGCCCGGGTAGCGGATCAGCGCCGGCACGTCAATCTTGAGCCGCCCGAGGTGCTGCAGGTTGACGCCCCAGCCCCAGATGCCTGTTCACGTTAGCCGCTGGTGCCAAACGTCCTGCCTCCCGCCTGCGTCCCGTCCTGCACCCCGTCCTGCATCATCCCGCCACCCACCCAGCGTCGCCAGGATGGCCACCCGGTACGGCAGCGGCACCGTCAGGCTAAAGGCATCGAGCTCGGCCTCGACCGCCGGGTCGCCGTCCATTTGTCCGATTGTTGGGTCAAGAACCCATGGGAAGAGCACGAGAATGCAAGCGAGCGTGGGCGCGGTCGTCTGCTCAGATACAGCACGGCCGCAAAAGGGTGTTGGTTATCAGAGTGCAAAAGGAAAGAAGAAAAAAAAAGGACAAGTTTCGCTAGCACTCCGTACGCAGTAGACGACGTCAGAAGCTAACGCGTGCCTGGCGCGCTCTAGCGCCGCTCCGCTCGCTGGCGGGCGCTGTACGCAGTGTCGACATACAGCTGATCCCGCAGCCGAGGTCTCATCTCAACAAACTTGCTTCATCCAACCAGCTCTGCACCATGGCTGCCGACAATGGCTCGAGCCGGCCGGCGCCAAGTCCGCCGGCCTCTGCCTCTTCTCCCACCTCCGTCTCTTCGTCCGCATCCGCCCCTTCTGCCGCCTCCGCCTCCGCCTCCGCCTCTGCCGCCTCCGCCCTCTCCTCCTCTCCCTACCCGTTTGCCTCGGCCCCCGACATCATCCGCGCGCACCAAAAGGACGCCTACTTTGCCGGCACCCTGGCCAACGACCTGTCCGACCTCGTGGTCCGCTTCGCCGGCGTGCGCCGCGCCCAGCGCTGGTCCGCCGAGACCCGCACCGCCGCCAGCCTCGCCTACTGGGGCCTGACCACGCTGCTGGGGCACCGCACCCTGGGCGAGGAGTACTGCGACCTGGTCGAGGTCGTGCCGGACGTCATCCGGCCGGCCGCGGCGGCCGCCTCGGGCGTATCCTCGTCGTCGTCGTCGTCATCATCATCATCATCATCATCATCGCCTCCGCCCGTTCCCACCGTCCGCCTGCCCTCGCCCGCCCGCCGCGCCGCCTACGTCTTCGCCTCCGTGCTGGCGCCCTACCTGGCCGGCCGCGCGCTGCCGGGCCTGCGCCGCGTCCTCCGCCGCGCCCTCGAAGCGCGCCTCGCTGCGCTGGAGCCGCAGCAGCAGCAGCAGCAGCAGCCGCCGCAGAGCCAGACAAAGCAGGCCTCCGTCTGCCGCTACCTCCTCGCCCACCTCGACACCCTCACGTCCGGCACCCACGTCCGCGCCGTCACCCTCGCGCTCTTCTACTTTTACGGCGCCTACTACACCCTGGCCACGCGCCTGCTGCGCCTGCGCTACGTCTTCACCCGCCGCCGGCCCTCGGCCGGTGCCGGCTCCTCTGCCGAGGACGTTGTCGGCTACGAGGTGCTCGGCGCCCTGCTCGTCCTGCAGCTGGCCGTCCAGGGCTACATGCACGTGCGGGACGCCATCGCCTCGTCCGCGTCCGCGTCCGCGTCCGCGTCTTCTCTGCACGCCGCCCGCCCGTCTTCCTCCTCGGCCCTGGCCCCCCTCGAGGTCAGCCTCAGCCACGACCACTCCTACACGCCCAACAATGAGCTGCTCCTCGGAGGCGCCCCGGCCGCGCCCACCGGTTCCGGATCCGCCGCCTCCGCTGCTAACTCGGCCTGGCCCGCCGGCACGCTCTCCGTGGCCGCGCTCACAAACACGCCGCCGCCGCCGGCGCCCGACGCGCCGCGCTTTGATCTGCTGCAGCCCGGCACGCTGCCCTGGCTGCGCGGCCGCGCCCAGCGGCAGTGCACCCTCTGCCTCGAGGTGCTGCAGGACCCGGCCGCCACGCCGTGCGGCCACGTCTTTTGCTGGCGCTGCATCGGCGACTGGGTGCGCGAGAAGCCCGAGTGTCCGCTGTGCCGCCGCAACGCACACCCTCAGCACATTCTGCCGCTGCGGGTGGTATAAGCGGTGCCGCTGCGGGTGTGAAGCGGTGCCGCTGCGGGTGTTATAATGTTCCATTGTCATGGACGTGGCCAACTTCGATAATGGCGTAGAACAAGTCAAAAGGCTTAATCAACAAGACATCTATTGAATCATACAATACAATACAACCTCGGTGACATTACTCGCCTTCCGCCGGCCATCCGCGAAGCACCCGCTTCGAACCCTCGTCCGCACCCGTCCTCCGCCGCCCCTTTTGATTTCCTAGCTTTCTAGATCCCGCCGTAAACAGTGAACCCATAATCAGACATGTCGCTGCCACTGCCGTGTGCGAGCGGCCTCGATTCTCCTGTGCCACACACTGTGCTGATCGCAGTCGACGTGCGTCGCTGTCGCTGTGGCTGACGAAAAAGGTATCATGTGTCGTCCAAACTCCAATACCGGTACAGATGGAAAGCAGTGAGGAAATGAAAAAAATGAGGAAAGGAAGAAAGTGAGGAAAGGAAGAAAGTGAGGAAATGGAAAAGTGAGGAAAGCAGAAGAAACAATGGAGAGACACAACACTCCTACACAGAGAACAGGACAATCTCGCCGCGCTCATTCTTCCGCAGGCGCAACTCCCGGAAGAGCTCCTTCTGCTCCGTGTGCTTGCCCACGGCCAGGCCCGACGAGCTCAGCTCGCGGTGGAAGCGCTTGAGCGCCTTGTTCATGCTGCAGCCGCGGTCGCTCTCGGGGCCCTTGTTGACAAAGCTCAGGAACAAATCGGCCCGCGGTTTGAACAGAATCATTTGCTTCTCGCCGTGGCCGTCGTCTTCGGCCCGCTCCTTTTTCGAGTACTCGAGCAGCTTCTGCGGCGCCGCCTTGTCGGCCTTGTCGGCCTTGTCAGCCTTGTCGGCCTTGTCGGCCTTGTCGGCCTTGTCCGTCTTGTGCCGGTGCGAACGGTGCGGCTTCTTCTTCTCGCTGGGCGATGCCGACCGGTGCTTGCGCTTCTTGGTCTTGCTCGTCTTGGACGAGGACCCCGTCTTGAGCATGGCAAACAGGTTGCTGCCGCCGCCGCCGCCGCCGCCGCCGCCCGCGGCCTCGGACTTGAGCGCTTTCGAGTGCTTGTGGCCCTTTGTCTTCTTCAGCGGGCTGGCCGGGGTCTCGGCCGACTCGGGCGACGGCAGCGCCGCCGCCGTCGACAGCCGGTTCAGGCCGCCGGTCAGGCCCGAGTGCAGCACCGGCGGCGCATCCGTCATCACCTGGTCGTGGATGTCCAGGAACAGCCGCTTGCGCTTCTTGGTCTTCTTGGCGTCCTTATCGTTGCCGGCAGCCTCCTTCTTGCGCCGCTCCGCCCGGTCGCCCGGAGCGGGCGTCTGGAAGGGCGCGCCGCCCCTCCTCTTCTCTTCCAGCTCCAACAGCTGTCGCTTGTCCACGCCCATGGCCTGCTCCGGGATGGCGTCCGGGTAGGTGTCTGCGTCCGGGTAGGCGGCGGCGTCGGCGTCGTTGTCGTACTCGTAGCGGACCATTTGCGTGCTGTCGCTCAGCTTGACGGTGTCGGCAGCGGCGGCAGCAACAGCGGCGCTTCGCTGCTGCAGGTCCAGGTTCGATGCGTTGGGCGTCGCGCCCGCGACCAGAAAGTCAAACACGTTCACGTTGGGCGGCTCGTCCATGGCCGGCGGCGGCGTCGGCGCGTGAGGCGGCGCGTTGTCGTCGTCATCGTCGTCGTCATCGTCGTCGTCGTCGCCATCGTCCGCGTCAAGGTAGTCCTCCAGCTCCTCGGGCACGTCCTCGACGTACGTCGCATGGGCTGCCAGATGGTGCTGCTGCTGCTGCACAGCCGCCGCGGCCATGTCGCTACTGCGCTTGTTGATCGGGGTCGACAGGACCGGGGGAGGAGCAGCAGTCAGAGACGCTTCAGCCGTGTTCGGGGTGTTTGCGGCGGGGGGGTTCAGTTTGGCCTTTTTGTTGCCCTTGTACAGTGCGCCCTGGTATTTCTGGTCCTCGGTCATGCAACTCTGCCCCCATTCACGTCAGTTACCAAAGTCGGCAGCAGCGTCAGCAGCTTGTTGCCCAGGATTGCGTACCGTGTGGGCTCGATAGTCGGTGCCGTGGAAATAGACCATGCAATCAATGCAGGAAAAGCTGGCTCCGCGACAGCGGTTTCTGTGTGGGTCGAGCTTCTTCTTGGTCAAGACGTCGCCACAGGCCTGTACAGTCGTGAGTAATGGTGCGTGCCGAAGAAAAGAGGTTGAAGGAAAAGGGTTTAAACGGCTTGTAAGGTGAACGGCTTGAAAGGTAAACGGCTTGTAAAGAGTGTAAAAAGTCAATGGAGGATGTGGAGGGATGGAGAAAAGAGCGTGTAATAATTGTTTTGGCAAACCCGTTCTCGTGAACAAGAGGAACGGGGTGAAATGTGAAATGTGGCGAGGAACGCACGGCGAGACAGGCGAGAAGGGGGGGGGGGGGGGGGATGTGGGATGTGTTTTAGAGGCGGCGATCACGGTGCCGTCGGAGGGGAGTGGGGAGAACAAACAGGCGGAAGGCCCAGGATCAGGAGGGAGGGGTGAATGTAGAGGGGCTAGGCCGGGGCTGACACCTCGAGACAGAACAGCACAGGGGCTGTGAAAGACACACACCAGCACAGGGGCTGTGAAAAGGCACAACACTCCAGACACACAGCAGCACAGGGGACGCGTAGCAGGCTTGTTTTGGGGTTGGGGCTTGGTCGTGGGCGTCTTACCTCGCACTGAAAGGAAACCATGGTGGCCGTGTAAGCTGATTCCACTGCCCTAACTTATTTTTTCTTCCTCTGTTCGTTCCTGCCCTGTTTGTTGAGCCGCGCTGCTGCCTTGTCCGTTGCTGCCCAATGAGGCGAGGAATGCGCGTTTTTTTTTTTTTGGCCTATCGGAAGGGCACGCCAAACAGTCTTGGGAGTATGGGATGCTGGATGCGTGTAAAAAGGCGCTTCGGCCGGGAGGAAGAGACAAGAGCAAGAGACCAAACGAGGGCGCGAAAGAATGTTATTAAGTATGCACAAACGGCAAGGGGGGCGGGCGGCGGCGGCTGAGCCAAATATAGCGGTTAGCGTCGCGGGTTGAGACTCTCGCCAATGGCAGGCGGTGTTGTTGTGTACTTGAATCTTACTCGTTGTGAGTCGTTGTGTCTGGTGGTTGTGTTTTGAGTACGTCGTTGTGTTATGAGTACGTCGTGTTATGAGTACAGAAAGTTGTTTACACTCGGTGAGTTCGGCCGGTTCTGGTGGCGCAAGCGCTCGGCCGCCTTTTCTGGCAGAAAGGCACTTTTCCTGAATCGTTGGCTTGCGGCTCTGGGTCGGAGATGCGGCGCTCTCGATCTGGCCGGATGAGCACCGCCCTGTCTTGGGCTGTCGTTGGGTGCCGAGGGGCGACCGCAGCGGGTGGGCCAGAGAGAGAGAGAGAGAGCTGAGAACGAGGCCGCGAAACGCAGAGATTTTTCTCGTGGGTGCCCAGCCGGGGCGCGGGTACTGTCGGGCCGGTGTGTTTTCTGCACCGAAAAAAACTGCGCCTATGGTCGGGAGCGGTCGAGGGTCAGAGATGGTCGTGGGAGAGGGGAAAAAAAACTACTGGCAGAGAAGGAAAAATGCCGAAAAAATTACAGTTTTGCGTTTTTGCTTCTTCTTCTTCTTCCTCTTCCGTAGGCCGCTTAGCGCCCCCGCTTTTCATGCACTGTAAATTGGCCGGCTCGCGGCGGGACAAGTTCTGGCACGTTTCCCCCCGGGGCACCTTTTACGGGGGGCAACACCGCTATACTACAGCTATACTACAGCACGTACGGACGGAGTAGATAAGGCGTCCCACGGAGCCAAGATACAGCTGCTGCTCTCTGCAGGACAGCAAAACCCACCGGGATGGATGGCTTGCATATACAGACGCAAGGTTCGAGTCATGGCCGCCCCAGCCGTGAGGATACGTGTTCCACGGGTGCGATCCGGGCCCAATGACTTGCACAGGTCCACAGCTTCCGGAGGGCTGGAAGAGGTAAGGCTCTACGGAGCATCCAGAGTGCAGCGCACACGAGGGGTGAGCGCATCAAGCGCAACGGCCCATAATTCTGGCGCTACTGTATCATGAGAAGCGCCCTCTGCGAACAACGGGTTCTTGATTGCAAAGATGTCCTTGATCCTGCAAATCATTTCCTTCTGAAAGCATGTCCCTCTTCGAAAGCGTCCCTCTTCGAAAGCGTCCCTCTTCGAAAGCATCCCTCTTCGAAAGCGTCCCTCTTCGAAAGCATGTCTTTCTTCTTGCAAGGAGTATTCTCTGCAAACCAGCCGACTCCCACAATGTCGAAACACTTCTGGCACCACGCTTAACTATATATAGGATCCTATCCTCCGAGCGCTCGCAGCATGGATGCGCCCATGCCCCTGGCGCTTCAGCTACAGCCCCTCGGTGACGTCTTGTTGGCGCTAGCAGGCCCCGCGGCAAAGGGAAAGCTGCCATCTGTGCGGCAAGTATCGGAAGCGGACTCGCGACATGGGAATTCGAAATGATCACGGGGTGTCGGCGCAGAAGATGCTCGAACGCAGCAATGGCCTGACCTGCACATGTCTCACAGCCGTGTTTATCGATACACACATCAGAAGCCTATCTAGGGAGCACATGCGGATCTTTGCAGAGAACGAGTACGTACCCCAGACGCTCTGACCGCCTAAACGGCAGAATCCCTGAGCTCATTCCTTGTTCCGTCGCCCAAGATCCACACACATCATACAAAGATCCAAGCTGCATCCCCCCTACCTGATCCCTATTCCATGTATATACCTATCCGGACGCCTTGCAGAGGACGACCAAAGGCGGACGCGACCGCCCGCATCAGGACGGGAAGGACCTTGCGCGTCCCTCTCTGTTGAGCCTCATTCGGCATCAGCTTCCCCCTCCTCCCCCCCCCCCCCCCTATCTTCCCTCTTCTCACCGTCTTTTTCTTGCCTGGCTGCATGCGGGCCACGACTGGTCTGCTCTTGTCAGCCCCTGGAGTTGATCGCCGGCGTTTTTTTTTGCCCGACTGGACGAAGAGGTGCGTTTTTCTCTGTCGGTTCTCTGTCGGTGAAATCCACCCTCGAGTGGCGCTGCATCTGCTTTTCTCTCTCCCTTGCCTGTTCCTTGGCCAACTCTCTCTCCCACAGAAAACAGTGTCCATGACCTCGCCTGCGCCAGACCCCAGCGGTGGTGCTGCCACGACTCTCCTGGAACAGACCGTCTCGCTGCTCGCCACCGCCGCATCGTACATGCGGTTGCCAGCCATTGCCTCTACGGTATGCATGCTGCCAGCCACTGCCCCCGCGTCCAGTCATGCCTTCATCACATCCGAAAGCAAGTCGTTTCTGCCTTTACTTGGGACGACGTTTGGGCCAGTGTCGTGGTGGCAACGGACTGCTGACCGCGATAGAGCGTTGCCGCGGCTCTCACCTTTCTCCTCTACTTTAAGCAAAAGTGAGTTTTATCTATCATCTCCTGTCACCCTCTCCTCTCATCTTCTCTTTTTATATTCCCTCCCCCTCTCTCTCTCCAAACTATTTTCTTCGTTACCTCCCTCTTCGTTCCCTCCCTCCTCGAAAGTACTCTCTTCGTTCCCTCCCTCCTCCAAACTATTATCTTCGTCCCCCCCTCCTCTCCCCCCTTCTTCACCCCCCCCTCTCCCCCTTTCTTCACTCTCCCCCTTTCTTCACTCTCCCCCTTTCTTCACCCTCCCTCCATACTCACAATAGGGCTCTGATTTACCCGTCCCACGTCCCGGCCAACGCCCGCACCGACATCCCGAGCCCGAGCCAGTTCGGCCTGACCGACTTTGAAGAGCTGGTGATCCCGACCGAGGATGGCGAGAAGCTGGCGGCTTTTTACATCCGCGCCCCGCGCAACAGCGGCCGCCACGAGCGCGTCACGCTGATCATGTTCCACGGCAACGCCGGCAACATTGGCCACCGCCTGCCCATTGCCCGCATGCTGCGCCACATGGTCGGCTGCAACATCCTGATGCTCGAGTACCGCGGCTACGGCAGCTCGACCGGCGAACCCGGCGAGTCCGGCCTCAACACGGACGCCCAGACGGCCCTCGACTACCTGCGCCGCCGCGCCGAGACCAGCGGCCACAAGTTTGTCGTCTACGGCCAGAGCCTCGGCGGCGCCGTGTCCATCCGCCTCGTGGCCGAGAACCAGCAGGCCGGCGACATTGCCGGCCTCGTGCTGGAAAACACCTTTCTGAGCATGCGCAAGCTGATCCCGCAGATCGTGCCGCCCGCCAAGTACCTCACCATGCTCTGCCACCAGGTCTGGCCCAGCGACGCGCTCATTGCCACCATTACCAAGGTGCCCATCCTCTTCCTCAGCGGCCTCCGCGACGAGATCGTGCCGCCCAGCCACATGCAGCAGCTCTACAACCTCTCGGCCGCGCCCAACAAGATCTGGAAGCCGCTGCCGCAGGGCGACCACAACTCGAGCGTGCTCGAAGAGGGCTATTTCGAGGCCATTGCCGACTTTGTCGCCTCTGCCACCGACGAGGGGCCGCCCGAGAAGCTGCTGTAGCCCTGACCGCTCCATCTTTGTCGTTTATCTTTAATTCTTTTAATACGATTGAAACCTGTTTCGTCTGCTGTGTGTCTGCTATTCTCCCGCCGGGACCGCCGTCGGCGCCGTCGCGCTCTCTCCGGCGCTCTCCCCGGCGCTACCTGCTTCTGTGCCTCCCACTCCCGCGCTGCCTGCTCCCGCGCTGCCCGCGCCCGCTGCCGCTCGCTTTCGGCCAACCACAACGTTCCACTCGATATCAGCACTGCCGCCCGCCTCCGCATCGCCCTCTCTTCGCAGCACCTTCATGTCTGCATCCGCCAGACACAGACAGACGGGCTCTGCATGGCCCGCCTTCTCCTCTCCGGGCCGCTGGGCTTCCAGCAGCGGCACCAGCTGGCGCAGCAGTGCCTCGACCGCCGCCGGCGCAGCGGCCGGCGCCGACGCCTTGACCAGCACGTGGCCGTCGGCCAGCGCCGCCGTCGTGAACGCGACCGCCTTGCTGGGCAGCGCCGTCTGCAGCCCCAGGGCGGGCAGCAGGGCCGACAGCTCGTCCAGGTCGGGGGCGGCACCGGCACCGGCGTCGGCGTCGGCGTCGGCGCCGCGGGACGGGATGAGAATGGCGTTGAACGGCCGTTTTTTGCTGTCCGGCTCCGGTGCCGATGCCGGCGCCGCTGCCGCCGCGGTCTTCCGGGTCAGGGCCAGCGTCGAGGGCGTGCTCTGTTTCTCTCTCTTGGCGGCGGCAGCGTCGCACTGGCTCAGCGTCCGGGCCGGCAGCGCGGCCGTCGACGCGGCCGTCTTGAACAGCGACACGTGGCGATGGGGCTCCCAGTCCTGGCTCTGGCTGTCGAGGCCGAGGTCGGCGGCCAGGGCGTGCAGGAACGCGCGTTTCGGCGCGGGCATGGGCCGGAAGTTGAGGCGGCGCTCGGCCGAGTGCTCGACAAAGGCGCGCACCTGCTCCTCGCAGCCTGCGGCCCATTCGCGGTGCTTGCGGAAGAGGCTCAGCGTCTCGGCAGAGTAGCAGGCGCCGCCGCCGCCGTTCTGGCCGTCCTCGTCGTGGTCGTCGGACACCTGCAGGGCCGCCCTGAGGGCCGCGTTCCGCTGCAGCCGCCGGCACTCGTCGTCGCACTTGAGCGCCGGCCGGCTCGGCGACGGGTCGCCGTTGCTGGCCAGGCAGCGCATCTCCTTCTTTCGGCGCTGGCACTCGCATGTGACAAGGATGCGCGACTGGCACGGCGCGTCTTCGGGGCAGTCTAGTTGAGGTTAGTCAAGATATCAAAAATCAAATATCAACAATCATCAAATATCAACAATCATAAAACAATCAACAATCAACAATCAACAATCAACAATTAACAATCAAACATCAACAATCGACAACTCACCGTCGTCGTGGCAGGTCGCCGTGCACGGGTGGCCGCAGGCCGGCTTGCTCTTGCCGCAGGCCTGGCGACACCGCCGGTCCCGGTCCTCGCAGTCTCCCTCTGCGTGGCACTTTTTCTGGCAGCCGTGTGTGCCGCAGCGCAGCGGCTTCCCGCAGACGGCCTCGCAGCGCAGGTCGCCGGTGCCGCAGACGATGCGCTGCACCGTGTAGCGGCCGCAGAGGCAGGTGCGCGAGACCAGGTGGCTGCACCGCGGGCAGGACGTGTCGTCCTCGTGGCAGAGATGGGGCAGGGGGGCGTGGCCGCAGGCCGGCTGGCGCGTGCAGAGGGCCTCGCATCGCGGCAGCCGCGTGCCGCAGGCCAGCGGCGGCCGCAGCACGGTCGCGCCGCAGGAGCAGCGGAGCTCCTGGTCGATCAGCTGGCTGCACGAGAGGCACTCGCCGCGGTGGCAGAGCTGCGCGCAGCGGTGCTGCCCGCACTTGAGCGGCCGCCCGCACAGCGCCAGGCACACGTGCTCGGCCTCGTACTCCTGCCGCCGCGCCGGCCCGCGCTTCTTCTTGGCCGCCGCCGCCAGCCGCGCCGCCGCCGCCTCCCGCGCCCGGCAGCACACGGTGCGGCACTGGTGCCGGCCGCAGCTCAGGGTGGCGCGGCATATGCTCTCGCACGCAAACGGCGGCTCGGCCGCCGCCGCGAGGCCGCCGCATGTCGTCTCCGTCTCGGCCCGCCCGCACGCGCAGCGGACGCGCACCGTCTCCTCGCACGGCGGGCAGTCGCCGGCGTGGCACCGGGCGCCGCAGGCGTGCCCACACGCTCGCGCCTTGCCGCAGTCCTTTTCGCATTGTGGGATGGGGTCCGCGCACGACGTCCGCGTGCCGTTGGTCGCCAGGCTCGCGAGGCGCGTCTTGCCGCAGCAGCACCGCGTGACCATGTCGGGCGAGAGCGGGCAGTGCAGCCGCGCCTTGTCCTGCGGGTGGCACGGTTTCTGGCAGGCGTGGAGGCCGCAGTCGAAAAATCGGCCGCACGTCGTCTCGCACGGGAAGCAGCCCTCAAAGGTGGCAGGTTCGGCCTCCCCGGCGATTCCGGCCTCCCCGGCTTCCCCGGCTTCTCCGGATTTCCCGACTTCCTCTGCTTCCACCGCCCCCCCCCCCAACTGCCCGTAATTGGCCGACACAAGGACCGCGCGCCGCCGCTTGCACGGAATCGTCTGCCGCGTCTTGCCGCAGTAGCAAATGGCCGCCACCGGCACGACACAGTCGCCACAGTCGCCCGGGTGGCAGGTCTTGCTGCAGGTGTGCACGCCACAGGGCATGCGGCTGCCGCACTCTTCCTGGCAGCTCCAGGCGTCGTCGTAGTTGGTCTCGACACACGGCAGCGCCGACGAGTGCTTCCCGCAGTAGCACGGAATCACCGGCCCGGCCTCGCGGCAGGGCGGGCAGGGGCCCGCGTGGCACACCGCCGCGCACGTGTGCGGACAGGACGGCCGCTGCTTTCCGCAGATGCGGCCGCACGAGTGCGGAGGCAGCGCGGCCGGCGCGACGCCAAAGACCGTCTTCTTGCCGCACCAGCAGAAGCGCTCCCGCGCAACGTCTCTGGTCACGGCCTTGTTGCAGTGCGGACAGCGCCTCTCGATGGCCGCCGCCGGGCTGTTGCTGTTGCTGTCGTCGCCGTTTCCGGGCGCGTCGTCCGGCCGGCTGTGCAGGCCCTGCTGTTTCTGGAACCACTCCCGGGCACAGGACGCGTGGTTCACCGTCCAGCAGATGGGGCAGCTCCAGATGCGCGACCGTCGCAGCACCGGGTTCAGGCAGACGGTGCAGTCGTACGCGCCCTGGTCAATGTCTCTGTGGATCCGCGCCGTCTGGCTGTCGGGAGGGTCGCCGCCGCCGCCGCCACTGCCGCTGCCGCCGCCCCGAGGGTCCGGGTCCCGCGGCGCAAACGCCTGGCCGGGCACAAACTCCGAGGCCGCCGCATTCAGCGCCGGCACCCCCGCGGCCGCGCCCGACAGGTGCCCGCCAAAGCTCCGGCTAGGCGCCAGCACAGACCCCCGGCCCCGGGGCGGACCGCCGAGATGGGCTCCCCCCCGTCGACCCCCCCGGCCCCGCGGCCGCACCGCGCCTCTGCCCGGAGCCGGACCGTCTGGCGGGGCCCTGCCCTGAGCCGGACCGCCGGGCGAGGCCCGCTCGAGATCCCGCTCAGGGTTAGCAGCTGCCGGCAAGCTGCGCACATGGCTGCTTTGCGGGTTCGCGGTGCTCGGCGGCCCGCCTCGTCTGGGGCCGGACCGCCTCCCGGGCCCACGGCCGGCGCCCGGGCGTGATCCGCGGCCGTTTCTCAGCCGTCGGTCGTCGCCCTCGGCGAGAGCAGCGGCATTGGTGGGCGGCAGACGTGTAGATGCTTGGATGGCACCGGACATGCCTGAAGACAAGAAGAGAAGAAGAAAGAAGGGTCGAAGAAAAGAGAATCTCTGCCTCCAATGTCAATGAAGAAAGAGGTGGCAATGCTGCAATCAAGAATCGCCGATCCAGCGGCCGACGAGGCCCGATCCGTCAAAGCTGCAAACAAGGGCCGCCAATCCGACAAATGCTGCAAGCTGCTGCGCCGGCCATGGAACAGACGCAGAGGCTGTCAAGCACAGATTTCATAAAAACTCCGGCATCAAGACTCAAGGTTCGTCCATTAGCTTGAGGAAAGAGTCATCGGTGTGTGGGGCACACAGTATATATACAGTGGGGCGGTGGCCAACATGCTTTACGCCCCAAAAGACGTGATAATACAATAATACAATCATTACATGTAAAGCCAGAACCGCTACCGGGGTATAAGACAGGCCGGAGTCTTGGAAGCGCCGTCCCGAAAAACATGCGTAAACGCCTCCTTTGCACCTTGCCCGTTGAGCCTCCTTTGCTCTTTGCAGCTGCTCCTTCGCTGCTGTTTTCGGCTGCCTCCTTTTCCTGTCAGCCTTGCTTCGGTAAGATATACAGCCGTGTTCACACAAGCCGGTCGCGCGTCTTGGTCCTTGATCCGGCGAATCAGCCCATCCGAGGTGTTTGCGCCTGGGCTTGAGCTTGAGCTTGAGCCTGAGCCTGAGCCTGAGCCTGAGCCTGAGCCTGAGCCTGAGCCTGAGCCTGAGCCTGAGCACGCCGTTGCTGCAGCTGGGCCGGCGTGAGGCTCGACTGGGCCGCCGGCAGGAGACTGCGGACGCCGTCGTCAATCTCGGCCAGGCAGTCTTCGATGCCGCTGCGGCCGGAGCCGGGGCCGGAGCCGGGGCCGGAACCGGGGCCGGGGCCGGTGCTGCCGCCCCCGATGAGACCTCCGCCGATGAGAACGCCACCACCACCACCACCACCACTGCAAAACGGGCTGGCTACCGCCGCCGTGAGCAGGCCCTTCCAGTCGCGGCCGCGGCTGTCAAAGACGCGCTTCAGCACGCGGGAAAAGTCGTCTTCCTGCGCCGCGGCGGCATCAAAGTCGACCCGCCGGATCTGCCAGACGCTCTCGCCGCGCCGCGCCCGCAGGCGGATCTCCAGCGCCAGCTGGCGCGCCCGGCCCTGGGGCCCCGGGATCAGGTAGCGGACCACGGTCCAGTCGACGGAGCGCGGGAAGATGCCCATCATGCCGCCGCTGCGCATCTGGATCTGCTCCCACGCGTCCTCCATCCGGTCGAGCGCCACGTGCAGCGACAGCGTCAGGTTCAGATAAAAGGGCACCGACATGTACGTGCTCCGGTCGTCCGCCACGCGGTTCAGGTAGTCCATCACCCGCAGATGCGGGCATCCGCGCTCCAGCTGCAGCCGCACCTTGTCGCTGTCGTCGTCCAGCTCCACCGCCACCGTCCACTGCCCCTTGCTCGTCCGCGCCTCCTCCTCCTCGCCCGCGCCTCGCCCGCCCGCGAAGCCGTAGGAAAAGACGAGCCGCCCCAGGCTGGCCGACTCGCAGCGCACCAGATGCTTCTCCCGCTCCATCGCGTCCAGGAACCCGACCAGCCGCTCAATCACCCGCAGCCGGCCCGCGAGCCCGTCCACAAACGAGCTGCCCACCTGTGCGCGCAGGCGCAGGCAGAACTGGCCCGTCTTGGCGTCAAAGGCCACGTCGTGGTCTGCCTGCCCGCCCAGCAGCCTGAGCTTGTGTCGGTCCACCACCGCCAGCCGCGCCTCGGCGAGGATGCCGATCCGCCGCTCGCCGTCCCCGGCCGCCACCGTGTCCACATCGACGCCGGTAAACACCAAGAGGACAGAGTCGGTGGCCCACGCCGGCTTGTGGCTGCTGCGCTGTGGCGACGGCAGCGACGACGGCAGCGACGACGGCAGCGACGACGACAGCGACGGCGACGGCGGCGACGGCGGCGACGACGACGACGACGACGATGCGTCCTGCGCCGACAGTCGCAACAGACCCGAAAGCCCAATCTTGAGCGCCGGCAGCTTGGCACGCTTCGGCAGATGCGCGTTGGCCGTGCGCACCGCCGTGACGGGCACGCCGCGCCGCGCCAGCTCCTGCGTGTCGACGTACTGTGATATTATCCCGGTAGCAAACACCGTCAGGTCCGAGAAGAACGTGTCGCTCATCTGCGACGGGCTGGCGTCCAGCGAAAGCCGCATGCTTGTCTGGATGCGGCACGGGCCTTGTGGATTCGTCCTGTCCTGTTAGTGAGGTGAAAGTGAGGTGGAAAGAGAAACGGACACATTCAAAAAAAAAAAAAAAAAAAAAAGGGGGGGGGACTCACAACTTTACGATCCACCAGGAGTCGCCGCTCAGGCTCAGACACGCCAGGACACACCAGTGCGGCTCCCAGTCCGGCCGCTTCAGCCAGAGCACCTGGAAGGTGTCGCGCACGCTAATCACCTGCCGCACGTCTTCCTCCGGCACCGGCACCGCTGCCGCGCCCCGCGCTGCCGTCCACCCGGCGCTCTTGGCCCGCCGCGCCAGCTCTTCCTGCAAGCACAGCCCCCGCACGCTGTCCAGCATGGCAAAGCCGTCCTCGACCGGGTCCTTGGTGCTGTTGTTGATGATGCGCTCGCTCTTGGCCACGGTGTCCGTCAGCGGCGACAGCGCAAAGAAGCCCGACACCTCGTCGATCTTGACCGCGATCCAGTCCCGGTCCACCAGCTGCATCTCCAGCACCGACCTGCTCGGCTCCGCCCGCGACACGTGCAGCCGCATCGCCGCCTGCCGCTTCGCAAACAGCGGCTTCGCCAGCAGCTTCGCGTGGATGCCCGTCAAGATGTGCTCGATATGCAGCCCAATCACCGCGCGCAGCAGCCCCTCCGCCGACACCTCGCGGCCCCGTGCCACCGGGATGTCGACCTCCTTGGCCTCTTTGCCGTTGGGAAACCAGCGCAGCGCCAGATGGCTTGTCGCCCGCTCGTCCGCCACGCCCGAGCCACTGCCACTGCCACTGCCGCCGCCGCCGCCGCCGCCGCCGCCGCCGCTGTGCACGCCCACAATGAACCAGCTCTTCGTCGCCGGCGCCGTGTACCGCGACGCCCAGTACTGGATCGAGGCAGCCCGGTTCAGCTGCTCCATCTTGAGCGTTTCGATCCACCGGCCCCGGCTCAGTTCCATCGCCTGCCGCCGCAGCTCGCCAATCTTGTGTGTCAAGACGTACTCGTGCAGGTACCGGTAGCAGCCCGCCAGCCCTTCCGAGAACAGGGCGCTGTTGACCCGGTCCTCCAGCGCCTTGCGCAGGCCGTCTGACAGCTGCGCCGGCGCCGGCGAGAAGTCAAAGCGCAGGTCCAGGAACCAGAGCTGCTCCGAGAAGTCGTCGCTGGCAATGGTCAGGTCGACTTCGTACTCGCCCGGCACCCGAAAGGTCACTCGCCCCGACGCGATGCTGTAGTCGCGGAAGTGGTACGGGATCGAGTCGTGGTCGTCCAGGTTCATGCGCAGCGACAGCAGGGCGCTAATATCCGACAGCCACTTGTGCTTGGCCTGCGCCGTCAGCGGAGGCGGCTCGATGAAGCCCAGATCCGGCATCCAGGGCGCGCTACCCTGCGAGAGCACCTGCAGCGCCGTCTTCAGGTCCGGGCTCGGCACCCGCGCCTCGCCCAGGTTCCGCTTCAGGTTGAGCATCCCAAACACGGCCTGCTCGTACTTGACCAGCTCTTCCTCAAACATGTGGTTCTCCAGGTCGATCAGCTTGCTGATCGGCTTCGCCTTCTTGCTCCACTCCGTAATCACCAGCGCCTTGACCCAGTTGGCATGCTCGTTCTGTGCAAACTCCAGCAGCGCCTTCTTCTTCTCCACGTTCTCTATCGAGCCGTCCTCGCCTCCGGCCGCGCTGTTGCTGTTGCTGTTGCTGCCCGTCCCGTCCACGCCCATCTTGGCAGCCAGCCCTGGCAGCGGCTTGCGCGCCAGCTCACGGATGACGTCTTGTAGGTTGTTGTGTGTCTTTTGCGCCAGGCGCTGCAGGAGAAACCCCAGCGGCACAAAGTTGCTCGTCACATGCTGGATCGTGTCTGGCAGGTCGTTCATCTTGTTGTGAGCCTGCTGTGGCTGCCCGCTGCCGCCATTGGTCACAATGGCATTATTGTCCGGGAGTCTCCCTGTCTGGTTCGCCGATGGTAAAGAGCCTTTCCTCGCAGTGTCGTGATCTCTGTCGTGGTTCGTATGATGCCAGCCACCGTTGGATGTGGTCTCCATGGCCGCGGCCGCTTCTCGCCCCCCCAAAGGCGCGTGTGTGTCTGGCCGAGGCGACTAACTCTCTCGGCGCTCGTTTGCGATCTTCCCCGGCAATGGAGACAGAGTCGACGCGGCCGCTGCAACAGCCAAGATGCAAACAGACACAATCGACCCGGATGCGAGAGACGCTGCCGACAGACGCAAAAGGGGTCCTGGCGGGCATTCGCGTCGATGATTCGAAAGCGGCGGCGCAACAGAAAGAATCGAGAGCACGCCCCCTATCGCCAGAGAATGCGGAAGCGCACGGGACAGCACGCCGCGGAGTGTCTGCCGTCTGCACACCTGCCCAGAATCGGCTACAGCGGGAGGAAAACAGCGTGGTAAAAGTCAAACCTGTGAGACTGACCCAGCACAGCGGAACAAATTTGTGTCGTCAGTTCGACATAGCGTTGCTTCGTTACTTCCCTTGTCGCGCTCCACGTCGGTCACGTGATGTTTATGTCAGCCCCGTCTACGTATCACAGGGGCTCCTGAGCCTCATTGCTGGAATCAGAAATGCCAACTGTACTGGAACTGCTCCCTGTTCAGCGATACGCTAAACACCGCCGCCACCTTTGGACGCCGGCTTTCCCAATATCCGGTTGAAGAGTCGCCAAGCGTATAAAATCAACTTGTAGGACTGTAGATGGAGCGATACATCAGGAACCGTATGCGGCTGGCTTGCCTCAAAATGACAGCCTCGTCTGAAAAATCCCCGGCCTCCTTTCCCCCCCCCCCTTCTTGCTGCCTGCGTTTCTCACAAAATCGGCAATATAAAAAAACAAGCGACCCCCAACCCGAACCCGACCCGACCCGACCCAATTATCTATAGGCACGGAATCCTATAGATGCAACGAAACCTTTCCCCTCCTGATAAAGAAAAACGGTATTTGATAGCGAGAGTCGCAGTACTGTTTGGTGCTGTGGCGTCTACTCTTATACTGGATTTTCAATTATATTTCGCTTCAACTGCGGGACCGATCATCGTTTAATATCCATCCAAATCCACTCGTACATTTCTGGCCGCATCGCGATACAAACAGACGGCCCGGGCTGAACGCCACTTACAATTTGGTTGCCGGCTGAGCGGCCGATGTCGTCGGCCACTGGTAGCCTGCGTTGTCGGCAAATCGGTAGCCGTACGAGGCCGTGAAGTCGTCCAGGACAGCAGGGCCACGCGATCCTGTTGTTGCAAAGAGTTAGCCGGCCTGTGAATCTCGTCTCTGCACATCTCGCGTCGTTTTATCTTGCACGTACCGTACGGGTATTCCATCGGGACGATCTCCTTGTTGTCGTCGAGGTAGTGGAGAAGAGGGGTGAAGATTCTCCAGCTCGCGTCGAGCTCGTCGTCACGGACAAAGTTGGAGTGGTCGCCACGGAGGCAGTCGAGAATAAGAGACTCGTACGCCTCTGGGATTTTCAGGTCGGAAAAGCGACGGCGGTACGTGAGGTCCAGCTCCGTCACCACAGTCTGCATGCTGAGGCCGGGCAGCTTCGAGTTCATCTTGATGTAGACACTCTCGTTGGGCTGGATACGCATGACCAGTTCATTCCGCGGAATGTCCTTAAAAATGCCCGACGTCACATCCTTGAACTGTATCCGAATCTCGGTCTTCTGCTCGTTGAGAGCCTTGCCAGCCTTCATGATGAACGGCACCCCATCCCAGCGCTCGTTCTTGATGAAAGCAACCAGAGCGCAGAACGTGGGGCACCGCGAGCCCTTGGGGACCGTGTCGTCTTCCTTGTAAGCAGGCTTGCTCCCGTCGAGGGACTTGCCATACTGCCCAATGATCACATTCTTTGGTTCAATGGCGGGCATGGCGCGCAGAACGCGGACCTTTTCGTCACGAACATCCTCTGCCGAGAAAGATATGGGGCGCTCCATGGCCAAGAGTGTGAGCACCTGCAGGAGATGGTTCTGCATGACATCGCGAACGATACCAAACTCGTCAAAGTAACCGCCCCGTCCTTCGGTGCCAAAGGGCTCCTTAAAGGTGATTTGAACGTTGTCGATGTGGTGCCTGTTCCAGGTGGCACCAAAGAAGGAGTTGGCAAATCGAAGGATGAGAAGATTCTTCACCATTTCCTTGCCCAGGTAATGGTCGATGCGGAAGAGTTCCTGCTCCTTCCAGTCCGGCTCCAGAGATTTCTGCAACTCTCGCGAGCTCGCCAAGTCTTTACCAAATGGCTTCTCGACCTTTAAAAACAATTAGAGAGACTTTTTTTTCCCAAGAGGAAATAAAAAGGGACACAAGATGGAGACTCACAATCACGCGCGCAATCCCCTTTGTCGGGTAGCAGCAACGTTTGAGGTGCTGAGAGACAATGGTGAAGACGCTGGGAGGGAGGGCCATGTAGAAGAGGCGGTGGGCCTCGGCGAAGTCCTTTTCGAGTTCGACAATGTGGTCGTTCAGCTGCTGGAACGAATCATCCCGGTCGTACTGGCCAGACACGTAGGTGCACAAGCCACAGAAATCATCGAGCTGCTTCTCCAGCTCCTTGGTCGGAGTCTTAATGTACGACCGAATCCGCCGAATGTAATCGTCATGGTCCATCTTGGTCCTGGCATATCCAACAATCTTGACATTTCGGGGTAGGAACTGGTTGCGGTACTAGATGTGAGGAGATACCGGATTAGCCAGAGCTTCAAGAGGACTGATGTCCACGACGCTCATATTGAAGACATTAAGATGATGGTCGGAAAATGAATGTCCGCCCAAGCGGAAAGCGCCTGCTTACAAGACCGAAGAGAGCTGGGTACTTCTTGATGTTAGCCTAAAAGCGTTCAATCGGTTCAGCTCGGGAGTGGGCCATACGGTTTTCTTCTTTGCCAGATCGCCGGAAGCACCGAGGACCACGATGGTGGTGTCTGCCTTCAACTCCATCATACTGCGTCCAAGGTCAGCCGAGCATACTAAAACGGAAAGCCCAAGCAAACACATTGGTCGGCAGAACCGGCCATTCCAGGCAGCACTTCACTGCCAGCTGCGAATGGACGTCTTTTCAGAAGCTCCTGTCTTGATCCCATCGGTCCGGTGGTCTTATCTCGGCTTCTTCTCAAAGGTGGGCAGAGCAGGTGAAGCTTAGCAGAGCCAAGCCGTGGAGAAAATGCCAAAGTATACCGCCAAACACAAAGCAGCACTTATTGATATACACGCGGTACATGAGGCTTGAGACAAGATAGACTTACTCCGCGTGGTCACTCATCTTGGCGGCGCTGTCGGGCGAGAGGACCTATATATAAAACAAGGACGGGGCGGAAAATCGGGCGATGAGAACGGGTCGAGTGGTGCTCGAGCTCAATCTCCAAAAGGCGCACGGTAGACAGTTGTCAGTGCACGGCGGGACTCTCTCAGTTGGTGTTGTGCTGGGAGAGAGAGAGAGAGAAAGAGAGAGGACAAAAAGGTGGGAGGAGGAAATCGAGACAAAGTTTAGAGTCGGGGAACGAGATTATAACGGCTGCAACAGGAGCTTTAAGACCGACGATGATGCTAGGCGGCGGGCGGTGGGCAGGGCAGTGGTGGGGGATGTGCTTAGGCGGGGAAGCTATTTGTCCCGGAGAGGGATTTTTACTGGGCGCGCGCGCGCGCTGTCTCTTGTTCGCTGTTGGGCACCTCCTGCTACGGGGGAGCTTACTCACGGTTGCTCTTTCCCACGTAAGAAATCGTAGTTACTGATGAAACGGTAATTACTCCCCCCCCCCTCCCCTTCCCGGGACCTATTGGCAGGTTTTTCTGCCGGTCACGGAAGCCCTTCTTTCCCCCAGAGCCGGTCCACCGCGAGTGCTTCAGAAAAGTTGTCCAGGACAGAACGACGGAGTCGCCGGCGGTTTCGCAACATGTTCCGCCGGAACGACTGGTTGCTCTTATTTGTAAGCGTTGATCCCCGGCTCGAAAAATGGACAAAAACAGTTTTGAGAAAACCGGCCCGGAAACGGAGGGGAAAGCTACTGCCGCTGCATTCAGCCGGGACATGCTGGGTGTGGTGGGAAGGAGGGGTATCTTTCCTTGCTCGACCTATCGTCTGCCTACTGTATCTTTACATACCTGCCCAAGAAGTTCGTAGATGCTACCCCAAAAAGAATGCCGCATAGGCGCCTACTACGTGCCCAAGAATTCCGTCTGTAAGCACACATAAATTACCGGCAGCGGAAAAAGAAAACTGGTTGAGTTAGCGACGGAGCTACAGCGGATAGCCTGGGCTTTGGGGGGGGGGGGGGGGGGGGGGGGGGGGGGGGGGGGGGGGGGGGGGCGGGCGCGGGGCGCGGGGGGGGGGCCGGGGGGGGGGGGGCGGGCGGGGG
>JADHKI010000072.1:0-112022 GCA_019925645.1 Graphilbum cf. rectangulosporium
CCCCTTGGCAGGCCCCCTCTCGATCCGATTTTTTCGGACTTGGCGCCCAGGCCGCGCGCGGCGGGGGCAGGCCGGGAGAAAAAAAAAACAGCAGCAGGAAGCCGGCAGCAGGAAAACAAGAGGCTGGTGAGAACGGCGAGGGCATGCCAGGAGCAAAAAAAACGGTAGCAGGAAGCCGGCAGCAGAAAACGGGAGGCTGGTGAGAACGGCGAGGGCATGCCGGGAGCAAAAAAAACCGGCGGTAAATCAAACCAAGGCAAGCAGCGGCGAGGGCAGCCTGGTATAAAGCAGTAATACGCCGGTCATGACAACGTTGGTAAAAGTAAAGCGAGAAAAAAAACACGACGTTTTAATTCATCTTACGCACTTTTAAGTAGCCACGTATAAACGTAAACGTGTCTTACTATAAAACAATTAAGCTTAACTATATATAAAATAACTAGGTTAAATTTTTACGATATATATTAACAGCGGGCCAAAGAAACACACAAACAAAACAAATAAATAAAAAAGTAACCACAGTAATGCAGGGGGGACAAGATAAAAAATATAGTGCGAGCAGGTGTAAAGGGGGGTCTGGTGTTTAGTCCTTGGGGCCACTTTAGACAAAGCCGACAACGGGAATAGGTGCGTTGGAACCGCAGTCGTTTGATCAGTCGAGAACAGAAGAAAATGATGTCGTAGTTGAATTCAGTCGGTGTTGAGAGCAGAAAAACAGTATGTCAAGAACAAGTGACAAAGGTTCAGGAAAGGGGCATTGTTTCACAAGGTCCAGGCTCTTTCTCGCTTGATAAAGCGGCCGGACACACAAAACTCACGTCAGGCAGACAGTAGGAATTAAAAGAAGGAAGTTGGATAATATTCAGCGACAAAAAGTTCGGGACAAGCCCGGCCTTTATACAGCGCGCGCGTAGCGTGCGTTGTGACGAATCTAAGAATAGAAAGAAATCAAATAATGAAAAGCACTGTGGAACCCCTTTGATCAGACTCCCGAGACACTCCTGGCCTCATGTCAGCGTCTGGTCCGGGCACTATGCCCTATACCAGAAGTATAAAGTAAACCACCATCTTATCCCCCGCCGCTACGGCGCGCCGGCCTTTAACCGACATTATTAACCTTATTGTCTCCCCGCCGCTTAAGCGGCCGCGGGAAGAAGAAAAAGACGAGTAGCACGCTCGCCCTCTCTACCGACGGCCGCCAGAGCCTCTGTTAGGCGCAAGCCCACCTTCTTGCAAGCACGTGACGGGGCACGTGACATGTTTGTAGCTTAGCTATAAAAAGCGTAACGGCCGCCTCTCGGCCGTTACAAAAGATCATCATTCTATCAACTTTACAACATACAAAACAAGACCTATCTTTGCATTTATTTACTGCGTTGCCGCACTGTTATTCCATGACGTTATGACAGACCTCCGATTTCATTGTCCACCACGTACCGCCTCTGGCATTAAAAAGCCAGCCGTTGTACGTGCTTGCGCGTAACAGCCTCCAACTTTATGCTGGAGGAGGAGTTCTGCGCACTGCTAGCAGCTACGCCAGCAGCACTCG
Organism: Graphilbum cf. rectangulosporium; assembly: GCA_019925645.1. NCBI lineage: Eukaryota > Fungi > Ascomycota > Sordariomycetes > Ophiostomatales > Ophiostomataceae > Graphilbum > Graphilbum cf. rectangulosporium. The sequence goes on from JADHKI010000072.1 coordinate 1,550, forward strand.
TGGGCCCCATCGGCGGCGCTGGCACCGAGCTCAAGCTGCCGCGCCGAAGCGTCGACGGCAGAAAGCTCACCTGGGCTAAGCTGGCCCAAGATGTAGGTTACAGCACCTGAATATTCAAACAGCGGTTGAGAAAGACTAGAAAGGCTAAAGCTAGTGGCTAGATACCTACCAAAATCACCAACGAGCCACAGAGCACCGCCGATTACTGGCTGGTACGCTGCGCCCCGGGCGACACGGCCGGATATCCAGTCAAAAAGCTCGCCGCCCGCGGTGAGGCCAACAAGTGGCCTTTACACCACCTGCTGTTTTTTTAGCTGCAGCCACAGCTGTTAAGAGAGGCCACCGGGCCTCTCCAAGTCGCGTACCGCTGCGGCCGCGGGCGGGCTGCCTTTGAATACGGGTTATACCACGCCTGCGTTAACCCACATCATCTCGTGCTCGCCTGTTGGGCGCAAGCCCACCTTTTTACGAGCACGTGACTGCGCACGTGACATGTCTGTAGCTTAGCCATAAAAAGCTCAACAGTAGAAGCGGCTGTTGCGCAGGATTATCAACTCATCAACTTATGTCAAAAGCTATACGGGTTGGATAGCGGGTCTGGCACTGTATGGAGGCAGTGTCAGAAGATGCTACGCGCATGCACGTACAACGGCTGGCTTTCTAATGCCAGAGGCGGTACGTGGCGGACAATAAGATCGGAGGTCTGTAGATATCATAGCGTCATGGAATAGCAATGCGGTAAAAGCAATGAACGATGCGAACAAAGGTGCAGGTAAAAAGGGTGGTGAATTCATGATCTCTCCTAACAGCCGAGAAGCGGCTGTTAGCTTTTTAATGCAATCTACAAATGGCACGTGCGGTAGCACGTGCCTCAATGAGGTGGGCTTGCGCCCAACAGAAGAGGCCAAAGTAAGGTGGCTAAGACAAGACAGGTTCAGGAAGGTGGCTTAAACCGTCATAACGTAAAAAAGAAGGAGTCTGTAGAATTCAAAGTTTGTACGGCTATCTCAACTAATTGCAACGGAACGGCCTCAACGCTTTTTATCTCTCGTGAGGCCTTTATTCCTGGCCTGTGGCGGTATTGGCTGTGCTCCACCGCCTGTAGCGGTGGTGGCTGTGCATCAACCTTATCTCCGATATTCACAGTGCAAGCCATTCCCACACGGTGATTCGCTGACATTTATTCCACTTTGCGACGAGGCGCGCACGGCGGGGGCACGCCAGGAACAAAAATTGCTCCAGGCCCCCGCCTACAGAGGGCTGCCTCCTGCACCCCCATCATAGTCCCTGCGGCGTCTCCCCAGGACATGGGCCACCGTAGCCAACTACTGCCTTGTATGCGGTCCTGCGGAAACCCACCCACGGCCACCCTTGGCAGGCCCCCTCTCGATCGGATTTTTTCGGACTCGGCGCCCAGGCCGCGCGCGGCGAGGGCATTCCAGGATCAAAAAACCGGCGGCAAATCAAACCAAGGCGGGAAGCGGTGAGGGCAGGCCGAGAGTAAAAAAGCCGGCGGTAAACCAAACCGGGGCGGGCAGCGGCGAGGGCAGCCTGGTATAAAGCAGTAATACGCCGGTCATGACAACGTTGGTCAGAGTAAAACAAAAAAAACCACGACGGTGAGAAAAAACACGACGTTTGAAATGTCTCAAGCACAACAATCAAGCTTATTTATATATAAAATAACTAGGTTAAAAGCTTGACTTTTTGAAGGAGCCCCGGCGGCGCTCTGAGGCACCTGACCCGCGGCGGCGGCCCGCCGCGTAGTCGAACTCCCGGACAGAGCCGCCCGCTCTGGCAAGGCCGAGCGGCTATGCGCAGGTATGGTTTGCGATTGATGCGCCTTATTACGGCTAAAAGCGAAAAAACAGCATAGAAAACAAAAGGTATGCAAACGCATCCTATTTTCTTCTGTGCCCTCCGATGTTACGGCCCAACTTGGAAGCTGTGCCAAAGATTCAAACAAGCCCTATAGCCGTCGGCGTGCGCCGGAAATATGTAGCTACTGTCGTGCACTTTGTTTAGATGGCGGATTTATCCGGCTGGAGCTTCAGCTCCGAGTCCGGCCCCACTATCAGCAAATTCGGCCCCACTATCAGCATCCGGCCCCACTAGCAGCGACTGCTCATACTTACTGTCGCTGCTTAACTGCAAAGTTGGAGGTGTCTCCAAAATGCCGCTTTGTGGCAATAGATGGCTTGAACTGCAGGCTTCGCCGCCGATACGCAGCAGGTGCCAGACGTGGGAATGTTGAGTTATAGTTGTAAAGTACAAAGTCCCGCTGCTAGCGCTAAACAGCCCCTTGCCATTCGCTGCCTAGCGCGTAGCGCTTAGCGCCTAGCGCCTAGCGCCCAGCTCTCAGATCTGAAAACGTTTATTTCAGCATTTGACCGCCGTCATCTCGTCCCGCCTTGGCTCCAGCCTCGTCTTTTCACTCTGCCTCTTTGCACCAGTTGCTTGCCGACTGGTACCAGTCTTTGGCTGCTGCATCTGCCTGCATTCTGCATCCCATCGTCCTGCGCCCCCTGTGCTGGCAGACCCCGACTTCTTCGACGGCGACTTCTTCGACTCCCCCCTTTTTTTTTCCATCCCTTGACGACATCCAAGCATCAGCCAAAGCCGTCGCGTGGCCGGCCCTGCAGCTCGTGGCGACATGATTGGCGCTGCTCCGTGAAGATCGAAACTCGCCTCATATCGTTTCCTCGCTCTTCCGTTCCCATGCCCAACCCGTACGCCAACCTGCCGAGCCATGCCCGCGATTCGCTCGAGCTCGCGTCGCTGGCCAGCTCGAGCCAGCTCAACGACAGCCCCGGGCCCGACGACGGCGACGACGGCCTGTCGTCGCGCGCGAGCCTGTCGTCGCGCAAAGCGTCGCTAGAGCAGGAGGATCCGCTGGGCGGTCTTGGCGATCTCGAAGACGGCGCGGGCGGCGCGTCGGGCTCGGCGGTGGCGGGGGCACCGGGCCGCGGCCGGGGGTTCTCCGTCTCGTCGGGCTTCGACCTCGCAGCCAACCTGTTCCCGCTCTCGTCATCAGCAGCCGGCGCCGGCGCCAGCGGCCGCCACGACTACGCGCCGCTGGGCATGTCGGCATCGGCCGGAGGCGGGCCGGGCGGCCGTGGCGGCGGCGGGCTTCTCGGGTTCGGCTCTGGCGGCGGCGGCGTTGGCGGCGGCGTTGGCGGAATCGGCGGCGTCGGCGGCTCGCTGGAACGGCACAAGACGCTGACATACCTCAACGGGCTGTCGCTGATCGTCGGGCTGATCATCGGGTCGGGCATCTTCTCGTCGCCGTCGCTGGTCAACGCCAACGTGGGCTCGCCGGGCGCGGCGCTGGTGGTGTGGGTGCTGGCGGGCGTGCTGGCCTGGACGGGTGCCAGCAGCTTTGCCGAGCTCGGCGGCGCGATCCCGCTCAACGGCGGCGCGCAGGCGTACCTGGCCAAGATCTTGGGCGAGCTCTTTGGCTTCCTGTTTACCTGGGTGGCCGTGCTGGTGCTCAAGCCCGGCAGCGCCGCCATCGTTGCCATTATCATGGGCGAGTACCTGGTGCGCGCCGTCGTCGGCGTCGGCGTCGGCACCGACGACGCCGCCGGCTCCGGGGCCGGCCCGTGGGTCAACAAGGCCGTGGCCGTCGCGGCCGTGCTGGCTGTGACGCTGCTCAACTGCGTGTCGACGCGTCTGGGCACGCGCGTCAACGACCTGCTCATGTTCCTCAAGTTTGTCGCCCTGATCGGCGTCACCATCATCGGCATCGTCGTCGCCGCCACCGGCTACTCCTTCTCCGGCCGGCCCAGCCTCGAGTGGAAGACGCGCGCCTGGTTTACCGGCACCAACATGGACGCCTCTGCCTGGGCCGTCGCTCTTTATGCCGGCCTCTGGGCGTACGACGGCTGGGACAATGTGGGTTTTTTTGTTTTTTCTTGTTTTTTTTCTCGTTTTTGTTTTTTCTTGTTTTTGTTTTCTTGTTTTTTCTTGTTTTTGTTTTTTTGTTTTTTCTTGTTGTTTTTTCTCGTTTTTGTTTTTTCTTGTTTTTGTTTTCTTGTTTTCTCCTTTTCTCCTTTTCCCATCTAACGGCTAGACCAACTACGTCGTCGGCGAGTTCCGCAACCCTCGACGCGACCTGCCGCGCGTCATCCACACGGCCATGCCGCTCGTCATCGTGTCGTACGTGCTGGCCAACGTGGCCTACTTCTTGGTGCTGCCGCTCGACGCCATCAACGCCACCAACACCGTCGCCGTCGTCTTTGGCGCCCAGGTTTTTGGGCCCGCCGGCGCGCTGATCCTGGCGCTCATCGTCAGCGCCTCGTGCTTTGGCGCCCTCAACAGCTCCACCTTTACCAGCAGCCGCCTGGTCTACGTCGCCGGCCGCGAGGGCTACCTGCCGGCCTGCTTCGGCCAGCTGGGCCTAGGCGGCGGCCGGCCCAGCCGCATCGGCGCCGACGCCGACGCCGGGTCCGGGGCCGGGTCCGGGGCCGGATCGTGCTCCGGCGGGCCCGGCCGCTGGCTGGCGCGGCGGCTGGCGCGGCTGGTGGCCGACGACGAGGACACGGGCCTGTTCTTCACGCCCGTGTACGCGCTGGTGCTCAACGGCGCGCTGACGTGCGTGTACGTGCTGGTGGGCGAGTTCGGCACGCTGCTGACCTTTTACGGCGTCGCCGGCTACACCTTTTACTTTCTCACCGTGCTCGGCCTCATCATCTTGCGCGTGCGCGAGCCCGGCCTCGAGCGGCCCTACCAGGCCTGGATCACCACCCCCATCATCTTCTGCTGTGTCAGCCTCTTCCTGCTGAGCCGCGCCGTCTTTGCCCAGCCGCTGCAGACGCTCATCGTCGTCGCCTTTACCGTCGCCGGCCTGCCCGTCTACTTTTGGCGCTTCCGCAAGCGCCGCCGCCGCCCTGCTAAGCGCGAGGCTGCCGTCGCTGCCACCGCCGATGGCGCCGAGGCCCGCTGGTGGCAGTTCTGGAAGCGCTGGCAACGCTGAGGATCCCATCCCTTGTGTACACACGTGTCTTGTTCTCTTTGTATCATGTACATACATTGTGCGTATCGAATATCACTCACTGCGCTACCGGAATATCTCGCGCTGGCTGTTGATGGCTCCCCGGAAGTGCTCCTCCACCACGCGGCCCTGCACCACCGTCGCCCGCACCAGGCCCTCGACGTGCTGAGGCTCCACGTGGCCGTACCACACGCCGCAGCCAGCTAGGGGGTGCGCCTCGCCGCCGCCCGTGCGCAGCCCCGGCGGCAGGTACACAATCACGTTGCCCGCAAACTTGTGCCCGCCCAAGTGGCTGACGAGGCCGACGCGGGCGGTCAGAGGCGTCGGCGTTAACGGGTGCGAGTCCGGGTGCGAGTCCGGGTGCGAGTCCGGGTCCGAGTCCGGGTCCGAGTCCGGCCCCGGCTCCGCCGGCACCGGCGCCTCGAGCACCTCGAATCCGGCACGGCCGAGCTGCCGCGCAAAGGCGGCGCGCAGCACGGGCCCGAGCAGGCCGCAGCGGGCGTCGCGGCCGCCGTGGCCGCACACGAGCACGAGCACGTCGGCGACGCGGCGCACGCCGGCCAGCAGGCGCCGCGCGGCCGGCTGGCGCGTCATGCGGTCGCGGTGCACGGGCGACAGCGCTCCGTCGTGCGCGGCGTGCAGGCGCGTCGGCAGCAGATAGCCGCGGGCCAGCGCGTCGACGGCGTCAAAGGACACGCGCGGCAGCCACGGCACGTAGCGGAAGCTCGGCAGCAGGTACGCCGAGTCCGACTGCAGCGCCGCCAGCGCCGGCGGCGTCCGCGGAAACGACGCGTTGAGCACCGCCACGTGGTGGTACGGCTGTTGTCTCCCCCGTCAGCGTCGGCTCTCGAGAGAGTTTTCAGGGACGGTCCGCACCCACGTCGCGATACGGGCCCCCCCGCCCAAACAGCTCCTTGAGGTCCGCCGCCAGGTTGTCGCCGCCGTGTGCGTCCTCGATCCGCGACGGCCAGTCGTCCTGGCCCGTGCAGATCAGCACCTGCTCGCTGTAGCCCGTTATCAGCCCCCGCACCGGTGCCGTCCGGTCAATCTCCAGCCCGGCCGGCATCGCCGGTGTTGTCTCGCAGGCGCACGTCGGCTCCGGGCAGGCCGCCACCGTCGGGAAGGGCAGGCTCGACGACAAGGACGACAGGGGCCGGAGCCCCGCGGCACGAGCGCGCACGGCTTGGCCCAGTCGCGTAGCCAATAAAACTGACATTGTCGTGTTCTCCAGAGTGACGAATCTGTCACGTGGACTTTAGCAGCAGCCCGTCACATGAAATACATCACGTGAAATATATCACGTGAAAGACGCACGTGAGATATATCACGTGAAAAGATTACGTGATATACATCACGTGAAATGTTGCACATGGACGCATCACGTGAACGCATCACGTGAGCCAATGTATCACGTGAATTAGACATCGATAAATCTCGACGTCCATCCATCAACTTCAAATGCTCAGTCTATCTCTTCAATCCAGCAGACTGCGCCGGCTCGTCGCCTGCTCGTACGTCGGCGGTGCCGGAGCCGTGCTCGCCGCCTGGTCCGGCAGCGCGGCCACGTGCCTGGCCATGCGGTAAAAGTACTGCTGCACAAACGATTCCCTACTCTGTTAGCAAAGGCTAGCAAAAGACGCAAAACGGCTTCTTTGGCGCATCTAAAGGACGACTCACGTGTAGTAGCTGTGCTGCGCATTGTGGCTGGTCTCGAGGTTGTGCGCCAGCTCGTGCGCCACCACCACCCACCACCACACCGTGGCTTCGGCGGCTGCCCCGGCCGCGTGCAGCTGCACAAAGTAGCGCAGGTTGCAGAAAATGCTGCCGCCCGAGTTAAAGGCAATCGTCGGCCCCGTCTCGTCGTAAAAGATGTGCAGCACCCGCGGCGCCAGGCTGTAGACGGCGGCGACGTCGAGCAGCACGGCCTCGAACTGCGCCACGGCCGCGCTGTGCTGCGCCAAAAAGGCCGAGGCCGACGCCGCCGCCGCCGCCGAGGCCGCCACGGCGTCGGACAGGAAGACGTGCATGCCCCGCGGCGCCTGCGCGACCATGCGGAGGTTGTGCGCCGACGTGCTGTCGCAGTATGTGGCCTGCTCCTTGACCTCGTTGGTGCGCGGCGGGCTGAACAGCGTGGCCGAGCCGTACGGCCGCGACGCCCGGATCGCGTTGAGCATGTTCTCCCGGATCGCCGCCGGCGCCGTCACGCGGCCGTTGTCGCCGCCCGACGGCCCGGGCTGGCTGCCGGACGGCCCGGACGGCCCGGACGGCTGCCCCGTGTCCAGACCCAGTCGCCGCGTCAGATTGGCAAAGAGGCCGTTGTTGCGCCGGCCGGCCGGGCCCTGCGGATCCGCCGGAAGCACCCCGGGCAGAGGCTCCCGCTCCCGCTCCCGCTCCTGCTCCCACTCCCGCTGCGGCTGCTTCCCCGCCGGCGGCGACGGATCGTCGTCGTCAAAAGACCCGGGCATCTTGGGCAGCTGCGGCCGCGAGCCGGTCGCAGCGACGGCCGGCGCAAACGCCGGGTCCAGACCCCCCCTCGTCGGCTCCCGCTGCGCCCGCTGTTGCTCCAACTGGCGCTCCAACTGGTGCCCCAACTGGTGCTCCCGCTGCTGCTCCCGCTGCTGCTCCCGCTGCTGCTCCCGCTGCTGCTCCTGCTCCCGCGCCCGCTGCTGCTCTGCCGCCAGCGCCTTGCGCCGCTCGTCCTCGGCCATGCGCGCCTCCGCCTGCTTGGCGCGCAGGATCCGGTCCACGTTGTAGCCGCGTGCCCGCAGGTCCAGCAGCTCGAGCTTGAGAAATGGCTCAAAGAAAAAGTAGGCCTGCTGGTTCGGCCGCTTCAGCACCAGCTGGCACACCGCCTGGCCCACCTGGTACATGTCGATGCCCATCTCGCTTGAAATGTACAGCGTCGCCGACCCGTGCGACCCGTCGCCCGGCACCACGCTCGCCGCCGACCGCCGCTCCACGTGCCGCCGGGGCCCCTCACCGCCGAGACCGCCGCCGAGACCGCCGCCGAGACCGCCGCCGAGACCGCCGCCGAGACCGCCGCCGAGACCGCCGCCGAGACCGCCGAGACCGCCGAGACCGCCGCCGCTGCGCAGCGACCGCTGCAGCGCCACGCTCTGCACCCTCTCCACCGTCAGCCGCCGCTCCAGCCACTTGTAGTCGCGCCGGATCGCGTTGGGCCGGTATTTCTGGTACTCGTGCAGAAAAATCTTGGACCGCTCCAGCACAAACTTGCGCAGCTCCTCGTTCTCGCCGTCTTCGCGCCTCTTGCTGCCGATCCGCACCTCCTCGTCCACAATCTTGCTCAGCGGCTGCGCCCCCAGCTCAACGTAAAACGTCTCCAGCACGTCCTCCTCCGGCGCGCAGATCAGCGCGTCCTTGAACAGCCGGTAGCTGATGTAGTCGTCCAGCACCGCAATCTGGGCCGCTGCCGCCAGCTGGTACTGCCGGACCGGCGCGTCGTCCTCGGCCGTGTCAGCTGGAGCTCCGCCACCGTCACTGCCGTCACTGCCGCCGCCGCCGCCGTTGCCGCCGCCGCTGCCGCTGCCGCTGCCGCCCCCGCCAACCTCCTTGGACGCCAGCAGAAACGGCGCCGTCCGCATCTTGCGCAGCAGCTCGGCATCCTGCCGGAGCGTGCCCAGGTCGGCCGCCAGCGACCGCAGCAGCGCCAGGTAGCGCTCCGTGCTCTGCAGCGTGCTGAGCAGCCGCGCCGGCTCCGCGCACGCCATGCGTGCAATCTCCGCCTTGGTCGGCTCGCTGCGCGACCCGCACTTGAAGAGGAACGCGTTGGCGTCCGGCCCAAAGTCGACAAAGTCAAAAATGTCGCCGTACGTCGACGACGCGCCCAGATACACTGACTGCGGCGCCACGTGCCGCACCGCTCCGCCGCCCTTCTTCTTCTCCGGCGCCCCGGACGACACGCCCACCGCCACCGGCACCGGCACGATCGGCGCCTGGCTCAGCTGCTGCTGCAGGCTGGCCGCGTTGGCGCTGATGCGCGTCGAAAAGTATGAGAACAGCACCACGGCCTCGTCGTGCGTCTGCGGCGGCCGCGCCAGCAGCCGCCCGACCGCCATCTCCACCGGCGGCTCGTCCAGCACGCCGAACCGGCCCGCGTACTCCCGCACCCGCCCGTCCACAACCGGAAAGCCCAGCACCGCCGACCGCGGCTGGAGGAAGCAGAGCGCCGGCGGCGCAAAGTATGCTGTCCCCGTCCCCCCCCCCTCCTCTCTCCCCGTGTAGGCCACCACGCCCTCCTCCTCCGCCCCGGCGCTGCCTCCGGCGGCCACCACCACCGGAATCACGGGCAGCCCCCTCAGCACCCGCAGCGCCCGGGCGTCCCGGTTCGGCTGCAGCCGCGGCGCAAGATACGCCATCCGCTCCGCGGCCGCGTCCACCGTCCGCGGCAGCTTGGCCACGAGCCGCGCGACGGCGTCCGCCACCGGCGGCTCGCTCCGCACGCCGAAATGCACCGCGGCCCCCCGCAGACTGTCGCACACCACGGCAAAGCCAAAGAGGGCCGCCTTGGGGTCCGTGAAGCAGTTGAACGGCCGCGACAGCCGTTCCGCTTCCCCGTCGTCTTTGCCCTGGACGACGACAATCGGGTAGTCTGCCGCGTCCACGCTGCCTCCCTCCACCGGGATGATCGCCTTGTCGGTGGCCGCCAGCACTCTGGCATCGTAACCGTGGGCCACACGGTGGGCCAGAAAGTACGCCCGCGCCCGCTCGCGCATCTGCCTCTCCGGCGAGGCCATCTTGACAATGAGCTCGTCCAGCCGCAGATAAAGACGCATGCCCACGTCCCTGAGCAGCGACCCTTCGCCGCTCCGGTTCAGCGATCCCGGCCCGCCGGGCCACTGCACCATGCGCACGCCCAGCGTACGCAGCGCCGCGTCGGGCATGAAGAGCTCGTGCGGCGCGTACAGCTGCCGGCTCGGCACCGTCCACTCCGCGCCCGCCGGCCCGGCTTCGGCCGGCAAGAAGCGGGACTTGCGCAGCAGAGCAATGTCGCTCGCCGGAATGTCCGCCCGCACCGACGCCAGATACTTGACCAACTCGACATGGCTCTCCGACGTCGCCGCCGGCGGCGTGTCTGTCTCCGACTTTGTGTCTGCTGCCTTCTTCAGGCTCCCCGCCCGCTGGTGTCGGCCCTCGCCAGATCGCGCTGGCCCGTTGACCAGCCGCGCAAAAATGGTCTCGAGATCGACTGTCTTGCGCACGCCCAGCGCCGTCAGGAAGCTGTCCTTGAGGCCGTGGCAGCTGGGCGCCACAACCGGCAGGTCGTCAAAGAGCCTGACAGACGCAAAGTACGCCTCCTCGGGCCGCTTCATGCCCACGCGCGTCGGGATCGTCGTGTGGCCTCGCAGCATCGCCACTACCGCCTCCCTGTGCCTGGCGCTGAGGTTGTCCCAGTTTATCGACAGCACCGAGAGCACGCGGGCGGCAAAGATGGGCGAGAGCGTCAGGTTGCGTTCGTCGCCCAGCATGTCCCGCGCATGCACGAGGTACTCCAGCCACGGCAGCAGGTCCAGGGCCGTCCAGCCCAGCGCGAGCAGCTGGCTCTGCGGAATTGTCTTGGTAATGGAAAAGGGGATCGTCGATGGCGGCAGCGGCAGGTTCGTAGGGATCTTGTTGCCGGACAAGAAATGCCGGATCGAGCCGAGATCGATCACGGCCGCGCCGCGGATCTTCTTGTCTTTCCCCGTACCGCCGCCGCCGCCGCCATCGCCGTCGCCGAAGCCGTCGCCGTCGCCGTCGCCGTCGCCGTCAATGATGCTGGCCACGGCTACGCGCAGCAGGCTCTGGAGGCCGGCCCGGTCTAGCGCGTGCGTGGCAGTGCTGGCGGCCACGTACTGAATGAAGCTGATGAGCTGTGCCTTGTTGAGCGGCTTGGACTCCAGCTCGCTGCGGATGTCGTCCATGGCGACGGGGCGCAGCACGCCAAAGTCGACCAGCTTCTGCATGAACGGGTTGTCGCGCATGCTCGGCACCACGACGGGGATGCCGTCGGCAAACTTGCCAATCTGCTCGTCGCCGATGCGCACCTTGGCCGTGGACATGACTCCGCCGGTCGAGTAAATGTCAAAGGCTGCCGTTTTGTAGGCCGTCCAGAAGGCCTCTTCGATGATCTGGCCGACGTAGCTGCTGGGCGTCGAGTCGCCAAACGTGTACGTCTTGAGAATGTGCAGCGCCTCGGGCACAAAGCGCTCGACAGCGCTCGTGCCGAACGGGCTTCCGCTCTTGGCTGTGGCCTCCGTCTCGCGGTGGCGCCGGAACTTGACGCCCAGGTCGGCCATCTCGCTCGCAAAGGCCAGGCGCGTCAGGATGCCCGACACCCGCAGCAGTTCCATGTTCCAGTTGCGCACCCAGCGCGCGTTAAGGTCAATGGCCTCGCGCTCGACCGTCGGGATGATGGACGGCGCCGAGATGTGCATGCCGGCGCCCGTGGTCTGCATCGTGGGGAATCCGATGAAGACGCGGCCGCCCAGCTTTTTTCCAGGCAGCACGGAGGCGAAGATGTCGGCGGCTGGCAGCTTTACCGGCGGGTCGCTATGCCCGGCACCAGCGCCGGCACCAGCACCCTTCTCAGCGTCATAGCTCGGCGGCTGTCCGGCCTTTGAGGCCTCCTCCGACGCCAGCACGTCGTCGTAGCTCGACGTCAGGATGGCCATCTTGGTCACCTTGGGCGGCGGCTTCTTGGTGGCGCGCTCCAGCTCGCTGGCAAAGTTGGCATTCACCTTGGCCCGCACCTGCGCCGTCATGATGCGCAAAAAGATGGTCGACCGGGCCGGGCCGGTCAGGTTCTGCACGAGGGCGTCCTGCACCGCTTTTTCTTCGCGCGCCGCCCGCTCGCGCTCCCGGGCCTGGGCCGCTGAGGCCGCCGCCGTCGACGAGATCGTCTCGGTCAGGCGCGAGAAGAAGCTGCGCAGCGATGGCCGCAGCGACGGCACGTCGTTGGACGACATGCCGTATGAGTCGGTGGATCTGCTGGATCCAGACCCAGACGAGGTTGTTGTCGCCGTTGCCGCCGCCGCTGCCGTCGCCGCCGCCGCCGCCGCCGCCGGGCTCCATGCTACGGCGTTCATGTACATGGCATCAATCTGCGCGCTCGCCTGCTCCACGGCCGTGATGGACATGATGCCGTCCTTGGTGCGCGACTCCAGCTTCGGCGGCAGCGGCACGGCCACGCCCGGCGACAGCATCTTGTGCAGGTCGAGAATCTTCCAGCCGTCGATCCAGAACTCGATGCGCTGCAGCGCCACAAAGGTCAGACTGGTGGCGAGAAACTGGCTGATGGAGAGCAGGTTGGGCAGGGCCGTGGTGGTGTTGCGGTAGTCGAGCACAAAGGTAGTCGTCTTAGCCGCGGCCTCCGGGGCGTCGGGCAGGGCCAGCTTGCGGGTGAAGAGGGCGTTGCCCTTCCAGTAAAAGGCCATGGCGGCGCGGCCGGAACTGACAAAGGGCTCCTCGCAGTCGGCAAAGACGCTGTAGAAGCCGACGCCAAAGGCGCCGATCTTGGTCTCGTCCGGGTTGCCGTCGGCAATGCGCTTGAGCCGGGCCCAGTCGGCGGCCGCAAATGGCTGGCCGTCGTTTTCCACCAGCAGCCGCCGCAGCGTGTGGTGCTGGATCGTGTGGCGCAGCATCTCGCTGTCGCTGACGCCGGCGCCGGGCTCGCCCCCCGGCCCCAGCGGCAGCCGCGCCGTGGTTGACGGCAGCGTCTCCCACTTGATCTTGACCGTCGTGGCCTGCGCGTCGGCAGCATTCTGGATCAGCTCCCGCAGCGTCGTCCACTCGCCCGAGTATCGAGCCAGCACCTTGTCGATGAGCGCCCGCGTATCCACGGTGACGGCCTCCTCATCCTCGCCGTCGCGCAGCGCTGCTGCCCGCAGTTTTGTGTAGTCCATGTGAGCGAAGCCGGAGGAGTCGTCTTGAACGGCGAGAGACTCGTCCTTTAGCAGTGCATGGTCTTCCGCGATGCCACTAGACCCGGCCTTGCTCCGTCCAGCTCTCAGTCTGGTCGTCGGGATCAAGTGGTTTTTGGGGGGGAAGTCGGTCAAGTCAGATCAAAAGGCAGATGCGTTTAAACTGGAGCTCGCCGCAGGAAAGAAAAGCAGCAACAGAAAAGCAGCAATTCGACTCGGCTGCGTCTTCCTCCTCGCCCGCAAAGATACGTGGCTTCCAACAAAAAGATCAGGGAGGACGCGAAGCATGTGGTAAAGGCAACGGGGCTGACGTTGGAAGTCGGCTAGGCAGATCCACAAATCGTGGTTGCAGAGCTCCTGCCCCGTCAGCGGGCCACGGGCCACGCGCTAGCGCTGTACGGAGTAATGATGAGCCCTCGAGTCCGAGAGCGGAATTAGCGAATCAGCAACAGTTACGGCTGTCGTGCTAGAATTCGTGTATTAGCGAGCAAATCAACGCTGCTGCAGAATTCACGTATTGGCGAGCAAATCAACGCTGCTGCAGAATTCACGTATTGGCGAGCAAATCAACAGTCAAGGCTGTCGGCTAGAATTCATATCCGATATTGTAAGCTCATACTATATACGCCGTCTAGGTGGTTTTATCTGCCCCTTCTCGCCCGCTTCCCTCCCCCCCCCCCCTCCCCCTTCTTTCTGCATCTGCCTTTTTTCCCGCCTACTTGCGCTTCGTTGCAGCGCCGCTGGCTGCGTCGGTGCCGCTGGCTGCCGCCGTGGCCGGTACTGCCGCCGTGGCTGCCGCCTTGCCCGCAGGGACAGTGCCGTCATCCTTCTTCTCCGCACCCTCGACCGCCGGGACCTCGTCGTCGCCGCCCTGGCCGAACTCGTTGACACGGGTGTAGTCGACGCGGTACTTGTAGCGCTGGTAGAGGTAGACAAAGAAGATGACGTCGTCGCGGAAGGTGGCGAGGCGGTGCAGAAAGGGCATCTTGATGGTAAAGGCAAACAGGTCGTCGATAAAGGTGTTGAGGAACTTGTAGACCATGGCCTTGCCGGGCATGTGGGCGATGCTCTTGAGGCGGTAGTTGATGTAGAGCGAGGGCACCATCATGAGGAAGCCGTAGGCGTAGACGGAGCCGACCAGGGTGGTGAGGACGAAGCTGTACCACGACTTGTGGCTTTCGTAGACGAGCGAGTAGGCGGCGTAGGCCAGCAGCAGCGGCACGCCGGCCACGTACATGTACTTGAAGGCGATCTCGTCGTACTCCTTGGTCTTCTCCTCGGTCTCGCTCAGCTGGTGCTTGTCCTCAAAGGCGATGCGCCACGGCACCAGCGCGCCGGGCGGCGCCGGGCGCAGGCGCACGTCGACGACGGTGGTGATCTTCCACAGCTCAATGACGATGCCGACGCCCTGCGAGCCCAGGATCATCCACGACGTGTTCTGCGAGTTGTCGACCAGGTACAGGAAGATGACCGTCTGCATGAAGACGTTGGCCAGGATGGAGCGCACCGAGATGCCCACATTGTCCTTCTTCTTGCGGTAGTGGGCAATGTCGGAGCCAAAGGCCAGCATCTCCAGCAGCAGGTGCGCAATGGTCACGACCACGGTCACGCCCAGCAGGATCGGGTTCGTGTCCAGCAAGATCTCCTTGATCATGTCGATCTCGCCGCCGTCGCCGCCGCCCGGCGTCGTGTGGCCAAAGGCGGCCTGCCGCGCCGTCTCGCGGCTGCTGGCTTCGATGCTGGCCATGACCTGGAACTTCCAGCCGGCCAGGTTGCCCAGGTCCAGGTGCAGCGGCAGCGTCTTGACCGTCTCGTTCAGCACCGTCATCTGGCTCTTGAGCTGCCAGAACGTGTTGACAAACAGCACCGGGTAGTACCACGAGTTCTGCCCGCTGCCGTCGCGCGCCCCGGCCGCCTCCAGCTGCACAAACTGCCGCACCGCCGGCTGGATCTGCTCGTAGGCCAGCACGCCCATGTTGGGCACAAACGACAGCGACGTGTTGGGGTGGTAGTAGCTGGCCACCACGGGGCCGTTTCCGGCTGCCGCCGCGGCGTCCTCCTCTTCGGCGGCGGCGGCGGCCGCGGCGGCGGCGGCTGCCTCGCTCTCGGTCCCGGCCTCGGCGTCCGCGCCCGCGCCCGCCAGCAGGTTGCGCGTCTTGCGCTCCTTCTTCTTGGCAATGTACTGCGTCAGCGGAAAGGCAAAGTGGTAGGCCTTGGCCACGTCGTAGCGCGGGCTGTGGGGGTCGAGCTCGGCGCCGGCCAGGCCGACGAAGAAGTGGCCCCAGAGCGTGCCGTTCCGCTGCACCTGCGGCGGCACCTCGATGACGGTGTCGATGGAGCGCCGGTCGCTGCTGTTTCCAAGGGCAAAGGCCTTTTCCGTGAGCACCACCGGGTCGCTGTCCGCGGCGCCCAGCGGCTTGGGGCGGAACGTCGGCGAGACCGTGACCACCAGGTCCACGGCGCTCGTCTCGGGCCAGATCGGCGCAACGTGCAGTGGCACCGACCGGAGGACGGCACCCTCGTCAAGCAGCGCCGGCCGTGTGTCGTACGGCGGGATGGACACTGCACCGGCCACCGGCGCCGCCACCGTGTTGCCCGCGGCGTCGGTCGCCGTCTGGGTCTCTTTGGGCGCAAACTGCTTCATGAAGAACTGCATGCCCACGTACACAGCGGCCATCTGCAGGAGCTTGCTGCTTATCGAGGACTGCCCGTTAGCACTTTGATCGTTCTCATTCGTCTTTTCTCTCGAAATGATCCTTCCCATTCGTCTTTTCTCTTGGTCTCCTTCTCACTCGTCTATTCTCTCGCAATCTCAATCTTCTTCTCATTCGTCTTTTCTCTCTCTTTCCTCCCAACTTACGCCCTGCTGTGGCGCTTGGCCATTGGCCTGAGCGTTTGCTTCCGGCATTTTACCGGGTGTGAATGCCGTGCCGTTTCTGTGGTCGAAATCGGGCGGACAGAATCAGAAGGACAACGTGGTGGCTCTTCGGTGTTGTGTGCGAAAGCGCTGCCCAGAAGATGGGTTGTTTTCCAAATGTGCCCACCTTGGTTAGCGTGGATGACCCCATCGCAGCATTCTATCCTTCCACAACGACGCTAAACCACTGTAGATCACGTGCTGCGGCGCGGCTCACGACACCCTGGTCCTCAACCCGCCGCAACCCCCTTCCTGCTTCCCCCCCCATGCATGCAGGGCCGGGTCTGGGCCGGTCAGGCTCCGATGGATGCATGGATGCATGGTCGGGCGGCTTTGCTGGCGCCACGCACGGCCGCCTGCCTCGAGGACGGGCGGCAGCGCGCATCACCAGACTTTGCCGCGGCCAATCGCCAGCCAACATGGGGCGGCACCTGACGAGCTGAGCACTGAAACAACGCAGCAGCGCCGCTCATCGGTCCTGCTGCACAGCGTTTCCGAGAAGGCTGGGGCCGCCCGCCGCGCGTGGCCAGGGCGGCGCGCCCAGGGCCGGAAAACCGGTGGAAAGGCAGACCTGCCCCACAGACAGCAACAGCGCCGGAGCGGTGCGCTCATTATAGTGCTGTTTCTCGCTTGTTAGTGCGCTTTCCCTCCCTCGGGGGGACAAGACGTCAACCGAACGCGCCTCCCCCCACTGCGTACTTTGCACATATCGACCACGGCGGGACGGACGGTGGCGCTGTTGTCTTTTCGCCGACTTTTGTGCTTCACACCCCGTCTTTTCGTTGCTCTGATAGCGTGCACTATTGCCCTTGGCCTGCTCTGACTGTGCATCTTCCTTTCGACGCCTCTGGCCTGCCTCTCTGCACGCTTTGCAGCAACAGCCCGGACGACACCACCCTCTCTCAAATCGCCTCCGATGCCACCTGCCGACTCCGAGACGGTGACGCCGGCGCCGGCCGCCGCCGCGGAGCCGAAACGCACCAAGATCTGCGTCTACTGCGGCTCGTCCAAGGGCAAGAACCCCGCCTACATGGAGGCCGCGCGCGAGCTGGCCCGCGTCATGGCCGAGAACAACATTGGTCTCGGTGGGTTCTCTGTTCTGTTCTGTTCTGTTCTGTTCTGTTTTGTTCTTCTTGTTCGCTCATGCTCTAGTCTACGGCGGCGGCACGGTGGGCCTGATGGGCGAGCTGGCCAAGACGCTGGTCGAGCTGGCAGGCCCCGAGGCGGTGCACGGCATCATCCCGGAGGCGCTGGTGCGGTACGAGCGGGATCCGACCTACACGTCGAGCGTGATCAACGGCAGCGACGGGCTGGCGGTGCCCGAGGCAACGGTGTACGGCAAGACGACGGTGGTGGCAGACATGCACACGCGCAAGCGGCTGATGGCGCAGGAGGTGCTGGAGGCGGGCCCCGGCAGCGGCTTCCTGGCGCTGAGCGGCGGCTACGGCACCTTTGAGGAGCTGCTGGAGACGTGCACGTGGAACCAGCTGGGCATCCACGACAAGGGCGTGTGCGTGCTCAACATCAACGGCTTCTACGACGGCCTGTTTGCCTGCATCCGCACCAGCGTCGACGAGGGCTTCATCTCCGAGGGCAATGCCACCATTATCGTCGAGGCCAAGACCGCCGCCGACGCCGTGCGCGCGCTGCGCGACTACCAGGTGGCACCGGCCGTGCTGAAGCTGGCCTGGGGGAAGGAGTAGGCCGTCTGGTCCCCTCTTTGTGTTGTATTCTGCGCGGTGCGCGTTCTGGGTGCTGCGTTGCCACCCGACTCACGAGTGCATTTCATAGAGCATGAGACGGGTGCATTTCATACAGCATAAGACGCGGAATCATGACGCGAAAAGAATGGTCGTATTGTATGAATACAAATGGCAGTGCCTGCTTTTGAACCGGCCATCCACAGCCGGCCTCCGCAGTGTTGCCGACCGACCTGAGCCGTTCGGTTCGCCGCCCCGCTCAGAGCGGCCGCCCTCAGCTGTCAACCTCCATGGCGGGCTCGGCCGCTTCCTCGGCGGCGGGGGCATCCCGGTCGTCGGCGACGCTGTCTATCCAGTCCTTGACGTCCTGGCCGTCAAAGATCTTGAAGGGCTCGACGAGGCGCTTGCCGGTGGGGGAGGCGGCGGGCGGGACGACGCCGACGATGCCGACGCTGGTGTTGTCGACGGTCAGCTCGCGGTCCTGGACCAGGCTCTCCTTGAGGGCGCGCAGGCCGTGGCGCACAAGGGCCTCGCGGTCGCAGTCGGCAAAGGCGTCAATGTTCTTCTCCAGGTAGGTGCGGGCCATCTGGGAGCGGGCGCCAATGGCAAAGGCGACCATCTCGTCGGTCATGCCGCTGGGCTGGAACTCAAACAGGTGCGGGCCGCGGTCGTCGACGCCGGCGACCAGCAGGCCGACGCCGTAGGGCCGGCGGCCGTAGTGCTGCGTGTTGACCTGTGCCTTTTCGCCAATCATGTCGACGAGCAGGCGCACCGGCATCGAGCGCCCGTAGGTCAGGCGGTGGCCGAGGCACTGCTGCTTCATAAAGTTGGACAGCACGCGCGCGTCCGACGTCAGGCCGGCAATGGCGATCCCGGCGTGGTCGTCGACGGCAAACAGCTTCTTCTGGTACGACGACAGCTCCTCGGCGTTGCGCTGCAAGGGGGGTTTAGCGAGAGACTAGCAGAATGCGAAAGAACAAACAGCCCAAGACAAGAACTGGGAGAGAGACCTTGACTGCTACCAGGACGGCGTGTGTCTTGCTGGCAATGCCCACCACCACGGAGCCCTGCTTGACGGCCTCGGCGGCATATTCAACCTGGAATATCCGGCCCTGGGGCGAGCTGCACCGTGTTAGATAGCTCTCTCTCTCTCTCTCTCTCTCTCTCTCTCTCTCTCAAAAGCACAACCAGCACAGGCTCGGCGGGCAGAGGCATACGCACAATGTGACCGAGTCGTTGTCGTAGTTGTTGCGGAACATGGCGAAGGGTCAGGCGCAGGAGGCCGGGGGAGGAGAGCACAGGCGAGAAAGAGAGGAAGAAAACAGGCGAAAAAAAGACAGCGGGCGCGTCACTGAAGCAGCCCGGCAGAGGGAAAACAGCAGAGGCAAGGGGACGGCCAATGCGGCAAGAGAAAAGGTGAGTGAAGCGCTCGGCGGGCCTGTCTGGTGGTGTTGTCGGCGTGTGTGGTCCGCTCTGGCCGTCTGTGTCCGTTCTGTTGCTATTGCGGGGCGGAGACGAAGATGGACAAAGATGCGAGGCAGGCAGCTCTGAGCTTCGTACGTTACGAGTACAGAGAGTAATTAGTTCGCGCTTGCTTGCCGCCTGGTCTGTGCACGGGAGCGTTGCGGCCTCAGGCTGCCAGGACAAGGCCCACCCCTGGCGCCCGCTAAAACGCAGGCGCTCGCAACGGGCTGTGGTCGTCATCGTCACGCTTTCATCCATTGCCGACGCCGTGCTTTTCTCTCTCACAAACGTGGCGTTTTCCTGCGTCTCGCCGTGCCCGTCTACAACTGATCCTTTCTGCCAGCGCTCTCCCGTCGTTACAGCCGCGGCCTCCCGTCTTCGCAGCCGCGCTCTCTGCGCGCCCCTCCCTCGTCTCGACTGCTTTCGACCTCGTCTTCCCGCTTCTCCGCCGAGCCCCGGGATCTCCGGCTCCATCCCGCGCCTCCGATCCACCGGAGAGCCCCGCGTGCCGCCCGGTCAACCTCCTGTCCTTTAATTTTTCGGTAGCTCTCGTCTCCGCTCGGCCTCGCGCGTCTCCGCACAGCTCGCCCAACATGGCCGGCCTCAAGACCATCATTGCGCTCTCGTTTGTGCTCGCCGTCGGGTTCCTGCTCGTGATCCTGTCGTGCGCGCTCTGGCACGTGTACTACCCGCTGCTCGTGGTGGGCACCTACGTGCTGGCGCCGCTGCCCAACTGGATCTGCAGCCACTGCGCCAACCCCGACGACTTTGTCGAGAGCGGCGGCGCGGCCATTCTCGACGTCGGCCGCTTCTTCACCGGCTTCTTGGTTGTCATGGGCATCGGTAAGCCCCCCCCCTCTCTCCTTCCCTGTCCTTGGCTTGCCACGGCTGACCGCCAGCTCTTCCCATCGTGCTCGCCCACTCCAACCTGATCTCGATCGGCGCCCTGGTCATGTCCGTCACGGGCGGCCTGCTGATCTATGGGACGGTCATCAGCTTCGGCATGTTCTTCCAGGAAGACCAGGACTTTTAGGCGGACGGCAGACGCGGCCCGGGCGGTGGCTGCGGTGGCGAGGGCCGAAAGCGAAGCGAGAAGCGCTGTCAAGGGCAGCTGCCAGTCGTCCAGTCGTACCACCCGGTTTTTCTTTATATCTGGCGTTGGGACAGGCAGAGCGTGCCTCGCGCAGGGTGCAGTCACAGCTGGAGCTGGGTTTTTAAATTCAAAGTCTATCCGTTGAGCATTACCGTCATTCCAAGTCATGTCTCGATGCAGCACGTTGAGTGCTCATCGCTGTCACCGGTCACCGGTTACCGGTCCCGGTCACCGTTCACCGAGATGTCACCGGTCACCGAGATGTCACCGCTCTTATTGCTGCACTGCTGTACTGCTGTTACAGTCACCGCAAGTCAGCCTGCGGCTGAAACAGGCCTAGCGGCCCGGCCAGCTTGGCCAGCATCTCGTCGCGCTCGCCGGCGGCCGTGCTGAGGATGGTGACGGCGCCGCCGGCGCCGACGTGCCAGAGGTCGCGGCCGGGCTGGCGCTCGTCGTCCCAGCGGAAGAGGCTGCGGATGACGACGCTCCAGTCGCCGCGGCCGGAGACGCACATGTAGCCGACGACGCCGGCGTAGAGGCTGCGCTCGCGCTGCTGCTCGACCGCGCACAGCAACTCGCAGCTGCGCTTCTTGGGGGCGCCGGTCATGCTGCCGGGGGGTAGGCTGGCGGCCAGGATGTCGAGGCCGCCGGGGCCGGAGCCCGGTCCGGGTCCGGGTCCGGGCTCGGCGGAGCTTGCCCCGGACTCGGATCCGGCGGCGGCCATTGTCCCCTCCACGACACTGACCATCTGAAAGACGTGGCCGTAGGGCTCGACCTGCAGCAGTGCCGGGACGCGCACGCGGCCCGGCCCGCAGACGCCGTGCAGATCGTGGCGCACCAGGTCAACAATCATCAGGTTCTCGGCCTCCTCCTTGGGCACGTGCAGCAGCGCGGCTGCCTGCTCGAGCGTGGCCACTGCCGCCGACCGCCGCACCGTGCCCTTCATCGGCCGCATCGAGCAGCAAAGCGCGCCGCCGTCGCCGCCGCCGTCGCCGCCAGAGCTGCCCGCCGCGCCTTGCTGCCGCCCAAAGCAAAGAAAGCGTTCTGGCGAGCTGCTGACGAGCGTGGCGCTGCCGAGGCGCAGATACGCGGCAAACGGCGCCGGGTTCCGCGCGCGTAGTGTGCGGTAGAGGTCCCAGGAGGAGGAGGTCGTGAACGACAAAGACACCTGCAGCGTGGTCTCGTCTGTCAGGCACAGCTCGTAGGAGTCGCCGGCGGCAATGTGCGCCTGGCAGGCACGCACTTTGGCTTCGTAGGCGGCAGCATCCGGCATGCTGATGACGGCCGGGATCATCGGCGGTGCCGGTGCCGTCGGTGCTGCTGCTGCTGCTGCTGCTCCGGGGGCCAGGGCCTGCAGCCGGGCCGCCACGCCGTCGACCCAGGCCGTGTCGCCGCCGTCGCCGTCGCTCAGCTCCTGCACGTACAGCCGGCCCAGGCTGTGGTCGACGACCACGCTGCGCGTCACCCAGGCAAAGCAAATGTCCGGCCGGCCCGCTGCTGCTGCCGCCGCCGCCGCCCGGCCGGCCGGCAGCGCCACGCCCAGGTCGCCCAGGCCCTGCTCGTATGTCACGTAGCCCATGAAGCCGCCCACAAAGGGCGACGGCGTGCCGGCGCCGTCGCTCATGTCGGTGAGCCGCCGCTGGGCCTCGTGCACCTCGGCCAGCAGCTGCCAGATGGTCTCGCCGCCGCCCGGCAGCGGCAACACTGTGGACGCGGCGGTGCCCGGCCGCTGCAGCGTGGCCGAGGCGTCGCCCGTGCGGTAGGCCATGCGCCAGGCGCGGCCGACATCGAGCGCGATGATGCTGAACCGACCGCGCGTGACGTCTGTCGTGGATGGATCTGCGTCGTCGGCCGCACCCGTGGACTCGGCGGAGGCCGAGTCCAGGACGATCTGCTCGGCCTCTGGTCCCGCTCTCCCTTGCAGCGCCTCGGCCATCTCGGGCACCCGGAGGCCCGTTGGCAGGGCCAGGCTGCGCGAAACAAGGCGGCGGCGCCGGACCAGGCCCCCGCTGTCTTCCGCTGCCACCGCTGCCGCCGCTGCCGCCGCCGCGTGTGGCTGGTCCTGATGCAGCGGCACCGGCAACGCCTTGGGCTGCCGCGACAGCAGGCTCGGCCGCACGGCCCGCCTTGCCCGCAGCCCCCCGTCGCAGCCTTCTTGGCGAATGCGCCCGTGAGCGGCGTTCGAGGCCAGCGCGGCCGCCAGCCACTGCACGAGCACCGCATGGCTGGCGCTCTCGGTGCACACGGACTCGGGGTGGTACTGCAGGCCCCAAAAGGGGCGCGTGCGGTGCCGGACAGCCATGAGGATGCGCTCCTGCGTGGCTGGCCTGACCGGGGTGCCTGGTGTGCCTGGTGTGCTTGGTGTGCTTGGTGTGCCTGCAGAGAGGCCCTCCTCGACCCAGGCCAGCGGCACCAGGTCGGGACAGGCGGCCGACGGCTGCCAGCGGGCGGCCGGCCAGTCGGCGGCAGACACGGCGTCCTGGCCGACGTCGGCGCCAAGGCTGTGGTAGAGCGTGGCGCGAAAGGGCGCGAGGCCGGCCAAGATGTCGGCGCCGGCATGCTCGACGCGGCGCACCATCCCGTGCAGGCCGCCGGCGCGCAGGCGGCGGATGCGCCCGCCGTGTGCCGCCACGAGGCTCTGGAAGCCCAGGCAGATGCCGAGGGCCGGTGTCGGAGCGGCGGCCGCGGCGTCGGCGTCGGCGTCCTCGTCCTCGTCCTCTGCCCACACATGCGCCATCAGACCAATGTCGGCCGCACAGTCCGGCGTGCCCGGGCCCGGGCCGCAGACGACGGCGTCATAGTGCTGCAGCTCGCCGCGCAGCTGCTGCGCCGACAGCGGCGCGTCCACCGGCAGCACGCGGACGTCGGCATTCAGCAGCGTCGTCAGCAGCGCCGTGATGTTGTTGGAAAAGGAGTCGTAGGCGTCCAGGAAGAGGATCCGGGGGGCGCCGGGGTCCATGTTGGCGGGAGAGCGGGCGATGCCGAAACGTGACAAAGGAACCCAAAGCAAAAACCAAAGCAAAGAACTCAAAACAAAGGATACCCCAAAGCAAAGAAACCAAAGGATCAAAGCTCAGAAACCAAAGGATCAAAGCTAAGAAACCAAAGCAAAACAGCGGGAAGCAAAACGCGGAAGAATTGGTGACAGCCTCGTCCGGTTCACCGAAACGGCCAGCCGGCAAGAACGAAACAAGCCGCTACCGCATCCACGCCTGTCCGCTCGACTGCATCCGAGGCCGACTCATCCGGGTTGGTCGTTCATTCAGCTGTAGTCAGAGGCACAAGTCATGAAAATTTTCACAGAGGCCAGCCAGCCTTGGGCCCACGTTAGCTCCTGCCTCGCGTTAGCTCCTGCCCCCAGTTGGTGCAGCCTTGCCAGACATTCTTCGCGACGAGTATATCACCCCACGGTTTCGAGTACAAACAATAAAGTACACTATACGCGTTTTCTCTTTACTTTTTTTCTAGCAACGACATCCGTCACGCGCTGTCTACCGCCACAAAGCGGCACGGCGTGCGCGAGTGCCAGATGCGCCGCTGCTTGGGCCCCAGCAAGCTGTCCATCAGCAGTGTTTCCGTGTTGGACCGCGGGCGGCTGCGCCGGATGTTGCTCCGGCCGTCGTCGCCGGCCTCTTCGCCGGCCTCCTCGCCGGCCTCCGGCACCCACAGCCGCGTCTCCTCGACTGACGCCGTCACCTCGAACTCGCCGCGGCACAGCGCCATGATGCTGATGCGCATCTCCGTCGTCGCGCGCGCGCCCAGCAGCGGCAGCGCCTGCTGCAGCGTGCCGTTCCAGGCCAGCTTGCGCGTAAAGTCCAGCGCCACGTTGGTCGGCCGGTGGCACAGCGCCGGCAGCAGCCGCACCAGCGGGTAGATGGGCTGCGCCGTGCGGTTGGTCACGCGCACGCACAGCTGCGCAAACTTGTCGACGGCGACGCGCGCGGGGGCCGATGATGCCGATGCCGGCCCGGGCCCGGGCCCGGACCCGATGAGCTCCGACCCTGACCCCGATCCCGACCCCGACCCCGACCCCGGCCCCCCCGACGGCCCGGCCTCTACCCACATCGCGATGCCCACCTCGTCCACCTTGACGGCCTCGATCATGCGCGACGTCAGCCGCATGCTGCGCAGCTCGATGCTGCCGCTGCGGAGGCCCGGGCCGCCACCGTTCCGGCCTCCGACCGGCACCACGCTCTGGCCCGCGCTCGTCGCCGTCGCCCACGTCCCCCGCAGCCGTTCCAGGATGCGCTCGCGGTACCAAAACGCCTCGCGGTTCGCCCGCTCCATGTCCGGCGAGATCTTGCTCGTGCTGACCACAAACTGCCGCTGCCGCCCCGGGTTGAGCGCCGGGATCGACGCGTGCGGGTCCTCCAGAAAGATGCGCCGTAGCGGCACCAGCACGCGGCTCGTGTGGCCCGGCAGGATGTGCTCCGACACGGCAAAGCTCTTGTTGTCGTTGCCGTCGTCGTCGTCGCCCTCGTCGCCGGCGTCCACCGTCAGCTCCACCGCCATCTCGCTCGGCCACGCGTTGCGCAGATCCAGCAGCAGCAGGCAAAACTTGTCTTCGCCCGCTCCGGCCGCTCCGGCCGCTCCGGTCGCTCCGGTCCCGGAGTCTGCTTCGCCTTCTTCCGCCCGGCCGTGACAGTGCTCCCACAGCGGCCGCGGGATGCGCCCGTGCAGCGGCAGCACGTCCATGCGCACCACCTCGATGCTGGCGTTGACCGTCACCGTCAAGTGCTGGGCCACCTGCCGTGTGTAAAAGACGTGCCCCGCGTCGCCCTCGCCGCTGCCGCTGCCGCCGCCGCTGCCGCTGCCGCCCGCCAGCGACAAGTCCTCGCCGAGGTGCGCGTAGTCGACCTGGATGGTGCCGCTGGTCAGCCCCGGCTTGCCGAGGATCTCAAATTCAAACGTCGCCGTCTGCCCGGGCGCAATATAGCGGTCCTTGCGGTCGCCGTGGCCCGGGCCGCCGCCGCCGCCGCCGCCGCCGCCGTGGTGGTGTCCTCTGCCCCCCCCCCCGCCTCGCCGCAGCCGCAGCGCCGGCCGCTTGGCCAGGAGGAGCTCCAGCTCGTACAGCTCGGCTGGCGACGCGTCGCGGTTTGCCAGCGCCGCTTGCACAGACGCCTGCGTCGAGTCTTGGAACGAGAACAGCAGAAAATCCACCGCCGTCGTCGCCGACACGTTCTCCAGCGTCACCGCAAACACCTGCCGCTCGCCCTCGAGCAGCATCGCCGCCGACTGCGCCAGCGTCGTCGACCGCACCACAACCATCGGCTGCGGCGCAATCACCTGCAGCGTCAGCTGCTGTGCCACCGGAGCCGGAGTGCCGCCGCCGCCGCCGCCGCTGCCGCCGTTGCCCAAAACGCCCACATGCTTCTCCTTGGCCTCGCGCTGCGGCGACCACGCCTGCGGGAAAATGGCAAACCGCCGCTCCCGGCAGCCGCGCACCCGCACCACCACGCCCGTCACCTGCATCGCTCCCGCGGCCTGCGGAATACCCGTCACCTTGACGATCTGCGTGCGGAAGGGCCCCACAACCACGGCCGACGACAGCGACGCCGGCTCAAACGCCACGCCCGCCGTCTCCAGCCGGATGTTCTCAATGTCAATCTCCACGTGATACGGGTTCTGCAGCGTCAGCCGGAACGTCGCCGGCTCCAGCGCCACCAGCGTCTCCGTCGCGGCCGCCTCTGCTGGCCGCTTGACAAACGAGTTGTGAATAAACGGGTCGACGTCCTGAGACGAGCGCTTGGCCGCCTCTGCCTCGTCGCCTGCCGCAGCCCGGACCGCCGCCGCCCGTCCGCCGCCACCGCCACCACCGCCGCCGCCCGGCAGCCGCAGCTCGCTGCGCGGGTGCGAGATCGGCACGCAAGCCGCCGCCGGCAGCTCGAGCTTGACGCCGCGCACGAGAAACTCGTCCCAGTACTCGGCCGCGATCTCGCCGAAGCCGAGCCGCCGCGACAGGCTGGCCGTCTTGGTGATGTTGGTGACCAGCCGCACCTGCTCGGCCTTGGCGATCATCGCCGGCGTCGCTCCCTCGCGGCGCGTCGTCCCGGGCGTCAAGCCGGGCGCCACCCCGCCGCCCGCCGTGCGCAGCAGGTCGCTCGAATACGCCAGCACGCCGCCAAAGTCTGGCAGCGCCTCGCAGAGGTTGATGCACGCGCGCAGCACGTCCAGCTTGATCTCGGGCATTCCAAACAGCCGCTGTGCCGCCTGCGCCTGGATCCGGCCCGCAATGGCCACGTCCGAGTCCGGGCCGCCCGAGTCCCTGTCGCCCTCTGTGCCGGACGCGCCGCCCGCCCCCGACTCCACCACACCGTACGTCTTGAGCAGAATCCCCCCCAGAAACGCCGCCATGCCCGACTCGATGTCGCCCTCTGCCAAGTCCAGTCCCGCCGCGCCGATGCTGCCAGACATGTGCTGGTGTTGCTGCTGGTGTTGCTGCTGGTGCTGCTGTTGCATCTGCACCGCCAGCCCGGCCGCCGGGTGGATGCCCATCTCGGCCGCGCCGCGTGTGCGCGCCTCCACCAGGCCCGGCGTCAGCACCGCCACCAGCTCGCGCACCACCATGGCCTTTTTGCGCTGGTAGCCCAGACGGCCGAGCACCGCCGCGATCCCTCCCAGCACTAGGATGCGGTCCGTCGTCGCAAGATGTTGCTGCTGTTGCTGTTGCTGTTGCTGTTGCTGCGGTAGTAGCGGCGGCGGCTCGCCCGACGGCGGCACTGGGAACACACGGAACAGCATGGCCATAATCTGCGACCGCGCCGGCACCACCGAGAGCCGCGGCGACGTCGACAGCCGCGGCACATCGGCCGCCCGGCCCACGGCCAGCTCCAGAAACTGCCGGTCCAGCACGCCGTCGGCCGTGTGCAGCGCCGTCAGCGTGTTGCTGAAGCGGATCGTCGCCTCGGCCAGCGGCAGCGGCGGCAGGTGCTCGGCCGAGATGCGCGTGTACAGCCCGAGGATGCGCTCCAGCAGGTCCGGCAGGATCAGCTGCAGGTGTCGGAGCCAGCGAGGCTGCTGGTGCTGATTCTTTTCGTTCCCCAGGAAGATGCCCTCCTTCTCGGCCGCTTCGAGGGCATGCGCCGCCGCCGCCGCCGCCGAGGACCCCTTTTCTGGCGGCGGCAGGCACACGCTCGGCACCTGGAACTCGATGCCGGCCCAGCCCAGCAGCAGCAGGCACACCACCGTCAGGTCCAGCGCCTTGCCGTGCCACAGGTGGTCGTTGATCGAGCGGGCCACCGTGGCGCCCTCGACCAGCTCCTTGAGCGCGTCGGTCCAGCGGCCCGCCTGCAGGTACAGCGACGCCACCACAATCGCGATGCGGCAGCGGCCCTTGGCGCGCCAGCGCTCGTTCAGCCCGCCGGCCCCGAAGCCCTGCACGGACACGCGGTCGCTCAGCGTCGACGCCGATGACGACGACAGTCCCAGAGCCGCAAGAGCAGCAGAAGCTGCACCACCGCCGTCGGCGCGCGGCGAGCCGGAGCGCTCCGGGGAACCGCTGCCGCCGCCGCCGCCGCCGCCGCCCAGGTCCATGTCGGAAAACGAGGTGGGCACGCTCGAGAGGCCGCTCCGCACGGGCGTCGAGGGCCGCACCGGCGTGGCCCCGGCGCTGGCGGAGCCAAAGGACGCGCCCGTGCCGCTGCTGCCGCTGCGGAACGGCGCCGGCATGGACATGCGCACGTGCGACCGGTCGCCGCTGCCGACGCCGCCACCGCCGACGGAGTTGGACCGCGCACCGTGGTGCGTGGGCAGCACAAGCTGCGAGTTGCGCCGCAAGGCGGAGGCAGCGCCTCCGGCGCCGATGTCGTCGCCGGCGGCGCCGCTCGGGCGGAACGTGGCGGCGGCGGACGCGGGCTGGCCGGGCGACTCGACAAAGGTCATGGCCTCAAACGACTTGGCCAGCGTGTTCATCTCGGCCAGCAGCAGCGAGGACACGTCGCACATGACCGTCTTGATGGTGGTGCGCTTGGACTGCGCCGGCGGCGGCACGGCGGTCATGCCCTCCGGGATGGGCACGGCCGGCGCGGCCGGGTCCGGGTCCGGCACGTAGTCGAACAGCAGCACGCGGTGCACCAGCACCTTGGGGTAAGTGTCGCGCAGCGCCTCGAGCTCCTGGTAGAGCGTGCGGATGTTGCGCTCCTCGATGGAGCGGCCCGCCGCCGACCGCCGCCGGCTGCCCAGCTCGACGGTGCGCAGCGCCGCGCCGTCGGCCACGGCCAGGATCACGAGCGGCTCGCGGTAGAGGTCAAAGGGCGAGAGGGCCAGGTGCGAGGCCGGCGGCACGTGCGTGATCAGGTCGTAGAAGATGACGCCATCGGGAAAGGCCAGCGGATTGAACATGTCTGTGAGAGAGAGAGAGAAAACAACACAAAAAAAAGAAACGGACCGTCAGCGTCAGCAGAGCGAGTAGTAGGAGACGGCCCCGACAGGAGCCACCGTCGACGACGCACTTCGGTTCGGGCGCGCATCGGCGCTGACGTCGCGCAGCTGCACGACATGTTCGCTGTTGAGCCGCGCCAGAAAGGCTGCGAAGCGGTCGCGGTGCACAGGCCCGACCGGCAGCACCAGTACCTTGACCTGCGCCGGCGTGATGGGCAGAAAGGGGTCGGACCACGCCATCCTCGCCCGGTTGGAGGGGGCAGCTCAGGAGCGGCGCAGACGGAAAGAGAAGATGTGAAAAAGAAGAAGGAAGAAAGAAGAAGGAAGAAAATAGAAAGAAGAAAGAAGAAAGAAAGAAAGAAAAACTCGAGGTGAGGGCCCTCAGATCGAAAACGGCATCGCGAGACGGGCAATTGGCCACAGAGTGAGCGGCGAGGGGAGCAGGCGAGGCAGCGTCGCCGTCGGATTCGATCGGGCTCTGTATATATGCAGTCAGTCTGAAGCCCGGGGCAGGTTCCCGGCGCTGTCGAGTGGTGGTGGTGCGCCAAAGTTGTCAACGTCCGTCGTCGATGCGGAAATCACACCGCAAAAAGTCAACACCAAACACGGCAAGCACTACCAGAGAGACCAGTTCTCCTTGTCCGGGTGGCCCGAGCGCTGTTCAGCCCGCTATGTTCTGCAGCAACGGTGTTCTGTTCACTGAGGCGGGGCTCTGTTACCCCCCCTGGACTAAGGCTCGCTCTAACTGTATTTTACTAGCATGGTGAGATACAACTGTTTTTACTAGCATGGTGAGATACAACTGTATTTTACTAGCATGGTAAGATACATGGCTTTTACGACACCTCATAGGTCCCAAGCACCTGCATGTCCCTGGAATTGTGTTCTGTCCGTGGCTGCTGCTGTTGCTGCTGCTGTTGCTGCCGCTGTTGCTGCTGCCGCCGCCGCCGCCGCCGCCGCTTTCCCTTCGCGTGCCTCCGTGTTCAGCTCGCTGTCAAAGATGTCGACGGCCAAGCCGGCCTCGACAAAATCCTCGAGCTCCTGCGAAATGGTCTTGAGCTTTTCCTGCACGGCCGTGCTGGCTTCGAAGCCGACAATGTGCCGAGCCGGCGGGTTCTCGTGGCCGCCAATGGCCATCAGTGCATGGACGGTCTCGAGGACGAGACGGTCGAGCGCCGCCGGTGGCAGCTGCGGGTAGCGGGAGACGATGCTGCCGCCCGCGTGGGCGTGGCCGGTCGGCAGGGCCGAGCGGGGGTCCGTGTTGAGCACGTTGGTGAGCATGTCGCGCACGCTGGGGATCTGCAGGTCGGGCGTGTCGTCGCCGTCGCCGTCGTCGCCGTCGTCGCCGTCGGTGTTGTCGCCCGTGCCGCCCGTGCCGCCCGTGCCGCCCGTGCTGCCGCCGTCGGCACCCGGCGGGCCCGGCATCCGCGGCGCAAAGACAATGCGGCTCGTCAGCATCTGCACCTCCATGCTGGGCTGCACAATGGTGACCTTGATGTTGAACGGCGCAATCTCGTACGCCAGCGAATCGCAGTAGCCCTCGAGCGCCCACGTGGCCGCCGTGTACACGGGCATGCCCGGCGTGCCAATGTGGCCGCCGATGCTGGTCAGCACCATGGCGTGGCCGGTGCGCTGCGCGCGGAACTGCGGCAGCGCCGCGCGGATAAAGTTGACCTGCGAGAAGAAGACGGCCTCGAACTGGTCGCGCACCAGCTCCGCCGCCGGGCCCGCCAGCAGCTCCTCCACCATGCCCACGACGGCCTCGCACTTGCAGCACAGCAGAATGTCGATGCGCCCAAACACCTGCACCGCCTCCGCCACCGCCGCCGTGCACTGGCTCATCAGCCGCCCGTCGCAGCGGATGCCGCGGAACCGCTCCTTCCAGCCCTCGCGGTCCTTGCGCTGCCCGCTGCGGCACTCGTCCGCCAGCTCGCGGAACTCGGCGCTGCGCCCCTCGTGCTCCGTCTCCAGCGGCGGCAGACAGCCCACCACGTAGTCGCCGTGCGCCAGCAGCAGCCGCGTCAGCCGCACCGCCAGCGGCGACAGCGCCTGCGTCAGGAACCACGTGCGCGGCGAGTTGTGTGTCGCTGCTGTTGTCAGTATGTGCAAAAGATTCGCCATACGCCCGTCCTCTTCACACAAGCTCACGAAAAGAGGGTGTCGGCACCGCGTGCGAGTGCCGTCCAGCCGCCTCGCTCGCCCTGCGCTCCGCCATCGGCCGCCCTAGGAACTCGGTCTGCTCATGTGCTCTGCGCTGGAAGCGTGGCGGCAGCGCGAGCAATTCGGGCGTGAAGAAAACAATGGCATAAATGTGTCCCAGTGCGGAGTATACACGGAGTAATAAACACACGCCGTTCGGATCGTGGGCTTCCGCTCGAGGCAAGACCGTCCCAAAAGGTCAACCCGTAACTGCCTTTTTAGGGGACGCCGGCCCGGCAGTTTCAAAGCGCGAAGCCCGAATACAGCAGCACAAGGCCGCAAATCCCTGGCCGTGCAACGCTCGCTAGGGCAGCCTTTCCCCCTCTCTCCTCCCCGCACAAGACCCCACACTTTAATACTCCGTACTTGGCGCGTTGCTCAAGAAACGTCGTCATAAAAAGTCAAGAATAGCACGACCACAATCAAACGGCGAGACATGAACGACGACGCCGGAACCAGTTCCCCGTCGCCCCTCAGCTTTCATCATTCGTCCTGAAGATTTGCCACAACATACAGATATATCGCAAAAGTGCCCCCCCCCCCCTTTCCTTCCCCTTCCCCTTTCCCTTCCCCTTCCCCTTTCCCTTCCCCTTGGATCCCGTTCTAAATCGTCACACTTTTTATGCGGTCATTCTTGTCTTTCTTCTTCTTCTTTGCTTCTTCCATCATATCCTAAAAAAGAAGAAAAAAATGAATCAAAATGACCTACATATCCTGCCTTGACGATCACTTCCGATCACTTTGGCATCCAGTTAGTCACAAAACGATGGTAAAGAAGCAGAACAAGAGACCACTCACATGCTGAGACTCCGGGACAGCTTCTGCAGTTTCTTGTCGTTGTCGGCTTCCTTGGCCGCCCGCTCGAGTGCATTGTGTAGATCCTCCTCGTTCTGCCGCACGACCTCCTCGTGCGTGGGCGGCAGCCGCTCGTTCTGCAGGTCGACCTTGCGTGCATCCTCAAAGTTGCTGATAGCTTCCTTGATGCCTTCGGCGCCCAGCATCAGCGTGCCCGCAGGCAGTCGGCCGCCCGACACCGTCTTAAGCTCCGTCACGCGCTCCGACTCCTCGCGCAGCACCTGGAACACCCGCGACAGGCGGCCGATAGCCAGGATCTTGTTCTTGATGGCGCGGCGCTTGTACTCGATCGAGTCGGGATCCTGGTTCTGGAACCCGGGCGTCGACGGCGGCGACGACGGGCCCGGCGACGTGAGCGCCGCCTCCTCCTTCAGCTCCTCTTCCGAGCACGTGCTCAGAATCGCAATCAGCATGTCGGCAATCTTCTCGCCCACAAACGGCAGCGACCACGTGAACACGTCCATGAAGTTGGGCAGCCAGTAGGGGTGCGGCGTGCAGTTGAACTGGCGAATGTTCATCACGTTGTTCTCGTACTTGAGCACCGCCGCCTTGTTGTTGTACACGTCCAGGTAGTTGGGCGCCGAAAAGATGGTCATCACGCTGGGGAAGCCCGTCGTGCGCGTCTTGCGGTACATGCGGTAGCCGGCGTCCTGCGCCTCGTGGGCGCGGATGATCGACAGCAGGTTGTTCTTCTCCAGAAAGGCACAGGCCGCCTGGTACGAGAAGAAAAAGGAGCAGCCACGCACGTGGTTGTGCAGAAAGTAGTCGTTTGTCTTTTCCTGTCCGAAATCCTCCAGCGGGTCCGCCCAGAGAATGTCGCACATGAGGCCTTGTATCGGCGGCTCCCGGAACCGGTCAATCTGGGAATTCTGTTAGCGACCGTTGCATGCGAATTCATGCGAATTGACGCTACGAGACCAGGGGGGCTACCTTTTTGAGATCGTCCAGGGTGTGCAGCTCGGGGCTGAGGCCGCCGTGAATGCACAGGAACTGCTTGTTCATGACGGCAGCCAGGGGGAGAGCGCAGAAAGACTCGGTGCAGGCATCGTAGATGGCCTCGGAGTACTTGTGCTTGCACTCCAGCTTAAAGGTGAAGTAGTCCGTCAGATGGCGGCACTCGTGGTTGCCGCGCAGCAGCCAGAGCGTCTGGGGGTAGTGGATCTTGAGCGCCCATAGGTACAGGACACACTCGATGCTAAAGTAGCCGCGGTCGACGTAGTCGCCCAGGAAGAGATACCGCGTCTCGGCCGGGTCGCCGCCCACCTCAAAGAGCTTCATGAGATCGTAGTATTGGCCGTGCACATCGCCGCACACGGTGATGGGCGCATCCATCTCCAGCAGGTTGGGCTCGGCACGCAGCAGTTCGGTGCCCTTGCGGATGATCCACAGCGCCTGCTCCTCCGTCAGGCGGCCCTCGCGGTAAAAGTGCTGCTTGAGAAAGGCAATGTTGGGCTTCTCGTGTGTTTCGTCCTCGAAGAACTGCTCGTCGGTCGGCTTGTACGTGGCCGGGGCTTGAACGTCTGCAGAAAACACAAAAAGAAAAGAAGCACATGGTCAGCTCAGTGGGGGAGAAAAAAACGGGCGTCCCAGACACGCTGGCCACCAGACTCACCTTTGCAGACCCTCTCCATTGTGTTCACATTCGTGCCATCTTCCATGACGTGAATGGTAAAGTCGATCTCAGGAACCGGCTTCTTGTCGGTAATGGCGCGGATCGCGTTGTCGACCTGGACATTGTGCTGGCCATCGGGCGGAGATGCCGCGCTGGCTGGGGCCTCTGCATCCATATCGGAGAGAAAGGAAGGGCGTCGCCGCGTTAAGGAAGGCGGACGGGCGGGCGGAGAAAACGGTCAAAGGATGTCCGGGGGAGAGCGCGACGCGTCGGCGACAGCGCCTGAAGACGAGACGAAAAGGCTGGCCCCCGTGTGGTGTCGGTGAAAAGGGGGAGAAAAGGCGGGGTTGTGTTGGTTCCTGTGTCGTTGCGTTCGTTTTTTTTCTGGGTGAAGCAGATCGGAGAATGCGTCCGCGCTTGACAGGAGCTGTGCTTCTCTTGCCGACAGGCGGGCAGCGACACAAAGATGGCGGGCGACAGCGGCGAACGTTTGGACTTGTCTGGAGTCCTAGACACACAGGACAAACAAGACGGCCGGACAGGTCAGAGACAATGCTCGCTCTGTAGATGCCAGGGGATCAAGCCGGAAAGGTCTCGCAGTTCTTCAAAAAAGAGAGGCCAGGCAACAGCAAAATCCAGATGGCGGCCCGGAGTGAGGAAAGAAGAGGAGTGGGGGAAGAAAGAGGAGTGAGGAGGGAAAGAATACCGGGTAGGAGGCCGTGAGAAGACACAGGGACGGAAATGAGAGTGTCTGGAGAAGACGACGCACAAGAAGAGAAAGAGTTCGTCGGGAGGAGGAGGAGGGTATCGATGAATTCGGGAGGCGGTGAAGTCCACTAAATGCAGCAGCTACAATAGTAATATGTGGTCGTTGTAGTCGTCCTACAGGGGGGGGGGGGGGGGGGGGCTCGCTCGCTAAAACAGTGCCGTTCTGGAGAAGTGGGCTGTCACAACTGGTCACGCAAAGATGGCAAAAAGGGGACCCAGCCAACGTCGCCCCCCCCCCGTATGGGAAAAGTAGGCAAAGGAGGGGCATATCAGCACGGAGCACGCCCGACTTGCATGCAGATTCGCGCCCTCTCCCGCCATTCCGTGTCCGTTCTGCAATAGCGGGGCAGCACACAGCACATGCGTAGTATGTAGCAGGGCTGATGGCCCAGAAGGGCGGCGAGAATAAGGTGCCTTTCGCTGTAAAGTGGGGCACGGCCAAGCCATGGATGGACTTGCGGTCTCTATCCCTAAACGGCCGGGACGTGACTTCCTGCGGTGCGGCGTGTCACTGAGGCTGAAAATGGTCATGTGAGAGAGAGAGAGAGAGTCATGTAAGATTTGTTCATTTCTTGTTACTTTCGGCCCGCCCAGTCATCCGAGAACAACCAGGGCATCAAACAATCTGAAAAGCCCAAGCATACGGCCATTACGAATCCCAAAACAAAAACATGTCGTTACATTAAGCCAAGATTCCGCAAAGCGTCCGGGTAAATAGCGCATAAAACCAGTGGGAAAAGAGAAAGAAAAGGGGGGGAAAGGTAAACAACAGAAAAACACAGAAAACAACAGAAAACAACAGAAAAAAATGGCAAAGCAAAATCAAAAATATACACAACTCTCAAGCAAAGCTACCACCACACGCAATCGGCCCACCATCGATCGCCTAACAGGGCTGAAGGTAGTTGCTTGGCACCAGGCCAATCTGGCCGCTGCCACCATGCACCATGGCCTCCCACCACCCGTCGTCCTGGTGGCGGATCACGGCCAGGATGTCTCCCTTGGAGAAGCCCAGCTCTTCCGGGATGGCCGCCTGGTACATGTACAAGGCGCGGGCTGTGTGCGTGTCAGTCAGTGTGCATGCCATGGAGACCGCCGCGGAGTGCAGCAACGTACCAAAGTGCATAATCGGGCGCCCGTCTCGCGTAAACTGCCGGGCCTGGTCGGCCACGCTCTTGCTGCGCTGTCGCAGGGCACCGCCCGTGCTGCCGTCGTAGAGGCCCATGGCCATGGCGCGGGAGTTGGAGCTGCTGGTGCCCGGGCGGCTGCCGCCCGTGCTGCCGCCACGGCCGCGCTGGGACCCATAGCCGTCATCGCTTCCGACGGGCGCCAGCTGCACGGCCATGTCGCCGTTGTGGCTGCCCACGCTGCTGCCGGGCCGGCCGCCGCTGCCATACTCGCCGCGGTACGGCGACGGCGAGGCCGCCCGCGACATGTCGTTGGGCGACTGGTGCCGGTAGCTCTGGTAGCCCTGGTCGGATCCGCGGTGCGACGACATGCTGCCCTGGCTGTGATGGTACGTCTGCTGCGACGGCTGCCGCTGGTGCTGCTGCTGCTGCTGCTGCTGGTACTGCTGCTGCTGCGACGGCTGCCGTTGCCCTCCGTACGGGTTCGGCGACGCCGAGCGGTAGCCAATGCGCGAGTCCGACTGCCGCTGCGCGTGCTGTTGCGACGGCTGCTGCTGCTGGCTGCTGTGCATCGTCGCCGAGGTGCCGGGCCGCGGCGACACACTGCGCCGTGGCGCCGGAGATGTGGCCCGGGGCATGTCGTAGCTGGAGCGGGTCGCCGCGCGAGCCGGCGACTGGCCGTAGACGCTGGGCGCGGATCCAGCCGCCGCTGCCGCCGCCGCTTTCTGCTGCGCCGGGCTGAACATGCTGCGCGTTTGGTCGACAAATTTCTGCGACGTCTGCTTCATCGCCTTGGCCGTCACCGCCTGCGCCGGCACGCCCAGCCGCTGCACCTGCATGTCGTACGAGGGCGGCGGCGTCCCGCGCAAGCCGGCGGCCACAGCGCTGTTGTGGACGATCGGGTTGTTGCCGCCGCCTCCGCTGCCGCCTCCGCTGCCGCCGCCGCTGCCGTTGCCGCTGCCCGGCCCAACCCCGGCACCATACCCGCTGCTGCCGCGCGCGCCGGGCGCCGGCGTGCCAATACCGTGGTAATGGTCAGCTGACATGCGCACAGAAGATTGTTTACCCACAGTCACGCCCTTCAGCTCGGCCAGAGCCATGGCGATCGGGTCGTCCTCCGCCTCGGCGGGTCCAGAGGACGCGCCCTGACCGTTTTGACCGCTGCCGCCGGCGCGGCGGTCCGGAGTTGATACGGGGAAGACATTCTGGCCCACATTCAGTGCCAGGGTGGCGTTTGCATCAATGGGATCCGGGCTGGCTGTTCGTTCAGGCAGCAAGTTCATAGGCATGGCGCTCGTGTTGGTGTTGGTGCTGATGCTGCCGCTGCCGCCTGCGCCGCCGCCGCCGCCGCCATACACAGATGACCTCTGCATGCCCCCCGACCCCTGCTGCAGCGCGTGGGGGGTCGTGTTGGCGGAGGGATGCCACGAGTTCCGGTTGAGAGCCGCGCTGCCAGAAATGTCCTTGGTGCTCTTGCGCCGGAAGGGGCTGTGGTTCTGGAAGAAGCCACTCTTCTTCTTGAGCACCTGCTTGCCGTCGGCCTGGATGATCATCTCGCCCGCCTCGCTGCCCTTCACGGGCGACGACGAGCCACTCGGGAGCTCCTGGCTCGAGTACGGCGTCGGGATCGAGTAGTCGCTGTGCGAATCCCGACTGGACGGCCGCGCCGACGAGCCGCCATTGGAGCTCACCTGCGAGCTGACCTGCGAGCTCAGCTGCGAGCCCATGTCCGACGGCGGCCGGCCGCCCGGCCGGCAGAGCATCGTCATGCCGTCCATGGGGTACGGGTCGTGCGGCACCGGCGAATAGTCATTGGTGTCAAAGGGGGGCGCGTTCCGCTGCTGCTGACTCTGTTGCTGCAGGGGCTGCACTTGGCCATACCCGTCCGGCTGCAGGGGCTGTACCTGCCCGTAGGGGTCCTGCTGCTGCAGAGCACGCTGCTGCTGCTTCTCAACCGGGGCCTTGACCTGCTTCTGTTGGAGCTGCTGCTGCTGCTGGAGCTGCTGCTGCTGGAGTTGCTGTTGCTGTAGCTGCTGCTGCTGGATCTTTTGCTGCTGCTGCTGCTGAAGTTGCAGCTGTTGTTGCTTTTGCTGTTGCAGCTGCTGCTGCTGCTGCTGTTGCTGCTGTTGCTGCTGTAGCTGAAGCTGCTGTTGCTCCTGCCGCTGCTGCTGCTGCTGCTGAAGTTGCAGCTGTTGTTGTTGCTGTTGTTGCTGTTGTTGTTGTTGCTGCTGCTGCTGCTGCTGCTGCTGCTGCTGCTGCTGTAACTGCTTCTTGGGCTGGGTGGCCACCTGCAGAGATGCCGGCACCTGCACCTTCTGCGGCGTCAGCGGCTCCCGGCTAGACGCAACACTGCCCTCGACATCCTTGGCAAATGCCGCGTTGTTCGGGTCGTGGTGCGACTCGTAGGTGGACGGCTGGGGTGACGACGTGCGGTAGGCTGGGTTGATGCTCCGGGGGAACTGCGCCACCGAGTAGTCGTCTTCGGACGCCTCGGACTGCGAGTCCAGGTCGCCGCGGCAGAAGTTGATGTACTTGGGCGGGTCTGGGATCTCCTGGCCGGTGCCCTTCTCACAGATGAAGCTGGTAATGTCCTTCTCAACCTCCATCTTCTCCAGTGACAGCCGGATCTTCTCGCACGAGGCGTCGTCGCTGACGCACACCGTAGACGCAATGTTGGCAAACGACCACAGGCTGCTCTTGGTAAAGTCCAGCCGCTCCTCCTCCAGGTCCTGGAACTTGTCTGCGGCCGCCTTCCACTCCCGGTTCCAACGCGCCGTTGTCTCTTCCAGCGCCTTGACGGCGTTCTCGTACTCTGTGTTGGAAGTGGCCACGCTGATCTGCGTCTTCTCCAGCTTGGCCTTGTTCTTGCGCTCCTCCTGGCCCATGACCATGTGGCCCTGTGCCAGGTAGCCCTTGATCTTCAGGCATTCCTGCTCGTATCGATCTCGCGTCTGTGGCGCGGTGTGTCAGACGCGGTCTCTCCAGTGCCCTGATGCCAGGAGAGTAGAAGAGACTCACCTTGTTGACGTGCTGGGTCTGCTGGGTCTTGATCTTGTGCAGCTTCTCGATGCTGTTCTGCACAATCTTCCGCCGCTCCTTCATGGCCCCGGCAAACGCCCCCAGCGGCTCTTCAAGCTCCGTCTTCATCTGCGCGGCAATCGACTGGTGCTGCTTGGCCATCGACTCCACCTCGCCGCGCATCACGTCCAGCGACACTTTGAGACTCCCCGATTCGTGTGACCCCAGCGGCTTACGGCAGAGCGACATCAACTTTCGGGCATAATCATCTTCAATCGAGGCTCGGGCTGGCGTCGAGTGAGCGGTCAGCCATGGCACCTTTGGCGTCCTCTATAGAGACACAAAAATGGCACTCACTGTTGTAAAACGAGCGAAGCTCGTCACATGTCTGCTTCGCGCCCTGCATGCGTTCCAGGAGGGGGGCGACGCCAGCATCGTCCTTGCCCCAGAAGTTATTGGCAACTGTGCCCATCACCATCAGTCATTGTGTCCCATACTCGCAGACAGGCCACCGCTCTGGGTCCTCCCGCCGGTCACCGCAATTGTCATCACAAGGGAAATGGAGGGGACGCACATGACAGAGCCACCGAGGGCCCATCAGCCGTAGCCGTCAACATTCTGGCTGGCGGTTGCAATGGAATAAAGACAGTAATATATCAGTGGGAATGCGGACGGACGCTCTTGTCGTCTCGACACAAAATGTTGCCGTCGTGATGAACGGGAAGGTGTAAAAGGAAAGTACTGCCAGCGCAAGTCTGGTTGGTTTCTGAAAAGACGTATATGTGGGAGGATGGGAAGGGCAACAATAGGCCTTCAATACCCTGGTATGGATATAGAAAAGCCGGCAAGTGCGTGAGAGCTGGCTTCGCCCAATCGCTGTGCTACGCTACTGCCGTTCACCGCAAGCTGACGCCCGCGTGTTGACTTTGACGCGTCGCCAGGGCAACGCTAGCTGCCCCGCACTTTTCTCATCCCAGCGCTGCCGGGGCGTAAAGTATCAGTTGCGCAGCTCTATCCTGCCGCGTATCGTCGGCGCTTTTCCAAGATCAGGATAGACATACACTCAGCTCTCGGAAAGATCGCCATGTTGCAAGGGATCCTCTGAAAAAAAGCCTGGTGCTTCCCGATGGGTTACAGCGTAATAGAGCCCGTCCGGCCTCGTTTCCACAGCCGGGGCATCGTGCACGACTTCTCTGCCAAAGTTTGCAGCTGGAGCGATACGCCGGGAAAACACTGCGCAAAGCTCGAGGCAGCTTCTTGTCGCAGACTATGGAGTAAAAAGATATCACAACGTATCGCAACCAAGTGTTGTTTGAGGCTAGCAGCTTAGAGTAAGATACACTTGTATTTCTTGCTTGCTGCCTGACAAACGGGGCAGCAAGGGACGCCCCTCAGAGGAAGGAGGGTCCCTCGTGCACCGGCGTAAACCCTGCTCTGATTGGGCGGGACAGGCCAAGGGAAAAAGACCTGCATCAACTTCCTTGTCCCCAAACCCCCAAAAATTACACACGCTGGACGAAAATTCCATCCTTTACGAGTCATCAACCCCCCCTCTCACCACCGTTTCCTCCTGCATCTCGACAAGACGTCGTCGTCCCGCCTCCCTCTTGCTTGAGCATTCTTGCCAAGACAGCTTTTCCCTCCGTCTCTTGCATACTTTTCCACCGCCCTCGCCCGCTGTCCTGCCCCGACGCCTCTGCTAATTTTAAGGCTGACTTTCGGAGAGCCACGTTTTTGAGATATATCCCAACCACTTCCACAACGTCAGCCGCCGCCTCCCCCCCCGCCGCCGCACCGTCGCGCACGCCCCCTCCTGTCTGCCATTGCAGGCCCTTCTGGCTGACCTTGGCCGCACCAGACCCGGCGCCCGCCCGCCCGCCCGGCCTTCAGACCCGCGCCTTGCTCCGTCCGGGAGGCTCTTGTGTCCGACGTCCGATCTGACCGATCTCACGCTTCCTCCCTTGCTCTTGCTCGTCATCTTCCGGCTCTGCCTGTCCATGTCCGACGCCCTCGCCATCACGCCTCTCTGTCTGCCGCCGTGCTCCCGCCCCCTCTTGTATCTCTTCTCCTCCGTTGGATGAGGAAGTGGCTCCTGTCCGGTTCCTGGTCAGAAGCAGCACCTCCCCTTGTCCCCCTTCCCCCCCCCCTCACAACTTTCCTCCATGGTCCCACCACCCAGAGCGGGAACGTTTTCGCCGAGTCCTGCACAGGCCCTTCAAACGGGCG
This sequence comes from Graphilbum cf. rectangulosporium, assembly GCA_019925645.1. NCBI lineage: Eukaryota > Fungi > Ascomycota > Sordariomycetes > Ophiostomatales > Ophiostomataceae > Graphilbum > Graphilbum cf. rectangulosporium. Next base: position 41,820 of record JADHKI010000072.1, read on the forward strand.
TCAGTCACTCTCCCCACCCCTCACAAGCGGCCGCCTTGAGTGCGAGTCCCATCACCGGCAGTCCTACGGGGACAAGCTCCGTCTCCAAGATTGTCGTCGCCCAGGTGTTTGTTCTCCTGAGCAGCATCAAGGAGGAAAAAGACGATCCGTCCAAGTGGGAACAGCTCCGAAAGGTGAGTCGCCAACACATCCCCGCTGGGCAGCAGCTAGCTCCAAGAGGAGGCTTATCAAACAACACGGGCCTGGAAGCATGTGCTAACCTCTTCATGATGCAGCTTATCGATGAGTCCGGCATGGAAGTCTTTACTAAATACTTCGCCCGTCTTGTAGCTAGTAGTGCTTCCCAAATCTTCCCCGGCCTCAACCGGCCGGGGGGCAGTCCGGGAACCTACCAGCTCTTGACGGCCGAGATGCTCAAGATCTCACACGATGCAGAGCAAGCTCGTCGTATTGCCGAATCCATCGAGATCGGGACAGAGGACATTTTCCGGGATTTCGACCTGTCTACCTTTATGGAGCACTTCAAGCTGGATGCCTTGGAAAAGACAATACTAGCTCTCGCCTTCAAGTTGGGGCCACGATCCGATCTCAAGACCAAAGGTAAACTGCTCTTTCGCCCTTGTCGATTTAAACTTTTATAACGTTTAAAACCCCAAAGCCCTCTCATTCTAACGCTTGGCTCTACTTCTAGCGGATGCCATTCTCTCCACGAACTTTCCAACATTCATCAACATCCTTACCAAGGTGGACGGCGACCACAAAGACCTCGGCCCCGAGTTTGTCTCTCTCATTGTTGACCGCTTCATACAATTGCACCCGCCCAACTTCAATGCCTCTGCAAAGTCTGAGCTGGCCGCAAAGGTCGGCCTTCGCTACGAGAAAGCCGAACTCGGTCCACCCCCAGAGGTCCAGGCCTCACTAGATCTGATGCGTGTCCTGGCAGACAGCCCCTCCAACTCTCTTGCTCTCGCAATACAGCGAACCGGTCCCGACTACACCCGTGACGAAGACACGTGTGTTTCATACCTGCAGACTCGCTCGTCCACACAGCCTACCGAAGAGCAGGTCTCTGCTGCTCTGATTTACGCAACGATCAGTCAAACATACACTTACAACCCGTCCACCTTGGTGGCCGCTCTCCGGCGTGCCCTGCCCTCGTCGTTTCGATGGCACGAAGTTGTCGCCAACTTTGACCAGCCAACCGCTCGCGTGTCTCCTGCGCAATTTCTTCGGCTCTACAACGCCCTCGTCCCCATAGCGCGCGATGATTCCGCCGCCTCCTTTGATATCCAGAAGCTGTGGGGTGGCAGCTGGAAGAACCCGGAAACGCAGCTGTCCTTCATATGCGCCTTTGCGTCATTATCCACGGACCAACTCGATGCTACGACCATTCCGAATCTTCAGAGCACCATTTCTCTCGACGATTATGCACAGGCCCCTTCGGAAGTGCGCGAGCGTGCTGCTGTCGCTGTAAAGCATCCTCTGGTCTCTCTGGCCGCCATATCAGCCATCGTCCACGTTGCGCTCATTTCGCAGGGCGCCTCCATCGACGTGGAGGCACGGAGGCTGTTCCAGACGGTAGTGGTACACAACATTGACATTTTCGTTGTATCTGCCTTTGGCGTCCCCAAGCCATGGCCCGAAACGGCTTCGGATACCCTGACCACTGTCTTTGGAGACTTCTTCTACAAACGGCATCCCAATGATGACTTTGTGCTGGACAGCCTCTGGCGGAAAGACATGGACTGGGTCGTCCAGAGACTGGTCCAAATTCACGGCACACAGCCCAGCGAGCTCCCGGCCATCTTTGACCACGCCGTCCACCACGGCTGGCTAAACGACCTGATCTACATGCCTACCATTTTCGGCCTGGACCTCCTCGCTTACGCACATGCCCAAAATCTTGTTGACCTGGCGGAGTGGGCGAGGAATTTCACAGGCCAGAACGCCGAGATTGCTCGAGCTCTTTTGCAATTTCTCATTATCAAGTCGGAACTGGAGGCTCAGCGCGCCAACGCTCAGCTAGTCCCTAGCAAGGCTAACGTTCCTCTGAAAATCGGCACCGTTTCTGCTCTCCTCAATATCCTAGAGGACCTGCTTCCCCCTGCCCCTATTCCAGAGCTAGTCATGGTCCAGCGGCAATGCATTGCTGTCTATCCGCGTCTGATCAATTACGGCGAGGGATACGATGACATTATCGAGGCCAGCGGCAAGGACGGGCACGCGCTTCCACAGGAAGCCAACACGAAGATGGAAGAGCATTTTAAAAAAATGTACAGCAACGAGGTCGAGGTCCGGTCGGTTGTCGAGATAATGAATCGCTACAAGCATTCCCGCGACCCATTGGACCAGGACGTGTTCGCCTGCATGATCAACAGTCTCTTTGAAGAGTACAACCACTTTGGAGATTATCCGCTGGAGGCGCTGGCGACTACTGCGGTTCTCTTGGGAGGCATTATCTCCCACAAGCTCATCTGGGATCTGCCTCTCAAGGTTGGCCTAGGCATGATCCTCGAAGCTGTCAGGGACCACACGCAAGACCAACCCATGTTCAAGTTCGGCATGCAGGCATTGATGCAAATGTACCCGCGCTTTAGGGAGTGGCCTGGGTTCTGTCGCCAACTCCTCCAGTGCCAAAGTCTCCGAGGCACCGAGGCCTGGAACAAGGCAGAAGAGGTTGTTCGCGAGATCAACGATGGCTCTGGCGCAGCTCTTCTTCCAGCTGGTTCCGCCGGTGGCGAGGCGTTGGCAAATGGAAATATGGATGCAACCGCTGAGGCAGAGCAAAGCTATCCTCCCTTTACTTCGATCAACGTCGATCCGCTTCCTCCAGGTCTTGTCTACGAGGACCCCGACGGCGACGTACAGGGCAAGGTTCAGTTTGTGCTCAACAACATCACCGCTTCCACACTTCAGGCCATGTTTTTGGAAATCAAGCCCATGCTTGAGACCAAGCACCAGCAGTGGTTCGCCAGCCATCTCGTCGAGGAGCGCGCCAAGATGCAGCCAAACTACCACCGAGTGTACCTGCAGCTCGTCAGCCACTTTGAAGACAAGATGCTGTGGAGTGAGATCTTGCGAGAAACGTTCATCAGCGTCTCTCGTATGCTGAACTCGGAGGCCACCTTGCAAAACTCGACTGAACGAACACACCTGAAGAACCTCGGCGGTTGGCTTGGCCTGCTTACCCTTGCACGCGACAAACCCATCCGGCACAAGAACATTGCTTTCAAGCAGCTTTTGATCGAGGCACATGACACTAAGCGTCTCATTGTCGCCATTCCGTTCGTCTGCAAGGTCCTCAGCCAAGGGGAGCACTCCAATGTGTTCAAGCCTCCGAACCCGTGGCTGATGGACATTATCCGGTTTCTGATCGACTTGTATCACAACGCCGAGCTCAAACTCAATCTCAAGTTCGAGATAGAGGTGCTGTGCCAAACTCTCAGCATCGACCACAAAAGCATCGAACCTTCGGGCGAGATCCTGAACCGCTTGGCGATGGAGGAAGCTCCAGAACTCCCCCCCGAAGCTTTGGAAAGCTTTGACAGCCTGGCACTCAACGGACTCGCACACGCCGGCATGGGGGGTAGCATGCCTGCTCATTCATTGTCGACGAATGTCATCTCTAGCGGGTCTATTGCCGTCATTCCCGATCTGTCGCTCAAGATTCATGTGCCGCCAGTCAGTGAAATGGTCATCACCCCTGCTCGCCTGGAGGGCATCGTACACGATGCGATTACGAGGGCCCTACAGGATATCATCCAACCTGTTGTCGACCGCTCTGTCGCTATTGCCGCCATTGCTACACAACAGATGATTCACAAGGATTTCGCTACGGAGCCGGATGAGAACCGCGTCCGAACATCCGCTATCAACATGGTGAAGGCCACGGCAGGAAACCTCGCATTGGTCACTAGTAAAGAACCGCTGCGAGCCAACTTCACAAACTATATGCGGACTCTCTCGAGCGATCTCCCGCAGGGCCTTCCGGAGGGCACCATCATCATGTGTGTCAATTCAAATCTCGATGTGGCCTCCAGCGTGATTGAGCACGCCACCGAAGAACGCGCCGTCACCGAGATTGAAGAGTTGATCGAGTCGGAACTGGAAATTCGCAGGCGGCATCGTCTTCAGCGCCCCAACGAGCCCTATGTTGACCCGTCTCTCAATCGCTGGGCCATGGCTATTCCAAACCCATACAAGCTCGGGCCTAGCATGACCGGTCTGAACCCCGAGCAGATGGCCATCTACGAAGACTTTGCTCAGCACTCTCGGCCCACCACAGGCGCTGCCACCTCTGCGTCCCATGTGCCGTCGGCGTCCGATGCGACGCGGTCGTTGGCCAATGAGGTTTTGCAAGACCAATACAGCTCGCTCCCCAATGTGCCCACGCCCGTCGAGACACCATCTGTTGCGCCCGTCAACCCGCAAATCCAGCCCTACGCCCACGTTCACGGCACAGGAGCTGCGGGTGCTGTGGTTTCTGGCATGGTGAACGGGCGACCGGCTACGACTTTGGATGTTAGGAATCTGATGGAGCGCGTACAAAAGCTGGTCATTGAACTGCAGCGCACTGCGACGGAGGCCCGGGAACAACATTTCGCAGACCTTCCGAGGCCTCATCCTGTCCTGGACTTGATCGATGCACTGGTTCAGACCATTATCAAAGCCCAGCAGTCGTCGGAAGAGTTTGCCTTTTTCGCCGCCGAGCAGGTCTGTCAGATACTCTTCGCGCCGGTTGACGACAGCCTGGCACTTGAGAGCGCTGTGCATGTGCTCGAGACTCTACGCAAAATTGCCGGACCGGCCCTCAGCCAGCGAGTCAGCCAGTACTTCCGCATGCAAGAACCGCAGACGTTCCTGCACATTCCGCTTATTGCGGCCCTGCTTGGCACTGATCTTCTCGATTGGCAGAGTATTGACAACGCAATGGCTGCTGCCCTCAAGCTGAGAAAAGAGAACTCCATTGGGTTCCTGGAGCGCCTGCTGGATCTCACTCTGGTTGGCGATAGCCCGCTTGCTCTGTACACGGACTTTGTCAACAGTCTTACGGAAGCGTGGGTGTGGATTGACGAGGACCCCGATGTCCCCGGCGGCCAGCAATTCAAGAACAAGGTTCTTGCCCCTGTGTCAGAGTCAGCACCATCACCGTCTCAGGAGCCTCTGACTGAGCATCGCAGAGAGCAGTTGGCATATGTGTTTGACGAATGGGCTCATCTGTATCAGAACCAGAGTGCGCCAGAGCACCTACAGCGCATCTTCGTGCACCAGATGCAGGCCAGACGCATAGTGACAAACAAGGAGGATCTGTTCCTCTTCATCCGAATTGCCATTGATAGTTCAGTGGAGCGTTTCGAAGCCCATGTAAACTCGGGTGGCTCGACGGTGGACGGTTACAAGGCGATCGACTCAGTTCCAGCTCTCATCTTCCTTTTTGTGCAGAGATTTGCCGACGAGGAAGAACCGCGTGGCGGCAAAACCAAGCGGCTGATGTTTATCGATGGCATTCTGGGGCTGTCCATTCTGATTCTCAACCACCATTACGAGACTCGCGGAGACCTCTTCAACCACAAGGTCTTCTTCCGATACTTCTCACTACTCTTGTTCTCCTTCAACAACATCTCCGACCAGCTCTCAGAGGCAGACCGCAATGGCATCCTTCTCGTTTTCGGCAGCCGCTTCAACGACATGGGCCCAGCCCTGTTCCCATTTTTCACCCACTCCTGGTTTGAGCTCGTGAAGCACAGGCTTCTCTTGCCGGCCCTTTTGCGGATGCCAGGGAACGCCGGCTGGAGCACAATGACCAAAATCATGCGGCAGATGCTGTTGTTTGTCTCCGAGAAGATTGTCGTCCCCGAGGTGGCTGTGTATGCCAAGGACTTGTACAGGGCAACTACCAAGCTGCTCCTGATTCTCTTCCACGACTATCCCGATTATCTCGCGGAAAACCACGTGGAGCTCTGCCAAAGCATCCATCCTACCTTACTGCAGCCTATCAACATTATCCTCAACGCTCATCCGGCCACGGTCACCAAGCTGCCGGATCCTATGCAGACCAACGTGCAACTGGACCACATGGAAGAAGCGAGTGTCGTGCCCGTCAGCCGATACGATCCGGGCAAGATCCTGGCGGAGATCGGCCTCGCGTCTCTACTAGACCAGGCGCTGGAGAATGGCCCGACAGAAGAAGTGGTAGCACACATCAAGTTCGCCATCTGCAAGCCAGACGAGGACCAGCCGTCATGGGGCAAGATGACAACCAAGACCAACATCTCCGTGCTGGATTCGGTGGTGATGTACATTGGGAACCACGCGGCAGCACGGAGTCAGAACGGCACTGTCTTTGCAGCCGACAGCCCGGAAGCGGCCACGCTTTCAATGGTGTTGCACGAGCTCCCGCCAGAGAGCAGGTACATGTTCATTTTCAGCATCGTGAACCAACTGCGCTATCCAAACGCGCACACGACCTTCTTTGGCCTGTCTCTGCTCGAGATCTTTGGTCACGGCATGACAGACCCTGAGGAGAGTGACATTCGCCAGCAAATAACTAGGATCCTATTTGAGAGAATAGTCAATTTCTGGCCTCAGCCCTGGGGCCTGCTTGTTGTCATTGCCGAGCTTGTCAAGAACGAAAGGTTCTTCTTCTTTGACCTTCCCTTCCTCAAAGAAGTGCCCGCGGTAAGATCTCCTGTCCTCTATAGTAGGAGACTTCAAACGTGATTTTTTACTGACATTCGTGAATGCAGGTGACGGACAGATTTGCTTCGCTTGTTATTCGACCCTAAGGAGATGGTGCGAACAAGCAGCTTTTTTTTTTCTCTAATCAGAGACTACAGAGACGAACGATCTCTCAGCCGCCACAGGCAACACACTTTTGCATCAATATGCCTCAATACGCCCCGCGACAGTAAAAAGGGACTGGAGTGAGACGTGTTACATCTAATTGCAACGGATGGGAGGATGGGAACGGTCGGGTCCGAATGGAAATGGCCCGGAAAGCCGCATAATGGAGACACGAAAGGCAATGGAGCACAGGGTATACTTTGATGGCTTTTCTCGATAGATAACGGCTGGTGAATAGGGGCTGGAGGTATTCACGATCACCCCCTTGTGTGATGATATATGTGTATTAGTAAATGGTTACAGCTGGCAATGGGCTGGCCATGGTGTATGTCTTACACCTCCTATCCAGACTTTTTCGGCGGCGGCCATTGTATGGCCTGGAGACGTGATCATGACATGATGCTTTTTTTGCTCGTTTTGTGAAACGGCCTGTGACCAAAAGCCGATACTCTGAAAACAGCAGTAATTCGCTACCGCGTAGTTTGCTACCGCGTTTGTTTCTGTTGAATATCCTACATTTCCTGACAGCGCCACAAAACTACAACTTGGCGACTTGCATCACGATCTTGAATGTTTTTGCCCAGTCCGACCTGGCTCTTCTATCAAGGCATCCTTATCGCAAAGACGGCCTATTCTCACCTTGTTTTCCGCCATCCAAAGGCGTTCTAGCCTTTTCATGCAAGACAATCTGCATGTCCACTCTAGGCTGTGGTTACATCCACAAATCATTGGCCCTGCGCAGCCCGCAGCATGCAGCCACTTAGCCCATGCTAGCGTCGCTGAGCCAATGCAGGTCGGAAGAGGCAAGTACGCGGGCTGCTTCACCGCCTTTATATAAAACGTCGGGGATGGAGGGGAAGGTGGGAAGGTGGGAAGGTGGCGTCGACATTTGAGGGAACCCTGAGGGAACATTTATGTGTAATAGGGCGAGCGCGGATATTCACGACGTATCTTGCAGCCACAGTTAAACTCCTGCGGGAGTAAGATACATCCTAATGTCCGCTTCTCTCCATGGCCTTCGAGCCGAGCTGGCCAGGTAGGATCGCGTGAGCATATCTCAGCAAGAGAGTAAGTGGGCCGCGTAGGAAGAGGTTGTCTTCGGGTCAATGGCAGGCTTTTTATATTTCTTTCTCTGGCTACCGAGATTTTGTTGCAATACTCTTTCGATTCTCTTATTTGGCCCCACCGGTATTTTCTATTAGTTCCTGGCCCCGCGCGCAAGAAAACAAACATGCTTACAGGTGAGGACAAGACACGGCCCGACTTGAAGAAACTCGAGGAGCTGTTGGACGCGCACAGTAGGATTTACTGGGAAACTCCGGGGTGTTGAGAATGGAAATGGGTTGCCAAGAGGAAGGATTTGTGGCAGTCTTATTTTTGGCTGTCTTGAAGGCTGGCTGGAAATGTGGCTGGCAATGTGGCTGGCAATGTGGCTGGCCAAAACGCTGTCACCGTTTGCTGGGCGCTGCTCGAAACTCTATGAAAGCATAAAGTAACCGCAACGGGCCATGCAAGGGAGGCTCTACTCCGTAGGCACCCTATATTTCCCTACCCGGGATGTCTTTTGCGGGGTTGTGATTGGCTGGCTATTAATGGAGAGGGAATTGCGGAATGCTGTTGGTCCCCGTAAAAAAAAAAAAAAAAAAAAGGGAAAATACTCCGTGGAGTGCGACGAAGAACGGCGTCGACGCTCTGAATCGACTGTTAGCGTGCAAAAGCTCACTGCTGGCGAGGTGCAGTTTGTGGCGACGCGAAGCTGCTGCTGATTACGTCGCAATACTGCTTTTTGCGGCTACAGGCACACCTCTCTCACGGCAGCCACACACCCCTCTATTGCGCCAGCTTGCATCGCATACCGCCTTTTCCAGACACTGAGCGCCGGCCGCCTGTTTTTGTTTTTGATTAGCCCGTCATGTCCTCCCTTGCTTTGCGTTGGTTGCTGAATGACCTGACCAAGGGATGCGTCGCCCATGATGGTTATCTTAATCTCTCATTATAAGCTGACCGCCATCAGAGGGCATCGGCAAGTCCAGTAAGATACGAATAGGCAGCAACCAGCAACCGGATACTCCGTAGGCAGCCGCAGAGACGTTGCCGCGCCCGGTGCGGCGCACAGCAAAAAGGCAGCAGCTTCGGGGAGACCCCACCATCCATCTGATTCCGTACTCATTTCGCGATCAAACGGCGAGGATCCGTGCGAGCGTTGTTGCTCATGCGACCAGAGCACAGGTCTGCTGGGCCTTCTTTCATCTCGCGTCCCTCCCATCGGCTCCCAAGTATCTTAGTGCCGAAAATCTCATGCAATGGGCCGGGGGGGGGGGGGTGTGGGCGCAGAAAACGGCTAGAAAATGGCAGCGCAGAGGGAAAAAAAAAAAACCTCAAAAAACTCTAGCTCACTAGCGCTTGCTTCGTTTCCGCGTTCCAGTTCTACGAGTAATATCTTAGACAACTGTCGTAGGATACAAAACACTCTAGGGAAAGAGAGAATTACGTAGAGACATGCAGATCTCCACATCTGTTGATACTAACCAAGAAGCCGAGGAAAATTATCAGAAAATTTCCTACTCCCGGTCACTCCAGACCTTACTTGACCTGATCCACTTACTTGTACGTGGTACTCCGCCAGCTGTGGCAAGATACATTCAGATTTTGGCTGCGGGATCCGTCTTTCTCGCGAGAACCAAGGCAGCCGGGATATCGGGGAGGGGAAAAAAAAAAAGAAGACATCCCCCCATATTCCCAGGAAACTGCCTTTCCTGCTCATGCCATTCGCTGTTTCCTCGCCCACCCATGTCCCCGCTTATGTTTGTGGAAGCGTTGGGAGCACAGAGACAAGCATGAAAGAAGAGCAGACCGGCGCGTGAGAAACGACAGGAACGTGTGCCAGACTGAGCCCCCCGTTCTTCCTTCCTCGACTTGCAACACCACACAGGGCCGATGCCGTCGAAAAGAGCATTACAGCATTTTCGTCCTCGTGTTGCATCCCGCCCCTTGTCTCTCGCCTCGTCCTGTGGTGGTCGTATCTGCCCTTACCGCCGCGCCGCAGCCCCTAACAACCGACTAGCACGCTCGCTCTCAGAGTGTAAGTACTCACGCTTGTAGAGCGCTTGTCCAGGGCAAAGTAAAAATACTGCCGTCGTCTCCGCCACCGTCTGACGCTACTTTCGCCGTCCCCGGTCCCCCTTTCCCTTTTCTCCCAGACGTGCCGTCCCCTCCCCCCCCCCCCCCCCAGAGCGATCCAACCCAGAGAGAGGGAAAGTGCAGCCCAACAAAACAGCATCCGCACCCGCTTCGCATCCAACCCAGAAAGAACGACTGTGCTTGTAGACGGCTGCTTGGTTCCCCTTTGCTTGCTTGCATTCACCAACAAGTAAACAGAGAAGGTGCGACCTTGGGTTTCAGAAACCGCGTGAAGACCCTGCACATTGCCGCGCGCCCCCCGAAACGCCTCGCATCTCCATAGCAATCGCCACCTGCGCCCAATCCGCACCGCAAACGCAGCATCGTCTTCGGCTTCACAAAAACCAAAAAAAAAAAGTCCGCGAGCGCAGAGGCAGATTTGCTGGCAGCACTGCACCTTTTCAACCTCTTCCTCTTTTCTTACCCTCACTTTTATACTGCATCAACCCTGCTTTCGGCTGGTGTCGCACTCTGTTCAGCCCACCCCCCCCCCCCTTTCCCCTGCATCTTTTTTTTTTTTACCGGCGATTTTGCTGCTGCAACCGCAGGCAGTGTAAGCCGTGCCCTCTCGCCATCATGCCCTACAACACTCGTCGCAAATCGTTGTCGCTGCCGTCGTTGGGTATCCATATTCCTGTCACCCACGCTTCAAGAGCAGCCGCCGCCGCCGCCGCCGCCGCCTCCGCCGCCGCCGCCCACCGTGCGTCGCCGAACAGCACCGCACACGCTTCGTCTCACGAAAACAACAGTCGCCAAGGGTTGCCGATAGCATTGCTGCCCACATCCCACAGCCACTCTTCGTCCTCGATGGCGTCGGAATCACCACCGCGCGCCTCGCCGGCCGGCGGCGCGGCGCAACACCCCAACAAGAAGGTCAAGCGCTCGCACGCTCGAGAGCCGTCCTCGTTTTCGTCGCTGTCCTCGATCTCGAGCTCGATCTCGACTGCCTATTCCTCGGTCGACGCAGAGTCTGTTTCGGCCGCCAAGTCCGCAGCAACGGCCGCAGCAGCCGCATCCACACCGCCTCCGTCGCCCAAGATGGCGCGCCAGTCTTCGGTGGAGATGGACTTTGACGAGGAGGAGGATTCGTCGCTGTCCTTTTCCGAGGCCGAGTTCAGTCTAAAGGGCGTCAACGACGACATTGTCGAGGCCGTGATGATGCAGCTGCACGCCACCAACAACCGACCGCACCTCATCAAGGAGCTGTCTGCGATTCTCATGTGCCAGCTCAAGTCCGTCCAGCAGTACGTTTTTCCCTTGCATGTAGTCCTCCTTTCCGTCCCCCCCCCGCTCTTGGATCGCCTTGAATGTCTTTGCGCTAACTTCTGCTCGCCAGGTCGGCCAACCCGTGCGCCATCATCTCCTCTCGGCTGGCCACCTTTATGAAGCGCCCCTACTGGTCGTCGGCAAAACCCTGCCCTCTGGCCAAGGAGCTGGAGACCATCCACCCGCGCCGCACCTACTACTTCCTCACCTCGCGCCGTCATCTGCCGCTGCCGGATGCTTCCTCCCCCCCCAGCCAGTTTATCATGCCGCGCGCCAGCATTGTGACGCCTCCGCTGTCCAGCGCCGCCTCGGCCTCCGAGTCCGTCGAAGAGGAGCGCCGTCGCGAGCTCAGCCCGTCGCCCGAGGTCGACCTGTCCTCGCCCGAGTTTGACGACCTCGACGACGACTTCCCCATGCCCGGAACCCCCCGCGGCCTGTTTTCGACGCGGTTCCCGCGCATCCCGACGCACTATGTCGCGCGCAACCACCGCGGTGCCTCGCCTCCGCTCGAGAAGGACGAGCGGGAGTTTACACAGACAGCCGAGGGCCTGCAGAAGCGAAAACTGGCTGGCCAGACATTTTCGTTGTCGACGCTTTCGCCGTCGGCCGGGGCTTCGCAGCCGTCGGCCGACGCTCGCCCGCTCGCGCACAGCATCGAGGGCGAGGACCACATGCGCGAGGACTCTCTGTTTGACATGGAGCCAAGACAACACCTGCCTGTGGCCAGTGCCAATCTGTTCTCCATCATGACGAGCCCCGCCATGCGCCCGGCGTTTGCCACTGGCCTGAAGAAGGACAATGAGGCAGGCAGCTGGGACAAGGTCGAGCACATGCACATGCTCGACTGGGAGCGGAGCCCTGAGAATGTCGAGCTTGACGAGCTCGATGATCTCTTTGGCGACTTTTGAGCTTTGGGTGGGGGTGGCTTGGATCTTGCTTTCTCGGGCAAGGCACCCAATTCCTCGGGCAAGGCACCCATTTTCTCGGGCAAGCATCGGCTCAGCACGTTATTTTCTGTTCTTTTATGTGTTCTCGGGCAATCAAAAAACGGCATGCGAGGGAGGGGTATGGCAGCGATCCACGGCACTCAATGTTGTGAGTGCGGTTTAGGGGGATGGCGTTTCAAAAGGTTTACGGTTTTGGTTTCTTTTTCTGTTTTCTTCCATTTGCTCGGCCTCACCCGATGGTCTGATGATTTGCTCTGCTCATTTACGGCCGCATACTTGTGCACAGTTCTCTCCTCTTTGTTGCACCTTCTATCGAGGTCCAAGATCTCTTGCCTCTCTTCTCTCCTACGGTCAAGATCTCTTGCCTCTCTTGCCTCTCTTTCTCCCCTCTCCCATGCATTTTCCGTCACGTTGTCTCGCATTTTATTCCCTTTGCAAGCGTTGTTTGAAACATGTGTGTACAGGCCGGGAAAAACAACATGGGCGGTGGGAAGACAAAACAGCGGACTGATTTCCTGTGGTGTCTGTGTTCTTGATTTCCGGTGTCTTTCTGGACTGATCTGTGTAGACTGGGGTTAAGAATGCTCGGGGGCGGAAAAGTTATGGACTTGTAACTGGCTTTCGGATCTCCAATGGGAAGGACGATATCGATGTACGTTGGGGGTAAAGATATCAGAGGCGGGGGTCTACTCTTTCGTTGTAGGCGATGATACCTTGATGTCGGATGGCCTGAGCTTTGCTTGTATGTTTGTACACGTGTAAGACTAGTGATGGTACTTTTTTGCTCGTCCGTGTCTGAGCTGTCGGGAGTGCAGATGCCTGCATGTAACGTATGAATGGGCGCTGAGCGTATGGAAAGTGTTTACAGAGTAGTTGCGCATCTGTCTAATCAGGAGAGCGGGTGAATCTGTCTACTCAGGGAGAGCGGCGCATCTGTCTACTCAGGGAGAGCGGCGCATCTGTCTACTCAGGGAGAGCGAAGACGCAGCTCGATCCACCACAGGGTGCCGAACTGCAGCCAGCCAGGCCGCTGGACGGAGACGACCTCGAGGCCGGGCACGGCGGCGGTGGCGCGGTCGACAATGGCCTGCAGGTCGCGGTTCCACCAGCAGCCGTAGCGCACAAAGTGGCGGGCGGCGTAGCGGTCCAGCAGGGAGTTGACGAGCGGCCAGGTGGCCCAACCGCGGCCGTGCTCGAGCAGGACGATGCGGCCGGAGCCGGGGCGCACGACGGCGGCCATGTTGGCGATGAGGGCGACGGGGTCGGCGACGGAGCAGAGGCCAAAGGTCTGCAGGACGGTGTCGTAGTACCTGCTGTCGCCGGAGCCGGAGCCGGAGCCGGAAAGGGCCGGAGACGGCGGCGGCAGCGGCTGCAGCGCGTCGGCGCGGAGCAGCCGCAGCCGGCCGTTGAGGACGTTGAGCGTTTCGACGGGCAGGCGGTCGTTGGCGCTCTCTGCCGGGGGGAGAGGAGGAGGGGGAGAGGCCGGCTGGCGGCGGATGACGGCGACGCCGCCGGGCAGGGCTGTGCGGGCGCGGCGGCGGGCGACCTGCAGCGCGTCTGCCGACAGGTCGATGCCGGTCAGCGAGGTCATGACGGCGGCGGCGGCGTCGGGGCTTGCAGCTGCGGCGGCGGCGGTGGTGGTGGTGGTGGTGCTGCTGCTGCTGAGCACCGAGGCCGCGCCGCCGCCGAAGCCCCAGCGGTAGTAGCCCAGGTTGCGCCCGGTGCCGACGGCGACCTCGAGCACGGCGCCGCGGGCGGCGCCGGCCAGACGGCGGCGCAGGGCGGTGATGCCCATGATGCGCTCGGGCACGTCGAGGGAGGCGTCAAAAGCGGCGGCGCCGATGGGGGGGATGCCGGTGGGGACGGCGTCGGGGGCGACGGCATGGTCATGGTCGTGGCCGCCGTCACTGTCGCCGTCGCTGCTGCGGAGGTAGGCCACCAGCAGGGGCGTGAGGTAGAAGCCCAGCACGCCGGCCGCGAGGGCGGCGCCGATGAGGGGCAGGCGGCGCTGGGCCAGGAGGGTAGGAAGTTCCTGTGCGGAGGAGGAGGAGGAGGAGGACGATGACGACGACGACGCGGGAGAGCTCCGTCGAGGCCGGGCCTGAGCCGGCTCAGCTGGGGGTGGCCGGCGCTGGCGCGGCTGGGTCGCCTGCAGAAACAGGGAGCGGCGGCGGGCGCGGCTCGAGGCGGAGCCGGCCCGGAGACGGCCCGGGCATGCCAGCCATGCCGCCGGCCGGCGCGCCGGAGCGAGTGCGGTGTTCATGCACGGCGTTGGGTTCGGGTGTGTAAGAGTTTGAAGCTTCGAGACGGTCTCGGGGAGGGCGCCACGGTCCCGGGCGGCGGTGCAATGGGCCGGTGCAGGTTGTCGGACGGGGTTGTGAAGCCAGTCGCAAATTTGGATTTGGCTTTCGAGGGCGGCAGAAATGTGGGGCTCATGCCGATCTCGAGATGTATCTTACACATGTATCAACCTAGCTACAAGTACAATGTATCTCTGGCCAAAGCTCCCTTTCTTACCACCTCTTACCATGGCGGCACCCTCGGAGACTGACCTGCAGGAGCTGCTGCGGCTGCTGATGACGGCGCGGAAGCTGCCGATTCTGCAGGCCATGGGCCAGGTCAAGGCGCTGCAGGCGGCCAGCTTGCGCAGGTAGGTCACTTTTTGGGGTGTCTGTCAGTCTCTCTCGCTTGCTGACGAGACAAGCATTGCGCAGATTGCCGAGGCGATGCCGGCCGACGTGGAGGCGGCGCTCAAGGACGCCGGGGCCGCGCGCGCTCTGCAGAACAGCTGCAAGACGGCGCTGAAAAAGGCCGCCGCCGGGAAGAAGCGGCCGGGCTCGCCGAGCGGCGCGGCGGGCAAGCGGGCCAGGAGTGGCGGCGGCGGCGGCGGCGGCGGCGGCGGCGGCAGCGGTGGCGGAGGCGGCGGCGGAGGCGGCGGCGGAGGCTCGGGCCCGGCCGGATCTCCTGCCGACCCGTTTGGGGCGCTGGGCCCGGTGCCGATGACGCCGGCCGAGCTGGAGCGGTCGCTGGAGCTGCCCGTCTTTGATCCGGCAGATGAGGACGGCGACGGCGACGGCGTCGGCGTCGAGGAGCGCATCGCCGGCACGGTCCTCCTGACCAACCGCGCGCCGCTGGTGCTCGCGTTTGCCGTCGAGCTGCTGCGCTACACCATGCCGGAGCAGCCGCTGTCGAGTCGGCTCAGCCTGGCGCAGGCGGTCGTGAGCGCCAACGCGCGGACCCGCGCCGGCACGCTGGGCCTGGCCGGCGCGCGCGGGCCGAGCGCGGCCGACGAGGGCTGGGGCGCCGGACAGCCGCGCGTGCGCATCCTGGGCCGCGAGGTGGCCGTGCTGAAGCGCGGCGGCTACACCTGGCGGGGCGAGGAGGCCGAGGCGGCCGCGGGGGGGGTGGAGGGGGTGGAGGGGGCGGAGGGGGTAGAGGGCGCGCCGGAGGGGCCGGATGCCGGATCCGGACCGGAGCCGGGTCTCGGCGCTGGAGCCCCGACCCGGCAGGAGGATGCCCCAGCCCCGACAGCCCGGCCGCCCGGCGTGTGGTGCGTCAGCCAGGCGCTCTCGCTCAAGGGCTCGACATTTGTGGCCCGCGTCACCACCATGACGGACCCGGCCCAGCGGCCGGCACTGCTGCACGCGCTCATGGCCGCCCAGCCCGGACTGCTGTCGGCCGACCACAACGCCTGGGCCTACCGCGTGCGCAGCCCGGGCGGCGGCGGCCCCGGCGGCGCCCCGGTGCGCCAGGACGCCTTTGACGACGGCGAGGCCGGCAGCGGCGACCTGATGCTGCGCGTGCTGCAGGAGCTGCAGGGCGGCGGCGGCGGCGGCGGCGGCGGCGGCGCTGAAAACGTGCTCGTGGTGCTGACGCGCTGGTACGGCGGCCGCATGCTGGGGCCCGACCGCTTCCGCCTGATGCGCAACTGCGTCACCGCCGCCATGGCCGAGCGCCTGCACCTGGCCGGCGGCGAGGGCGCCGCCAGCCTCGGCGGCGAGGCCGTCTGGGGGCTGGACCTCGAGGAGATGCGCCAGCAGCAGCAGCAGGCCGAGGGCGGCGCCGCCGGAGGCCGGACCGCCTCCGCCGGAAGCACCCGGGGCGCCCGCAGTGCCCAGAGTGCCTACAGCGCCACAGCCGTCGTCGGCATGCCCATCCACCGGCCCGAGGCCGCCCGGCAGTACCTGCTCCGGAGCTTTGCCTCCTCGGCCGACGACGCGGAAACGCCGGCCGCCAGCCCCCGGAAGAAGAAAAAACAGACGGCCCGGGCCCTCGAGGCCGAAAAGGCCGACAACCTGGGCCTGCTGCTGGGCGCGCTGCGCATGCTCTACGACAGCTGGGCCGACCACGTGCCGGCCGCCGAGCTCGACCGCCGCGCCTGGGGCTGGTACGTCGCCGTGCGGCCCGACGTCGACGCCGGGCCCGCCGGCTGGGGCGCCAAGGGCTCCGTGCGGCTCCGGGACATTCTGGCGCTGCGGCGTCCGGGCGGAAGATGAGCGGCAGCAGGAGAAGGGCAGCAGGAGAAAGCGAGCAGCACAATACGGCAGCACAAAATGGCAGCACAAAACGGACTGCAGTTGGAGCACGAAACAAGCAACAGTCAAGCACGCAAATGACGCCGAGCACCACGACAAGATCGCCAGCGAGTCGGCTCGCCTTTGATCCGTCACTACGATATGTACGATCCATGGCAAGGTCGCGACGCCAAGGTGATGCCGAGGTGGTGCCAATGGTGATGCCAATGGTGATGCCGATGGTGATGCCACGCAGTTATACCACGGTGATACCACACGTTATGACGAGTTTACAAACCCGTCAAAGCTTTGATGCTGCGCGTCGATGCAACTCGAGCCAAGCAAGTCCGGCAGGAAGATGAATGGCATAAACTCTTGCCATGTTGCTGGCGGGCGTATTACGCAGTCGACTGAAGCTTCACACTGAAGTTACACGTGAATCAGCAGTCGTCGCTCTTTCCTTTTCGGGTTATTGGCGAATGAAAACTTTGATCATCTGTTTGATTAGGCTTTGTGATATCTTTGATCTTTGATACCTCTGATGATTCCACATACTGATTCCTTTCATCCAGTTGCAGTCTGTTACCATTCAATCTGATCTTTTCTTTCCGTTGATGCACTTCTTTCATCCAACTTGCCAATTTATTAAATCAACTTGTCAATTTATTTAACCACTTACCGATTTATCAAACCAACTTACCAATTCTTAAACCAACTTTCCGGTGTATTATACCAACTTACCAATGCTTAAACCAACGTACCGATATATTCAACCAACTTACCGTTTGTCTAAATCATTCACTCAATCTCTTGTTAACGTCCTCCGACTCCCAGGATTGTGTCCAACTGCGGCGGCCGCCGAGGCCAGATGTGCAGTCACTGCCGCAAATCCTGACTGAGGGCCGGAGCGGTGCCGATCTTGGGTGACCCTGGTCGCCACGGCGGCTACAGCCTTGCTCGCTTGATTGATGAGCTGGTGGTAGCCCGCCAGACCGCGCTCTGGACTGCGGCGGCGGCGGCGGCGGCGGCGGCGGACTCCGGGGCCACTACCACCGACGCCATGGCCGCCAGCATCAACGTCGCCGATGCCGGGGCCGCCACTGCCATGGCCAGCATCAAGGCAACTAACTGCCCCGCCTGCCGCAGCAACACAAGCTGCCGTCGCCGCGTTTACCAACACTGCGACCGCTGCCGCTGCCGCCGACTTCGCCATTGCCGCCGCTGCTGCCGCCGCCACCACTGCCACTGCCGCCGCCCCCGCCGCCCCCGTCGCCACCATGCTAAGTCATTCTGATCTGTTTTGAATTTACACTTTTGCCAATGCCAAAAAACACAAAGCATACCAATGCACAAAGTATGCTCGAGTTTCAAAGGTTCAGTGCAAGGAGATTTAAAACAATATTTTTAAGAGTCCTGACCAGTTTGTCCACAGTACGGAGTAGCCTTGACAGTGAGTGCTGTCTCGTAACCCTGCTAAAGCCAAAACGACATATACCATGCCCGGACCCGCTGGTACGCAGCATTCCTTTTTCCAGAGTCCATCGTGGACGGCACGCTCTCGTCCGCCGGGCGCTCCCCGATGAAACTCTTCTCCTTTCCATGCGGCGCGGTCGTGTCGGGGGCTCTCGCAGGCGGCACGTTCCCGGTGTCTGTCTCGCGCCGTCTCTCCTCGGCCTCCAGCTCAGCTATGATGGAGCGGGCATGCGCCACGTACGCGCCCGCTGCGATCAGTCCTTCGTTGGTCACCAGCGCAGGCACATACTTGGTAAGCAAGGCATGCAGCGTCGCGGCCGACTTCGGTCCCATGGCGGGGGGCTCGTCTCGGAAGAAGCGAAAGGAGCATGCAACGGCTGCTTCCACCTTTTTGCCGCTCTCGGCCTGTTTTGTCTGTTCCAGCAACGTGATGGACTCCACGACCCGCTCCTTGAGCTGCGCTATGCATCTGCATAGGAGGGCCTCGGCTGCGGTGGCGCTGTCGGTCTTGTATGCGCTGGATGACGAGCCGCGTCTTTCGTTACTGGCGACCAGCACCGAAGTGCCCGCAACCACCATCTGGACCATCAAGTGGCCCAGCCGGGTATGCTTTTCCGGGAGAGCGGTCATTGCGTCTTTGTAGGCCACCATCACTTCCAGGAGGTCACGGGCGCGTTGGAGCCCTGTGCCCGTTGGCCTGGCGAACTCGTACATGATTTCCAGGCTGTCCCGGATGGTCTGCATCACGCTTTCAATCTCGTCCGAGGCTTGCTGGACGGCCGTGTGGATGTCCGTGCCAACACCCGTCGGCCTTGCGTCGTCTGTGGCCGAATAGGGAATCAGGGATAAGTCACTCATTTCGGACATGATGGATGCAGACAAAAATCTTGAGGGCAAAGACGTTGCTACTGAGCGAATGTTGTATGGAACGAAAAGTATCTTCTGGGATAGATGGCAGAGAGAATTCTATATACAGCTGCAGCCGACTGTGAACCTTATAACATGTGAAGAGATACGCCTCCCTTTGCAGCACGTGGCATGCAAGTCGAGGCATCGTAGCGAGTCAAGGGACCTGCCCACGTAGCCAGAGGGTAGCACCGCGTGTCTCCAGAGGTCGGTGTTGTCTTCAGAGGCCCATGTTGTCTTCAGAGGCCCATGTTGTCTCCGAGGTCAATGTTGTCTCCAGAGGCCAATGTTGTCTCCAGGGGTCATGTTGTCTCTGGAATGCAGCCAGCCGCATCACGTGACTATGAAGCTCTTTCCCCGTGGTAAAATGAAGCCTGTCATTGGCTGTCTGGCCTCGGGTATTATTTGCGACGAAAAAAAGTTGTGCTCAGCAAAGACGTCACAACTTGCGGGCTTCCTTTCCGGCTTCGGAACAGTCCAGCCTTTAGTTGCGGGAGTATTATTGCCATTGGCCTGAATCAACCAGCTGTGCCAAATAAAAATAAAAACGCGCCGTCCAGCTCTTTTCGTGGTGAGCCCGTGGCTCTTTTCGGCTGACATCCACTTCACATGAATGCACAAGAAGAGCCGACGGCAACCGAGGGACAAGCTATGCTAGGAAATCCCACACGGTGACGACCACGACATCTGCGGCCAACGTCTGAACGCATTGCCATCCACCAAAAAAGAAAAAAGAAAAAAACCCAGCATCGGCTCTACCTCGAGCGAGACATGTTTGTCGTGCGCGCGAGCGGACGGCAGCGAAGAGCCGTGGCGGCGGCGGCAGCGGCGGCGCGGTGGACCAGCTCGACGGCGGCACTATCACGGCGGCGTGCAAGGAGCGGTCAGCAGCAGCAGCAGCAGCAGCAGCAGCAGCGGCTTCCCTGGAGCGCGCTGGCGAGCGGAGGCCGGGCGGCAGGACAGCGGCGGCTGTTCTCAGAGGGCCGGCGGTGGCAGCAGACGGCGGCGTTTGACGTGAGCAGCATCGAGCGCGAGAGCGACGAGGTGGACGTGTGCATTGTGGGAGGCGGCCCGGCGGGCCTGAGCGCGGCGATCCGGCTGAAGCAGCTGGCCAACGCGGCGGGGCGCGAGGACTTCCGCGTGGTGGTGCTGGAAAAGGCGGGCGAGGTGGGAGCGCACACGCTGTCGGGGGCGGTGATCCAGCCGGACGCGATCGCGGAGCTGATCCCGGACTGGCTGGACGCGGACAACCCGGAGCGGTTCGCGTTTGCGACGCCGGCCGGGCGCGACCGCATGCGCTTCCTGACGCGGACGCGGGCCATCCCGGTGCCGGTGCCGGCGCAGATGCACAACGAGGGCAACTACATTGTCAGCCTGAACCAGTTTGTCAGCTGGCTGGGCGCGCGCGCCGAGGAGGTGGGCGTGGAGGTGTACGCGGGCTTTGCGGCGTCCGAGGTGCTGTTTGACGACGGCGGCAGCGGCAGCGGCAGCGGCAGCGGCGGCGGCGGCGGCGCGGTGCGCGGCGTGGCCACCAACGACGTCGGCCTCGACCGCAGCGGGCAGCCCAAGGACGGGCTGTTTGAGCGCGGCATGGCCTTCCACGCGCGCGTCACGCTCTTCGCCGAGGGCTGCCACGGCAGCCTGACCAAGCAGGTGGTGCGGCGCTTCGACCTGCGGCGCGACAGCGGCCCGCAGACGTACGGGCTCGGCATCAAGGAGGTCTGGGAGGTGCGGCCCGAGGTCTTCCGGCGCGGCGAGATCGTGCACTCGCTCGGCTACCCGCTGCCCTACGACACCTACGGCGGCGCCTTCATGTACCACTTTGGCGACAACCTCGTCAGCATCGGCCTCGTCACCGCGCTCGACTACCCCAACCCCTGGCTGTCGCCCTACAACGAGTTCCAGAAGCTCAAGCTGCACCCGCTGTACCGCGACGTGCTCGACGGCGGCCGCTGCATCTCCTACGGCGCCCGCGCCCTCGTCGAGGGCGGCTTCCAGTCCATCCCGCGCGTCGCCTTCCCCGGCGGCGCCCTCATCGGCGACTCGGCCGGCTTTGTCAACGTGCCCAAGGTCAAGGGCACCCACAACGCCATGCGCTCCGGCATGCTGGCCGCCGAGGCCGCCTGGAAGGCGCTCGCCGGCGCCGCCGGCTCGGCCCCGGCCGACTCGGCTCCGGCTCCGGCCCTCGCCGACGCCGCCGCCGACGACGACACCCCCGGAGGCCCCCGCGGCCAGGCCGTCTTCCTCTTCGACTACGAGGACGCGCTGCGGCGGTCGAGCATCTGGAAGGAGCTGCGCGAGGTGCGCAACATGCGGCCGTCCTTCCAGACGCCGCTCGGCCTCTACGGCGGGCTCGCCTACTCGGGCCTCGAGAGCTTTGTGCTCAAGGGCCGCGTGCCCTGGACGCTGCACCACCGCCACGCCGACCACGAGGCCACCAAGCCGGCCAGCGCCTGCGCGCGCATCGCCTACCCCAAGCCCGACGGCAAGATCACCTTTGACATCCTCACCAGCGTCTCGCGCACCGGCACCAACCACGACGAGGACCAGCCCGTGCACCTGCAGGTCGCCGACTGGGACCAGCACGCCCAGGACACCTACCCGGCCTTCCAGGGCCTCGAGAACCGCTTCTGCCCGGCCGGCGTCTACGAGTACGTCGAGGACGACAGCAAGAAGCTGGGCGTGCGCTTCCAGATCAACTCGCAAAAGTAAGTTGCCGGGGTGGCGTTTTTGGTCGTTTTTGGCGTCCCAACCGGCTGCTAACCCGTCAAGCTGCATCCACTGCAAGACGTGCGACATCAAGGCGCCCAAGCAGGACATCAACTGGCAGGTGCCCCAGGGCGGCGAAGGGCCCAAGTACTACATGACTTGAGAGGGGAGAGGGGAGCAAAAGGCGGGCTGTTTGTGGAGGCATGTGGTATCTCGGAGGGACGGATCAGGAATATATTGGCTTTCTCGCGCAATAGTCCAGCATCTCGTGATAGCCGACCTGACGATGCTGCTGCCTGCGCCCTGCAAGGCAGACTCGATGCAGCCCTGTCGCTGCGTAGCCGCGATGAAAGAGTAGGCAGCCTGCGCAGACGTGAATAAAGAACGGCGCACGCAGACATGAACAAAGAATAGGCAGAAACTGCATCCGCGCCTCTTGGCTCCAACATGCAGATGCCCAGCGACGGCCAGACGAAGCCGGAATGACTCACAGTCAGATGAGGGGCAGCAAAGTGGTTGCATGAGCGCCCCAGGAAAAGAAGGAGATGGAGCGTCCGTGTATCGGTACTTTGCCGGGGCATAAAGGGGCTGCATAAGACGCGTATCGTATGGCGTATCAAGCCGTGCGTCTGGTGAGATACGGGGAAGCCTGCGTAAGGGGCTCGTCGATCGTCTTATCGGAAAGGGGTGCACGAGGAAGAGGATACTGCCCCAACGGTGACGATAACGACGCAAGATGCAGAAGACAGAAGTACAGAGATAGAAGTACGGAGATGCAGAAGTACGGAGATGCAGAAGTAGGGAGATGCGGAAGTAGAAGTACAGAAGCTGCAGAAGATGCAGAAGATGCAGAAGATGCAGAAGATGCAGACAGAAGATACAAAAGACATGAAAGACGATGCAGAAGAGACCGAAGCTGGAGAAACAAAATGCCTGCAAGAAACAAAACCGAAACAGAATCCGCATGATCACAGATCCACGGCTCCTTCATCCTCGGCATTTCTTCATCACGACCTCAAAGGCTGAAAGACGAGTATCTCGCCCACAGGGGAAAAGGCAAGTACAGGTACCTGCATGGCTGCGCTCTAGGCCGTGGGCGGTTTCAAGCCCCTGCGGGGCGCTCTCAACAGCTTCCGCACGGGGCGCCGCGCTGCAAGATACGGAGTAAAGTGCGCGCGTGCGCTCATTGGGCCGCGCCCGCCCGTTGGTTGCGCCTGCCCGCAAGGGCCAACCGCTGCAACAGCAAAACAAGCAGCTAAAAGCGGGTCCGGAGCCACAGCAACAGCGGCCAAGACAAGGATGCATCGCTCGCCCGACCCCATCACAATCCCCTGTCGCCGCGCTGGGCGGCTTATAAGACGCTCCCGCCCCTCTCGCGAGAAGGAGACGTCATTTACGTCACAGCGTCCACGATTGACATTGCGTTTTTATTTTCTTTTAATCTTGTTGTTCTTCCCTCCGCCTTTGCACCCGAGGGCTCCTTCCTCTTTCGCACCACAGCTTCGTTGCACGAGGCTGTCCCTTTCCTTCCTCGGCTCCGTGGCTCCTTCCCGGTCGTGGAGCCCGCGAGAGCTTTCCTTCTTAGATAAGCAGCCGCATCTCCGGAGGCATCCCCAGCTTCTTCCTCTCACGATCGCTTCTCCCACAACCTCGATAGAAGAGCGCGCGCGCGTGTGTCCACCGTGAAGAAGGCCCCGTCAGTCAGATAAAGAAATTCAAAAAAGAACAATCGTGCCCAGCCCACTACTCTGCCCCCCCTGTCTCCCGAGCTCTTGTCTGTCTCCCTGCGCCTTGTGCCTGCTATTCCTGTGAGGACTCGTTTCATCGACTCGGTTCATTGACTCGGCGGCAACACAATTGAACAGCCTGCTGGGGGAGACATTTGCTTGTTCTTCTCCCACATTCGGTAAGAGCTGCGGCCGTGCTCCCGAGCGCGAAAAAATCCAGACACAATAGTAAACAGGGTGCCCTCAAAGCTGTTTTTGTTGTTGTTGCCACCTCTCCCCGACATTATCACCACGCGCGCCTCTGACTGCCCTGGCTCTGTCACCCGTTCCCGTCTTGTCGTCTGGTCTGAATTGAACTGACCGGCAGGACTGTTGGGTGTATTCTTCCAGACTGTTTCCAGGTTTCCAGACTGTCCAGACTGTCGGTGCTTTCTTCCACATACGCGCATCATGGAGGTCATACAAACCCACCCGCTCAACGCCATGCAGGCCAAAGCATTCACGGCGCCCGGCTCGCTGTCGTTTCCGGGCGGCCACTCGGAGCTGACGCCGCCGCGCGATCCCGGTTCGGCCACCAACAGCCAGCCGTCCTTGTTCGCTGGCCCCGGCGGCCCCGAGAACCCGGACGTCCCCCGCTTCAGCGGAGGCTCAACGCCCGACCTGGAGATCGCCCCGGTGACTCCGGCGGCCACGCCCGTGGCAACACACAGCGGGAGTGGCTTGACGCCCATCTTACAGTATGTGTGGCTCTGGTGAGGGGGGGGGGGAGGGCCAGTATTTCATTGTGGTGGACAAAAGGACTGACCATGCCGGCAAAGAAATATTGTGGCCACGGTCAATTTGGCCTGCCGCCTGGACCTCAAGACCATTGCGCTGCACGCCCGCAATGCCGAGTACAACCCAAAGGTAGGTCCTGCTGGCGAGCCTGTGGGCGCGTGGGTTACAAGCCCGGGGCTGACACGGTGTGCACTTGTCTAGCGATTTGCGGCGGTCATTATGCGCATCCGCGAGCCCAAGACGACAGCGCTCATCTTTGCCAGCGGCAAGATGGTCGTGACGGGTGCTGTATGTGTGCAGGCGCAACCACTTCTCCGGTGTGGGCCGGGCCACGGGCTGACGCAAGGCAGAAATCAGAAGACGACAGCAAGCTGGCCTCGCGCAAGTACGCGCGCATCATTCAGAAGCTGGGCTTCAACGCCAAGTTCACCGACTTCAAGATCCAGAACATTGTCGGCTCATGCGACATCAAATTCCCCATCCGGCTCGAAGGCCTGGCCTCGCGCCACCACAACTTTAGCTCCTACGAGCCCGAGCTCTTCCCGGGCCTGATCTACCGCATGATTAAGCCCAAGATTGTGCTGCTGATCTTTGTCAGCGGCAAGACCGTCCTCACCGGCGCCAAGGTCCGCGAGGAGATCTACCAGGCCTTTGAGATGATCTACCCCGTGCTGCAAGGTCTGTCGCCGTTCTCGTCGCCGTTCTCGTTGCCGTTCTCGTCGCCGTTCTCGTCGCCGTTTTCCGTGCGCCGGCTTCTGTTGGAGGAGCTGTTGCTAACATGGGTGCAGACTTTCGCAAAGTGTGAGCTTGGGTGCAGACTTCGCAAAGTGTGAGCTCGAGACGCTAGTCGTCGCTGCGAGCTGTCAGAACCCCGTCTTACCACATCGCATTGCATAGGCGTTTTCATTAAGGGAACAGAGGGACATACGGCCCCTTGATACAGCAGGCTTTTTTCTCAACTGCCCCCGTGCCACCGTCATTGGGCTGGGTAGTAACAGGGGTTTTTTTTTTCAGCATGAGCATAATACCAGGTGGATTCATACAGATATAGTTTCAGATACGTTAAGACGATAATGAAGCATGCGGATGCCAGCCAAGAGCCGCCGCAATAGCACAGATGTACTGTTCGCCGTGAGAAGAGGACCTACCGAGGGGGAAAGACAGACACGAGCGTTTACTTTCCAGGGCCTGCCGCAGTCTTGGCCCATTCGGTCTGCAGCACCAAGCCCGGGCTGCCGCCCCGGCTGCCGTCTGCCGTGACGACGGTCTGCCAGGCCGGGATGCCCGGAGGCGGAGGCGGCTGGTGCTTCCAGGCCCATTTCTGGTCAAAGGCGGGCGGGCGCTGGCGGACGATGCAGTCGACGATCTGGTCGCCCAGCACGGGCAGAAACTTGAAGCCGTGGCCGCTGCCGCCGGTGGCGACAAACAGGCCGTGCCAGTGCGGGTGGTAGTCGACGAGGAAGTCGGCGGTGGGCGTGTCGGTGTACCAGCAGAGGCGGGTGTGGGCAAAGGGGCGCTCGGCGAGGGCGGCGGTCTGGGCGGAGGCATGGCCGACGATCTGGCGCAGCCCGCGGCGCAGGTCGGCGGTGCCCTCGGCGGGGATGCAGAGGCCGGGGCTGTCGAGGTGCGTGAGCGGCGCGGAGATGGCCGTGGCGGGCGCCGGGTTGGCGTAGCCGTAGGCGTGGCGGGCCACCTTGAGCTCGGGGCTGTCGGGCGCCGGCGGGATGATGAAGAGGCCGCTGCTCAGGTTGAGCACGACGGGCATGGCGGCGAGGCGGGCGCGCTCGGCGTCGCCGGCCAATGGCACGAAGCCAATGACCTGGCCGGTGGCCGTGATGGCGCCGGCCACGGCGGAAAAAGAGTCAGGCCCGGCAGGGCCGGAGCCGGAGCCGGAGCCGGAGCCGGAGCCGGCCATCAAAGCCTCCGTCCAGGCACCAGAGGCGACAATGGTCAGGTCGGCCGTCAGGCGGCGGCCGTCAGCGAGCTGGACGCCAGTCACGACAGGCGCGGCGGCGGCGGCAGAAAGCTCGAGACGGACGACGCGGCCGCGCACGAAGCGGACCCGCGGCTGGTCGTCGTCGTCGGCGGCAGCGTCTTTGGCTGGCGGTTGGCGGCAGCGGCGGCGGCGGCGGCGCACCTGGTCCAGCAGCCAGGCCATGCTGGCAGCAGCGTCGGCCCAGCCGCTGGCGCCGTTGAAGTAGCCCCAGTCGCCACAGACGCCGCCGGTGCCAATGGCCGCGCGGATGGCCGCGTGGTCGGGCAGTTCGCGGAGCCTGCATCGTTAGCGGGTGGGGGGGGGTGGGGGGGGGTGTTGCGGTGGTGACAGTAGCCAAGGCAGAGTAAGGCCAGGAAGGGGGGGGGTAGAGCAGGCCAGGAGGAAGACGGCACACGCACTTGCTCTGCTTTTCCGGGTCGCCGGCGGCCAGGGCCTGCACGTTGGCCCAGCTCTCGCGGGCGTACTCGAGGCCCGTCTTTGTCTTTTTCGTCGTCGTCGTCGTCGTCGTCGTCAGGGCCCCGTCCTGCGGCAACGGCGAGGGCTGGTCGCCGACCAGGACCAGGCCGCTCTCGGTGTAGCGGCCGGCGGCGCCAATGTGGTCGTCGGGGTCATCGGCGGCGGCGGCATTTGGCCACCGCTTGTGCCCCCGCCAGTGCTCCAGCGCGTCGGCCGCCAGAGCCGCATAGGCCGGGTCGGCATAGTCGGCGCGGACGATGCGGGAGACGTCGATGCTGGCGGCGTCGCGGGCCGGGAAGTGGTGGCGGTAGTAGGCGTCGGTCTTGGCAGCGGCCGGAGTATGGATGTCGGAGGCGTCCGGGTCGGCGGCGTCGCTGGAGCCGCGGTCGACGACGGTGATGGCGGTGCCGGCAAACTCGGCGCGGCGGCTGAGAGCTTCGGCGGTGCCGAGGCCGAAGACGCCGCTGCCGACGATCAGGATGGAAGCCGGCGGGCTGTAGGCCATGCTGGAGACGAGGTACAACAGAGGCCCGAGGAGGAATCAAGACGACAAGACGACTGTTCTTGAATCAAGACGACAAGACGACTGTGATACGATGCGGTTGAAAAAGAAGTCACTCGTCAATGCCGGCGTTTAAAGCCTGATAACAAAGCCATGATTAGGGCGCAAGCTAAGGCGCCTTCTTATGGGCCGGTCCGAGCAAGAGATAGGCATGCCATGAGCACAGATTAACGACGGCGGCCGGACAGGCGTTTCTCATCCAAAGGTGATGGATGAGGCTTTGAAGTTATGAGATGAGGGAGTGAGCGGGCGTTTCCGTGCTGAGTCAGCATGCACATGGGGTATATACTCACTCTGGCGCCAATCTTTCCGCGCGTTCAAGACGTCTTTTTTGACTTTTTGACTTTTTACTGTTAAGCCTCACGAAACCCCTCTGAAAAATGCACCGCTGGCAGCGCTGACGAGTCCGGCGATTTGATGGCACCATTGACCTGCCGGCCAGAAAGTACTGCGTGTCCCGACTTGGGCTGATGATGCGACCCGATCGCCATGGCGTCCAACCATAATAACACCGGTCCTGGCGGCAGCGGCGGCGGCGGCAGCGGCCATGGAAAGGGTGGCGGCACTGGCAGCAGCGGTTTCTCCGCGAAGCCCCTGCCCAAAAAGTCGCTATTCGAGCGGCAGCGCGCCGAGGCCGAGGCCAAGCGGCAGCGCGAGGCGGCCGAGACGGCGGCCATTTACGAGGAGTTTGTCAAGAGCTTCGACGACGGAGGAGGCCGCGACAGCAGCGCCGCGTCATCGGCGGCGGCGCGGCCGCCGTTCTACACACGCGACGCGCAGGTGCCGCCGCCGCCGCCGCCGCCGCCGCTGGCGCCTCTCAAGGGGGCCCCGATGATGGGCAGCAGCAGCGGCGGCCGGCGCCACTTTAGCATCCCGTCATCGGCCGCCAGCCAGATGATGGCATCCGCCCGGCGAAGGCGGGAAGACGGCGGAGGAAGGGCGTCTGGCGTGCGGGCCGGGGTCAGCGGGCGGCTTGCCTTTGGCGACGACGACGACGACGACGACGACGACGACAACGGCGACAACGACGACGACAACAACGACAACCAAGCCAGGGACAGATACGGCACCGGCGATGGCGGCGGCGGCGGCAGCGGCAGCGGCGGCTACAGCATGGGCACGGCGGCCGACCGGGCCGAGGAAAAGGCTGCCGCCAAGCCCACGCTGCGCCTGGCCAGCCTGCCACCCACGCTGTCGCCGGCTGCCGTCAAGGCGCTGGTGGTCTCGAGCGGGCTGACCGTGGACAATGTGCGCATGCTGCCGGCGGCAGGGTCGGGGTCGGGGTCGGGGTCGGGGATGGCGTCGGCGTCAGCTGGCGGCTCCTCGGCCGACCGAAAATCGGCTGCGGCCATTGTCACGCTGGCCACCGAGACGGCCGCCAGCGACATTGAAGCCGCCGTGAGCGCGCTGCAGAACCGCTACCTCGGCTATGGCTACTACCTGAACCTGCACCGCCACCTCTCGTCGGCCGTCGTGGCCTCGTCCTCGGCCCTGACGGCCGGCGGCGGCGGCGGTGGCGGCGGAATCAACAGCAGCAGCAGCACAGGCTCACAGCCGTTTGGCGCCAAGCCGGTCCCGGCCGCGCGGCCGGCCGACGGCACCGCTGCGCTGCCGCCGGGCACGGTAGGCTATGCGCCGCCGCCCTTTTTGCACGGCCGGCTGGGTGGTGGCGGCGGCGGCGGCGGCGGCGGCGGCGGCGGATATTACGGCAGCGGACGTGGCGGGAGCGGAACCGGCGTTCCGCCTCCCGCGTCATACGGCGTCGGCGGCGGCGGCGCGGCGGGCGGGCGGCGGGACGGGATCCTGTACGTGCCGGTGCAGCCGCCGCGCGACGTCAAGACGCTGCGGATGATCCACAAGGTGATTGAGAACGTGCTGGAGCACGGGGCCGAGTTCGAGGCGCTGCTGATGAGCCGGCCCGAGGTGCAGCGCGAGGAGAAGTGGGCCTGGATCTGGGACGCGCGCAGCACGGCCGGCGTCTGGTACCGCTACCGCCTGTGGGCCACGGTGACGGGCCTGCAGACGCAGCGCGGCCAGGGCAAGTATGTGCCGCTTTTCGAGGGCAGCCCGGCCTGGAAGGTGCCGGACCGCCCGCTGCCGTACGAGTTTGTCACGGCCGTGGCTGACTTTGTGTCCGACTCCGAGTACAACTCGTCGGACGACTCGGACTACGAGGCGGGCGATGGCGGCGGCGGCGGCGGCGGCGGCGGCGGTGTCGGCGGCGCCGATACGGAGGACATGTTCTTGACGCCCCTCGGCAAAGCCAAGCTGGCGCACTTGCTGGCACGGCTGCCGACGACGCTGTCCAAGCTGCGCAAGGGCGACATTGCGCGCGTGACGGCCTTTGCCATTACGCACGCCAGCCGCGGCTCGGACGAGATTGTCGACATGATTGTGTCCAACATTGAGACGCCCTTTGCCCTTGCCGGTCCGATGCCGGACGCAGCCGCAGCCGCAGCCGCAGCCGCAGATGCGTCGGAGCCGCGCGACCCCAGCGGCGCGCAGCTCATCGGCGTCTACGTTGTCAGCGACATCCTGGCGGCGTCGGCCATGAGCGGGATCCGCCACGCGTGGCGCTACCGCCAGCTCTTTGAGGCGGCGCTGCGCAGCCGCAACGTGTTTGAGGCGCTCGGCCAGCTGGGCGAGAAGCTCAGCTGGGGCCGGCTGCGCGTGGAAAAGTGGCGCCGCAGCATCGGGCTCGTGCTCAGCCACTGGGAGGGCTGGTCCGTCTTCTCGGCCGAGACGCAGGAGCTGCTGGTCAAGAGCTTTGAGAACCCGCCGAGCCTGAAGAAGCAGCAACAGCAGCAGCAGCAGCGGCAGCAAGGGGAGGACGAGGCCGGGCTGGCAGCGGCCGGCACGGCTGAGGGGGCCAAGAAGAGCCGCTGGAGGACAGTGGACATGTCAGCCGCTGCGGAGGAGCAGCAGCTTCCGGGGGAAGCCGGCAGGGAGGCCAGAGAGGACTACGGCTCCGGCTCCGGCGGGTCCGACGCGGCGGCCGAAGATGCCGGGGCGGGCTCCGACGACGGCGACGGCGCGTACCGCTCAGAGTACACGGACGACGAGGAGCTGGATCTGGCGTGTCTCGAGGAGGAGGACATTGACGGCGAGCCGATGAGCGGCGACGAGGGCGACGACTACCTGGACGGCATCCCGCTGACGGCCGAGGAGATTGCGGCGCTGGTGGGCGACGTGGCGGAGCTGAGCGAGGAGGGCGAGATTGCGACGGACGACGATGGCGGAGGCGGCGACGGCTACGGAGATGGCGAGGGTGAGGGTGAGGGCGAGGGCGAGGGCGAGGGCGGCCAAGGTTACGGCGAGGGTGAGGGCGGCGGCGGCGGCGGCGACGGTCACAGCGAAGACGGCAAGGGTGCAGCCGACGCCGAAGCCAGCAGGGACGCGACAGCCGCCAAGGGTGCAGCCGACGCCGGCGATGCCACCAGGGACGCGGCAGCCGGCCGGGCCGAGACGGCCGGAGCGGACGCTCGCGGATTCCGGATGCCGGCTCCCGGCAGCGCCGCGGCCGGGACATCCCGGAAGCGCCTGAGGGCCGCAGACATGTTTGCCGATTCGGACGAGGACGCCGGGTAGTGCCCTAGTTGTAATCAAACCGGTGCCTTGAGCGTCGACTGACTGCTGCCCGCGAATCAAACTTGCGCCACTGTGTGCACGTAGTGCCGCTGCTGGCCACAGTGCGGCAGGCTGCAGTAGACGTCAATTACGTCACCGGCTCACTGCCTCGATCGCCTCAGCTGCCTCGATTGACTCAACTACCTCGATCGACTCAACTGCCTCGATCAACCTCAACTGCCTCGATCGACTTCACTCTTATCGACCTCACTCTTATCGACCTCACTCTTATATGTCGCTTATATCGACCTCAGTACCTCGAATTACCTTTTTTCCTCATCCGATCTCCGACGACCCGATCGGACCAATCATCAAACCCTCTCGTAGGGCTGCCGGCGACGAAGCAGCCATCACTCACGGCCGGCTCTCGGAACGGGACGAAACAACGGCCATGAAGCATAAGATACACACATTCTTGGCGGAGAGCCTTACGACGTGAATTGTGGGCGGGCTTGGCTCGGAGTGCCCCACAGTTCTCGGGCTCCACCAATGGAAACTTGCTCACGTACCCACCCGCGCATCTCGCATCTGCCCAGTTGTCTTTCAAAGGGGACTCAAACATCCGCGGCAACCACGCGGCACGTCACCGCTCTGCTCCTGCCCGCACGAACCACGCGGGGCGCCGTCTGTAAAATCTTCAAGAGCCACCACCGGGCAAGAGCCGCAAGGGATGCCAAGTCCCCAGAAGCAGCAGGCGCGCGTGGCCACGGCTCCTTCCTCGTTTTGAAACAAACTATTTTGAGGGGGTTACAGCGCGAAAAAAAAACCCTAGTCTGAAGACGTCAAAAAGACGTCGACGCAAAGAGTCAAACACAAAGAGTCAAACACAAAAACGTCAAACACAAGCGACGCCTGACGCAGACGTCAAACCAAAATTTACGCAGAGACTAGAGAGCGTCTACCGCAAAGAGACGGCCATCTCCCGTCTATTCCATCCAGCGCGCAAGAAAGACGGAAACCTTCTCAATCTTTTGCATATCCAACTCCATCAGCCTCTCTTTCCCACCCTTCATCTTGATCACACACGGCCGATCACACGACCAGCGGCGATTGCGCCGCATCATCTCGCCGCCATGCCCATAATACAGGGCATCAAAATGGCCTGGTCAGTTTCCTGTCTCATCTGCGTTTGGGGGGGAGGGGGGGGGAAGGGGGAGGGGTTTTTCTCTTTCTCTTTTGAGGAAGGGGTTTTTCTCTTTCTCTTTTGGGGGAGGGGTTTTCTCTTTCTCTTTAACCTTTGTATTTTTCTTTTTCTCGTTTTCTTTGTCTCGTTCTTTTCCCGTCCCTGGCCGATCGCGTGGGTCTCGTGAGACAAGAGACTGACAACGTGCCACAGCGAGCCGTGCATCCGTGGCCACCGGTCCACAAAGTGCAACCATGCCGACGAGCGGGTGATGCTGCCGGTGCGGAAGCCGGGCCGGCCGCTGAGCATCTGCCCGCACCCGCCCAACAGCGGCTGTTCCTGCGGGAGCGTGACGGCCGCGCTCTCACGGTCCCGGAAATGTGCGTGCCGGCCGAACAAGGCTGCCGCCGCCGCCGGCGTCCATGCGCCCGGCCCACGGGCGTCCCGGTCTCCGACCAAGGCGTCCGCGCTCTTCTTCCGGCCCTCGGCAGGCTCGCCCCAGGCGCCCGGCTGTGGCCGTGTCGGTGCCGACGCCAGCCAGATGAGCCACTTTTCGGCACCGTTGCACTGGGCCAACACAAACGCCGCCGGGACCACCGCCGACGACGCCAGTTTCATGCAGCAGCAGCAGCAGCAGCAGTCCACGGGCTACATGTCGACGCAAAACAACAACGCCGCCCCCTACATGCCGACGCAAAACAACAACGCCGCCCCGGGCTACATGCCGACGCAAAACCACAACGCCTCCTCGGAACTGTTTGCGCCCTTTTCCGACGCCTACCATCAAGGGCCGGCCGCCGCCCCGGCCGCCGCCCCGTACGCGCCCCCCTTTTTCAACAACCACCATCATCTCGACATGAACTTGGCCGACCTGGCCTTTCGCCTGAACGGCGGCAACCACATCGACACCATGGGCGGCGTCGACATGGCCAACGGCCTGAACGGGTACTCTGCTGGCGTACATGCTCCGTTTTCGATACCAGACAACGCCGCGCCGCGTGACGAGGAGGCAGCAGCAGCAGCAGCACCGGCCCTGGCCCCCGCGGCATCGATGCCGCCACCTCTGTTTCAAGCACCGCGCTCGTGCTGTGGCGGCGGCGGCGGCGCCCCTCAGCCGTCGGCCGACTCCCGCCGCCACACGCCGACGTCGAGCACAACCTCGCTGGGAAGCAACGTGGCTTCGACGGCGACGGCGACGGCGACGTTATCCCGAGCGTCGTCCCTAGGACACGCGGGGATGAAGGTAGAAGACGACATGGCGGGGTCGCTGTCGTCTAGCTCGGTCCTGTCGTCCAGCTCGGTGCTATCCGGCTCGGCGCTGTCCGGCTCCTCGACGCTGTCCGGCTCGACGCTGTCCGGCTCGGCGCTGTCCGGCTCGGCGCTGTCGTCCGGCTCGGCGCTGTCGTCCGGCTCGGCGCTGGACATGAAGCTGGACGGCATGATGCACGCCGGTGGCATGGACCAGCCGGTGTTGTTTGCGGGATACGCGCAGGAGGCCGGAGCGCCGACGTGGTGCCGCTACCAGCCCGAATACGGCACGGCGTCGGCGCCGCTGCAGCCATCGCAGTGGCGCTCGGGGCTGGCCATCTCGGCGGAGCCGAATGCCTTTGGCGCGGACGATCCGTTTGCAGGTGCGGCCGCGTTGCCGTCCGAGGCCTTTTCGGCACCCGCCGCTGCCGCCGCCGCCACCGCTGCTGCTTCTGCTGCTTCTGCTGCTGATGCTGCTGCTTCTGCTGCTGCTCCTCTCTGCGACGCAAACGCGCACTTTTGCTCGTGCGGCGACGACTGCGAGTGCATCGGCTGCGTGGTCCATCCGTACAACAATGCTACACAGAACACGATACAGTCGGCGTGGAGCGCGCTGATGGATGACGCCCTTGACGTATCGACGGCGACACTGGCTCCGGCTCCGGCTCCGGCTCAGGCTCAGGCTCCGACCCCGGCACCAGCTCCGGCTCCGACCCCGGCACCAGCTCCGGTTACCCCTCGACAAGCAGCCGAGCGCTCGCCACGACAGATACCGACCCCGCCGGACTCGTCGGGCGGCGAGGAGCAGCAGGTGTCGTTGTCGGCCGACGACTACTTCTTCGTCACCTACCCCGTCATGGGATGCAGCGGCGAGGGCATAACATGTCCCTGCGGCGACGACTGCCAGTGCGTCGGCTGCACGATCCACAACAACACGCCTAGCTAGGAGCAGACAGCCCGCATTCTCTCCACATAGCATCTTTACCATTTTTTTTCTTGATTCTACTCTCACGGATATGCCACGGATCATGCCGATGAAGCGGTTTTTTTTTGGTTTTTTTTTTGCCTTTTTTATACGGCACAGCACCAGCGGGACGGTTGTCTACACCAGCGGGACATTATCTACACCATCGAGGCATTGTTGTCTGCACCAGCGAGACATTGTTGTCTGCATATGAATCATGGGAAGCCAGGACCAAAGCGTCCTTTTTTTCTTTTTTTAGGATACCCCCGGCTCGGGCATGCGACTGCCTAGCCGGGCGATGCACATAGTACGAATAAAGCACGGGTCACGTGCATATGTTTTAGCATGACAAATCTCGGTGGGCCGTTTTCCCTTTCGTAACAACGTATCTTACAAGGTAGTTGTTGCCAGAGCCAGCACACCGATCTCTCGAGTGCTTGCCGGCCGGTGAATCGGGACGGGACGCCATGGCTGATGAGCGGGGAAGAAGCGCGAGCGCGGAGCGGAAGAAAACGGGACGCCGACACCCGAGACCGCCGGCACGGCTTCCGGGGACGGACGCCGGGGCAGCCGGAGTGCGAGGCGGCGGCGTGGTGTCCGGGGCTGCGGCGAGGCCACGGCATCACGCAGAGCATGCCGGCGTGCACAAGAGGCGCCAGAGCGTGCTCGGGCGCAAGCGCGGCCGGGCAGACAGCGAGGCCACGGACGGCGGCGGCGGCGGCGGCGGCAGCGGCAGCAGCAAGGACAGGCCGACGGCGTTGCCGCACGGCGTGCAGCCGCTGGCGCGCGAGAACTACGAGGCGTACGTACGGCTGTTTGCACGCTATCTAGACGTGCAGAAGCACCTCTGCCTGGCGGACCTGGACGACCGGGAGGCGCGCGGCCGCTGGAAGAGCTTTGTGGGCAAATGGAACCGCGGCGAGCTGGCCGAGCGGTGGTACGCACAGCGAGAGCACAGCGGAGGCCAATCTTTTGCTAGTGACGACGACGACGACGGCGACGGCGACGACGACGGCGACGACGACGACGACGACTACGGGCCGCCGCTGCCGCCGCCGGACCATGCGGGCGGGCCCGATACAAAGCGCGCGGCCGCGGCGGCGGCGGCGGCGGCGGGCCCGGCCATTCCGAACCTGGCCGACCTGGACGAGCGGCGCGCCCTGCAGGAAGAGGAGCGGGCAGCGGCCAACGAGGCGCGGCAGCAGGCGCGCAGGGCCGAGCGGGCGCGGCAGCGGGCGCGCCTCGAGGAGCTGCTGCCGCGGGCGGCGGCGGGCACGCGCGAGCGCCAGCTCGAAAAGAAGCGGGAGCGCGACGAGATGCTGCGCGGGTTCCGCGACGCCAAGGAGGGCGGCGGCGGCGGCGCCGAGCTGGAGATGAGCGACGCCGAGCTGCTGGGCGGCGGCGGCGGCGGCGGCGACGGGAACGGGCCCGGAAGCGGCGCCGACGACTACCGCCGCATGCTGGCGGCCACACGACAGCGCCAGACGGCGCGCGAGATCCGCCGCGAGGAAGAGCGGCGCGCGCTCGACGCGGAGCTGGACGAGCGGCGGCGGCGGCACGCGGCGCGCGAGCAGGAAACCATGAACAGGCTGCGGGAGCTGGCGCGGCAGCGGTGGGACACGGGGTAGCCTGTGTGTGTATCCATTCATTCACTCATACTCGCCATGTTCAATAAGGCAGGCAAAAGGCAGGCTAGGCCGTCTCCGCAGACGCTTCGGCCAGCTCGGCGCCGGCGGGCCAGAACGCGGCCGGGTCCTCGCCGGGCGCCGGCCAGCGCAGCGTGTAGCCGGACACGGTCGAGCGCACGGCGACGTCGCCGCGGTCCTCGGCAAAGAAGAGCGGCGGCTTGGCCAGCCGCTGCTCCAGCACGTGCTCCACCACCAGGCCGGCGTCGCGCGCCCGCCCGAAAAACGCCAGGTCCTTGTGCCGCAGCCACGGCCGGTAGCTGGTGAAGAAGACGTACGCCCGGCTCGCCGGCCCCGCCGCCAGCGTCTGCACCACGCTGTCCACCAGCCGCCCGTGCTCCGCGTGCCGGAACAGCAGGTCGGCCAGCAGCACCACGTCGAACCGCCGCCCGCCGCCGGCACCGCCGTCCAGGTCCGCCAGGTGCGCCAGCACCGGCCCCGCGTCCGCTCCCCACACGTAGCCGTCCGCCACCAGCGTGCCCGGCCCGCCGTACGCCGCCAGCGGCGAGCTGCCGCCGCCGCCGCCGCTGCTGCCGCTGTTTTTGGCGGCCGCCCGCGCCGCCTCCTCGCACTCGGCAATGTTGCGCCGCATCGTCGCCACCAGGTCCGGGTCCGGGTAGTCCGTCACCACCACCCGCCGCGCCCCCAGCAGCAGCCCGCACGCAATCCCCGGCAGCGCCGCGCCCGCGCCGAGCTCCAGCACCGTCTTGCCGCGGATCACCGGCCGGGGCCCCGCCGTCACCCCCGTCTCCGTCTCCGTCTCCGTCTCTGCCTCTGTCTTGGCCTCCGCCTCCGCCTCCGCCTCCGCCTCCGTCTGCGCCTCCAGATAGTCTGCCAGCACGCGGCTGCCGTTCCACAGCCGGTGCGCCTCCAGCACGCTGTGTCCCACCAGGTGCAGCGTCAGCTGCACCCCGCTGCGGCCCAGCGCGTGCTGCTCCGTCGTCGGCGGCGGCGTCGGGGGGTAGTAGCCCGGCGGGTCGGCAAAGAGGTCGCCCGGCATGTCGTCGTCGTCCCCGTCGTCCGCCCTCTCCGCATCGGCATGCCCGGCCATGTCGTTGTTCATCCTTGAAACACAAACTCGGCGATCCTGCAAGTGCAAGTCCGTCTGTGATTGGCGCGCAAGTCGACCTGCGAAACTAGCTTGGTGATAATTTTTCAGGCTCCCGTATCATGTGACCTGCCTGTGATATGCGTCTCCTTTTGATTTCTGGACATGTGTGAAAAGCTCTACTCACATCGAACGTATTCGTTCTCAAAGCAGGGTTTTGTACAGCATGCTTCATGTAGCCTGCAAGCTTCACTCACAACCAGTCGCATTTGCATGATATCTCATAGTACATCTTCCGAACCAGTCACGCTTCGTGTCCCAGAAAAGCAAAACCTTTTGCGTCATGGCCCCCGGAAAACGCATTTATCTTGAAATCAGATTTGAAAAGCACACCATAAACACCCCTTTGCTCAATCCGTCAAAGCCCGCCCACAAGTGGCCTTCGAGAGACGGGCGTTCGCTGCCCGGGCTTCTCCAAGAGGTCCGCGTACAGCTCGAGGCCCAGGCCCATAGCGCTAACAACATCAAAGAGGTGTGAGCCCTTGAATGTCTCGGCCCAGAGGCGGATCACTGCCGCCGCCAACTGCCGCAGCTTGGGGCCGTCGCCGGCCCCGCCAACCCCCATCGGCGCCGACACCGGTGCGGATGCTGTCGACGACGAGGCACCAGACAGCGAAGGGTCAATGGGCACGGCAAACTCCGTCTCATCCAGCAACCGACGCATATTGTCCAGCAGAGTCTTTTCCTCGCTGGACACGGGCGGGTCGCCGGGGCCGATGGATGCCAGCGTGACAAGCCACTTGGAGAGCAGAATGGCACATTCCATGTTGCACACTATCGGCTGTCAGCGTTGAAAGGGCGGGAAATAAAGAAAGGGTAGCATTGGGCGGAGGTTAAAGGACGTACATGAATGCTGCATACTCCACTCGAGTGACTTGGTGCGCGCCACGTAGTTGACACCGGCCCTGACCAGCATGGCCAGCGCGTGGATGGACTGCATGACCGCGCGGATGGTGCGAGGACTGCGCACGAGCAACGGCACGTCCGTCAGCGCCTCCGCAATCAGGCTCTGGTCGCGTGTTTCCAAGCGCCGGCTCGGGCCGAGGTCCGTGTACAGACGGATGTAGGCCAGTCGCAAGAGGGCCGTCGCATTGAACGCTACCGGCCCGCCTTCGAACCCGTCATACCCCTGCTGCTGCGGCGGTGGCGCCGCCGCCGCCGCCGCCGCTGCTGCTGCCGCCGCCGCCGGCGACAGCTGGTGATGACCCGTCTCGCCGGCACGCAGCTGGCTGTGGCGTTCAAAGGCCATCTGCCAGAGGCGGAGCCCGTAGGCAACGTCTTCGACATCCTCGATCCGAAGGCCGCGCTGCACGCCGTAGAGAGAGGAGGCGGCAAAGGAGGTCTGCTTGAGCAGGAAGATATGCTGGATAAAGGCGTGGATGAGAACGTAGTTTCCCAGAGACGAGACCGGCGCCAGGGGTGCCTGCGCATCGCGGTTGAGGAGCCGAGAAAAGGCCTCCTGGAGCGGCATATCCACGTGCAGACAAGACTGGCGCGCCTCCTGCCACTGCCATGCCGTGTCTGCCCGCCACAGGCGCGAGGGCTGGGGCAGAACCAGGCGAATCTCCGACGTCAGCAACAACGGGGGGGTGTTGTAGACGGCACTGCAGAGGTTGAAGAAGCAAAAAGAAATGAGCTTTGTGCGGACGCCGCTTTCCAGGCGGATCCAGGTTTCCCAGTCGGCCGCCTGCGACGGCGCTGCCGTGTCCAGGCCCTCTTCGCGCACCAGCAGTGCCAGCTGGCTCTGCAGAGACAGGGCCTCGTGCAGGATGGCCTTGGGGCCCCAGAGGCCGACGGCAAACAAGAGAAGCAGGGCCTGGATCGTCTCCAGCCGGGACTGAGGCGTGTTTGGGGAGCTTTGGGTGGTCAGTATTCGGGCATCCATCACAGTCATAGAACGGCATCCATCACAATCATAGAACGGCATCCATCACAAGCACAGAACCGGCATCCATCACGACAGTCACACGTACTATGGCTCTCGATGGGTTTCCTGGGTTACGGGACGGTCGCGCTGGACCGAGTTGAAGGAGTGGCGGTAGCTTGAGCTGGGCGACGGGCGGGTGGAGTGCGGGCTGTAGGCGGCCGGAGTCGGGAGTATGCCGCTGACGTCGTGGCTGTGGCGGCGGCGGATCTGCTCAAAGGCCACGGCCTTTGCGGCATACCACAGCGCATTGGCGCGGTGGCCCTCGAAGCGGTAGAGAGCGCCGACGGCCAGGATGGCCAAGACCAGCTCGGGCGAGAGCTCGGCCGGGGCCAGCGAGGGCAGATGAAGAAAGGGAAGCTGGTCGTGGAAGCCGGTAATGTAGCCCTCGAGGAAGCGTGTCAGGGTGTGCCGCGAGGGGAAGACAAAGTCGGCGGGCAGGACAAAGGAAAACTCGTCGAGTCGGGTCTTGATGACGGTGTGATCGGCGGCCGCGATCCGCCATGGAGGCACGCGCATGCAGGCAGGCTCGTCCTGCAGCCGTGGCAGCAGGCCTGCGGCATCGGTGCTGGGATCGCGCGGGTCGGGCTGGACGGACGAGAAGCGCGTGGTGGGCAGCGAGCCCGCCATCATGGCCATCTTGGGCAGGGCGACGGCGGTGCTGCTGCTGCCGCCGCGGCTGTGCGCCTCGGCAGACGGGCGCGGCCAGAGGCCAAAGGGCTGGTCCGACTCCAGCGACGAGGGCAGAAAGTGGGAGGAGGAGGCAAACTCGTCGAGGAACAGGTGATAGTCGTCAAACGAGGCTGCAGGGGGCTGGCCGGAGTGGGAGGGCGGAAGCATGTTGGCCGGCACGGGCTGCTCTCTGCCGCGGTCGCTGTACGGGGGCGGCGTGATGTCGCTGTAGGCTTTGACGGAGGGCATGGTGCTGGCGGAGCTGTGGCCGAGTTCGGACATTATGGGCTGCATGGAGCTGATGTTGTCTGTGGTCGAGGCAACATGCGTGGCGGCGTCCGACAGGAGGTCCAGACTGCAGGCGGGCGCGGCTCTGGTGGATGAGTGGTGAGGATGGGACGGCCGGGACTCTGGTGGCGGCGGATGTGGCGGCTGAGATAATGACAAGGACGACGACGACGACGACGCCGCCGACGACAACGAGGACGACGATGACGACGGCGGCTGCGGCAACGCCTGGCCACCACCCACGGTGACGGAAGTGCCTGGAGCGCCGTAGTGAGACGGGGGAGTGCGCTGATGGGGCGCCGAGGCTCCCGGATGACCGGGATGGGCGTCGGAAGACGCCGGGCCTGCGGCAGAAGACAGTCTGCGGATGCGGCTTCCATCTTTGCTGCTCTCGCTGAGATGGACGAGCTTTTCGT
This sequence comes from Graphilbum cf. rectangulosporium, assembly GCA_019925645.1. Taxonomy (NCBI): domain Eukaryota; kingdom Fungi; phylum Ascomycota; class Sordariomycetes; order Ophiostomatales; family Ophiostomataceae; genus Graphilbum; species Graphilbum cf. rectangulosporium. Next base: position 82,231 of record JADHKI010000072.1, read on the forward strand.
GGCGGACAAGCAGATCCCTGAATCCATGAGAAGGGGACAATAGGGCAGAGAGGAGGAACAAGGGTAACGAGGAAACAGGGGAAAAAGGAAACAAGGAACAAGGAGTAAACAAGAGAGGCCAAACGAGGCCGAGGACAGAGATAACAGGGCTGCGTTTAACGGTAGGGCTGTGAGACGGGAAAAGCTGCCGCCGAGGGACAAGAAGATGGGCAGACGAGAAAAGCGAGAAAAGGAGAAAAAGAGAAGAAAGACGCACCGTCGGCCAAAGGTCTTGCCACAGCGCGCCCAGTTGCAGGCAAAGGGCTTTTCCTTGGTGTGGGTTCGCTCGTGTCTCTGGACATGCTCAACACGCCTAGACAAGAGGGCAGCCAGCGTCAGCAATGGTGCGTCGAGGGAGAGGGAGACTCGCCGGGGCAGTCTGGTTTACCTGAAGCGTTTGCTGCAGTATTTGCAGGGCAGGGTTTTGGGCTTCAGCGGGCGGCCCTCGCTGCTGTGCCCGCTGATGCCCATGGCCGGAGCTGGGCCGTCGACGGGATGGACGGCCAACATGGAGGTGTCGTGGAGGCTGAGCTGTCGAGGAGGCTGAGCTGTCGAGGAGTTGCGATTTTGATGCGTGGAGGTTGAGCTGTCAAGTGTTGCGTGGAGGCTTGAATTGGTTCTATGGCGGTGAATGCCGACCCGTGTGCTTTCTCTGTGGATTCCAGCAGCAGGGCACCGACGGAGCAAAAGTCGAAAAGAGATCCAAGAGGTCGTGAAACGAAAATGTCGTGATCGAGATCCGAGCCGGGGCCGGGATGAGGTTGACTCGGACAATTTCCACGCGCAAATGGAGACGTCGACGAAAGCGGTAGCGCGCTGTCAAGATGGGGGTGGACAGGGAAGGAGCAGCAGAGAAGAAGAGCATGCACGGCGAGGCATACAAAAGAAACGTGCAAGGGAAAAGACGAGCGGCGGCGGCAGAAGCGGAGAGGCGGCGAGAGGGGCAGAAAGGGCCCTCCTGACCATGGTTTGGGACCAGCAGCAGACGGGAGATGGGCGTCCAGGAGTCAAACTGGCAGCGCTCAAAGGCAAGGACCCCCCCCCCCCCTTTCGGTGGAGTAAATCGGCGAGGAGGCCGGACGGTTTGGCCACTGGCTGTGCTTTAGAGGACGGGCCGTGACCAACCAGGCCCAGAACGGAAGGCTAGGAGGAGCGAGTGGAAGAGAGGAGAAGGAGGGGACCGGGAAAGGCGGGGAAGGAGCGCTGGAGCGGACGAGTAAAGATCGTCGTTTGGCGGGCAGTGGCCTAAAGACGGTTGGGAGAGCAGATCGAGGCAGCGAGCAAAACGCGGAGACGGGCAGGTGTATGTGCGGTGTGGTGTGTGTGTGTGTGTGTGTGTGTGTGTGTGTGTGTGTGTGTGTGTGTGTGTGTGTGCGTGCGTGTGTGTATGTGTGTGTATGTTTGTGTATGCGTATGTGTGTGTGTGTGTGGTGTGTGTGTGGTGTGTGTGTGCGTGGTGTGTGTGTGCGTGATTAACCGCCTGTCAGCGACGATTGTTGGTCGGCGCGAAAGGGGTGAACAAAGAGAGAGTTGGAGCAGGAGTCGCGGCTGTAGAGTGCAGGCGCCGCCGAGGACACGGACGCCGAGGAAAGACGGGGAAAACAGGGCAGGTTCGATCGAGGGAAGCGGGTTTGAGGCTGGGAAAGAGGCGTGGTGCGCGCATCCAGGCGAGCGGGTGCAGCTTCGGCCTGGGAAGGTGGATGGGGGGAAAGCCACTAAAGCGAGGCGTTGGTTGTGCTGGGGCGGAAGGAGAAAGTCGGTGCAAAGGCGGGGGGGAAGCAGCGCTGGCGGCGGCCCAAGGCGGCAACAACTGCGACGGATGGGGCTGAGCGTAGGCGGTCTCGAGGCAGGTACGAGCGAGCAAAAGGCAGTCACGGGGGCAGCTACGTTGTTGGACAGACGCTGGGCAAGAGCGATGGGCCAAGAAGCGCGCGTGCTGTGGCACCACGGCACTGCGCGCTTTCGCGTCTCAGAGTGCATCCCTTCTAGGTTCCCTTCTGGGCGTCGCCTTTTGGAGAGCGCGAGCATCGTGAAGAGCGACGTGGAGCGCCGTGGATTTCCGTGGAGCGCCGTGGAGGGCATCTTCAACCACGGCAAGATACGGCTTTGGAGAGGGCCACCCCAACTTTCGGGGCCCTGCGCTAAATCTAGAGTTGCGGAGAGACGAGGGGACGGGCGGGGGATGGCATGGGGAAAAGTCGTGCGCTACAACGCTGTGGGGAGCACAGTGTCGGCACTGTCTGCGCACGGACGGCCCTGCCGAGTCGTCCTGCATCGCCTTCCGTTTCCGTCTACGGAAGTTGCTCCTCATCGTGCATCTGATCATCATCTTCTTCTTCCCCCCCGACGGCCCGGACGCCCGCATTGCCGCGCGGTGTGTGTACGGATGTTTTTTGAGTCGGACCTCATGTTTATCATTTCACACTGCGCGACGAGAATCAGAATCTCATTCCGCCCTGCTCTCCTCCCTCCATTGCCCCCTTTTCTCGGCTACGCTTCCAAAAGGGGCTGGGATCGGCACCCGGCACGGCCAAGATGGGAAAAAGATGCATTACTGCCGCTCGTCGCGACGACGCGTCGGAATCATCCCTCGAGCCTCGCTCCGAGCTGGTCTGGCCGTCTCAGTGCGCATGCCAGACGGGCCAGGGCCAGGCTGGCCTGGGCCTTTCTGAGCTCGGACACGTATCTTGACGCGGGTCCAGCCGTGCTCACCGGGACTGGCCCGGCTGGGCCACGTCGCCGTGGTCATGTTTTCCTGCAGCTGAGGGGGGAGGCTGTCGCTGGTTTCTTCCTCTTCTTCTCTTTACTAAAGTGTGAAGCCAGGAGGGCCATTCGTTCATTTCGTTCCTTTTGCATCTCTTCTGGCTACGCCTCTCTTTGGCTGCTTGTCGCTCATTACCGTCGCTCGTTTTCACTATGAAGTCGCCTTGGCCGCTTCTCGGGGCCCTGCTGGGCGTCTTTGCCGTCGCCACGCAGGCGTACTGGCTGGAGGACGTGACGCGTACGGCCGGCCCTGGACTTTGCATAGCGTGCGAGGACGTGGACGTGTGCTGACGCTGGCTTCCAGATGACGGCCTTGCGCCCTTTGCGCCGGCGGACTACCACGTCTTCCGCAACGTGCGAGACTACGGCGCCAAAGGTTTGTGCCCCGGACGCTCGCCGCCGGCAGAGACTGATGACTGACCGATAGGCGACGGCCTGACGGACGACACCGACGCCATCAACCGAGCCATTTCCGACGGCGGGCGCTGCGGCCAAGGCTGTGTAGGTTGACCTCTTTGTTCTCTTCTTCATCAGCATCTTCTTCTTTCCCTCCTCCTCCTCCTCCTCCTCCTCCTCCTCCTCCTCCTCCTCCTCCTCCTCCTCCTCCTCCTCCTCCTCCTCCTCCTCCTCCTCCTCCCCTCCCCTCCTCCCCGCTAACTCACAGGCCACCTCAACGACGACGCCGGCGCTGGTTTACTTCCCAGCAGGCACCTACTTGGTATCGTCGCCGATTGTGCAGCTGTACTTTACGCAGCTGGTGGGCAACCCCTTGAAGCCGCCGACGATCAAGGCAGCGGCGGGCTTCAAGGGCGTCGGGCTGATCGACGGCGACCCGTACTACGGCTCGCCAGAGCTCAACTGGCTGGCGACCAATGTCTTTTACCGGCAGATCCGCAACTTTGTCATTGACACCACAAACATCGCGGCCGAGTCGGCGGCGACGGGCATTCACTGGCCGACGTCACAGGCCACCAGCCTGCAAAATGTGCGCTTTGTCATGCCAACGGCGCCTGGAACGGCCCACGTCGGCCTCTTCCTCGAGGGCGGCAGCGGTGGCCTCATGGTGGACCTTGCGTTTGTCGGCGGCGCTGTCGGCGCTTCGCTGGGCAACCAGCAGTACACGATGCGCAACCTGTCTTTTGAGCATTGCGCGACGGGTGAGTTTAGAGGGGAGAGAGGAGAGGGAGGGGGGAGAGAGAGGAGAGAGGAGAAAAGAAAGAAAGAAGAAAAGGAGGAGAGAAGAGGAGAGAAGAGGAGAGAAGAGGAGAGGAGAGGAGAGGAGAGAAGAGGAGAGAAGAAGAGAGAAGAACGAGGACAAAAGACAATGCTGACAGCGCAGCCATCAACCAACTGTGGGACTGGGGCTGGACCTACTCAGGCCTGCGCATCCGCGACTGCGGCGTCGGCATCAACATCACGGCCGGCGGCTCCGGCGCACCCGCAGTCGGCTCCGTCGTCGTCGTCGACAGTCAACTGACCAACGTGCCCGTGGGCATTGCCACGGCACATACGGTGCTGTCGCGGCCGAGCACGGCCGGCAGCGTGATGCTCGAAAACGTCGCCGTGCGCAACGTGTCGGCCGTCGTGCAGTCGCCGGGCGGTGTTGTGCTTGCCGGCAACAGCGGCAGCGGCGGTGGCGATACCCGCACCATTGCCGCCTGGGGCCAGGGTCACGCATATCAGCCGGCCGGGTACCAGGCGTTCCAGGGCACGGTGGCGCCGAATCAGCGACCGGCCGGGCTCACGGCCGGAGCGGGGGCGGCAAGGACGACGACGAGGACGACGAGGAGGACGACGACGACGACGGACACGCAGCCGTACTATAGCCGGTCGAAGCCGCAGTACGAAAGCCTGGCGGCTGGCGACTTTCTCAGCGCCCGGGCGGCCGGCGCGCGCGGCGACGGCGTCACGGACGACACGGCGGCGCTGCAGCGGCTGCTCGACACGGCGGCGGCGCGCGGCAAGGCCGTGTGGATCGATTACGGGCTGTACGTGGTGACGGACACACTGACGGTGCCGCCGGGCTCGCGCGTCGTCGGCGAGACGTACCCGGTGCTGCTGGCCGCCGGCGGCGCCGGCGGGGCGCAGTCGGCCTTTGCCGACCCGGAGCACCCGCGGCCCGTGCTGCGCATCGGCGCCTTTTCGGGCCAGCCGGGCACCGCCGAGCTGTCGGACCTTGTCGTCGGCACGCAGGGCGCGCAGCCGGGCGCCGTGCTGATCGAGTGGAACCTGGCCGCCGGAGCCGGCACCGGAGCCGGAACCGGAACCGGATCCGGCCCCGGCGGCCTCTGGGACGTGCACACGCGCGTCGGCGGCTTCGTGGGGTCTGGCATGCAGGTGGCGCAGTGCGAAAAGGCGCCGGCCGGGCCGGCCGAGGTGGATGCGCGCTGTGTCGGCGCGTTCCTGTCGATGCACGTCACGGCGAGCGCGACCGGCCTCTACGCCGAGAACGTGTGGCTGTGGACGGCCGACCACGACATGGACGACGCCAACAACACGCAGATCACGGTGTATGCGGGGCGTGGACTGCGTGAGTCTTGTCTTGCTCTCTTCTCGCTCTTTTCTTTCGCGCTCTTTTTTGCTCTGTCTTTTCTTTCTCGCTTTTTTGTTCAGTCTTTTCTCTCTCTCGCTCTTTCATCTCTGCTGACCCCCAGTCGTCGAATCGTCCGGCCCCGTCTGGCTCGTCGACGTCGGCGCCGAGCACCACGTGCTCTACCAGGTGCAGCTCGCCGGCGCCCGCAACGTCTTCATCAGCCAGGTCCAGACCGAGACGCCCTACTACCAGCCGCATCCCCCGGCCACGCTGCCCTTTGCGTCCAACGCCTCGCTCAGGGACCCCGACTTTGCTGCCTGCCGCGGCGCTGCCGACGATTGCGCTATGGCCTGGGGGCTGCGCGTCGTCGACTCGTCCGACCTGTTTGTCTACGGCGCCGGCCACTATTCGTTTTTCAGCAACTACAAGGGTGAGTTTCTGTTCACATCTCTTCACATTCTTTGACATTCTCTTCACTCTCTTTTCATTCTCTTCACTCTCTTCACATCTCTTCACATCTCTTCACATTCCCTCAGCATTCCTCCACACTCTTTTACACACACCTCTCCACACACTGACCAAACAGCCTGCACACAGGCCGGCGAGAGCTGCCAGGCGCACATGGTGTCCCTGGAGAGCGCATCCAACGTCAACATCTACACGCTCAATACCCTTGGCGCGCAGAGCATGGTGGACTGCGACGGCAAGCCGGTTGCCGCCGCCAGCGACAATGTCAACGTTTTCCCCGACACCGTGGCGCTTTTCCGGCTGTAGTCCAGTCGGCTTTGTCGTGAATTGACAGTCCGAGTCACACCTGCAACACATATAATACATCTTCACACCTGCAGCACATATTAATGCATCTTCACACCTGCAACACATATAATACATCTTCATACCTGCAGCACATACACCTGCAGCACATATAATACATCTTCACACTGAAATAGGCCTATGTTGACAACGCGCTTGTGACCGTCCCACTGCTTGGCTCCGGCTCCGGCTCCTCCAGCGAGAAGCCCACGTCGCCGCTGTCGCGCCCCAGCTGCACCAACCGCGCCCGCATGGCCTCGGCACGCGCCCGGTCTGCCGGCGGCAGCACACTCAGGTCCAGCTGCGCCACCCAGTCGCCGACGCCGTGCTGCAGCACATTGCGCGCGCGCAGCGGCCCGCCGGCGACGTGGCCGACCGACCCGTGCAGCGTCGCCCGCTCCACGCCGGCGCGGTACACGGCGCGGTGCAGAATGTTGTTGTTGTAGAAGACGGCGTCGCCCGGCGCCAGCCGCACCACCCGCTGGCCCGGCCAGTCGGTAAATTGCGCCGGCCCGGCCGCCCGCTCCGCCGCCGTCCGCGCCCGCCGGTGCGACCCCGGCACCACCACCAGGCTGCTGTCGTCCCACAGTGCCACGTTCCACTGCGCGTGCCGCGCCGCCCCCGCCTGCAGCTGCGCCAGCTCCGCCGCCGCCGGCGTTGCCAGTGCAATGTCGTCGCGGTGCCAGCACAGCGCAAAGTCGCCGCGGTCCGGCCGCACCAGCAGGTTGTACAGCTCCATCACCAGCTCGTCGTCGCCGCACCCCAACAGCCGCTTGGCCACGCCGAGCACGCCGCCGCCGCTGTTGCTATCACTGCCGCCGCCGCCGCCGCCGCTGCCGCCGCTGCCGCTGCTAAAGTAGCTCTGCAGAAATACCGCCGCCTCCGGCCCCATCTCCGGCCGCATCAGGTGCTGCACCCCCCAGATACCGCTGCTCTTTTTTGTCGTCGCTGCCGCCGCCGCCGCCGCCGCCGCCGCCGCTCGGTCCCAGCGCTCCCACGGCGGAAACTGCTTGCCCACCGTGCGCACGTACGGCCAGTCGCCGGCCCGCGCCCGCTCCGTCACCCGCGCCGCCGCCGCCCGCAGCGCCTCCAGCTCCGCGCCCGCCACCAGCCCCGGCACCACCACAAAGCCGTCTTCGTCGAGCCGCGCCGCCAGAGGGTCCGCGATTGCCGCTGTCGCCATGCTGTGTCTGTAAAGTCCCGCGCCAGCCTTTTTCGCGCCAGCCTTATCTCGGGCGGCACGTCTGGTAACGTTGTGGTGGCGGCAGATGCTTATATTGCACGCCGACGGTCACGTGCTAGCAGAGCCGAGATTGATTGCCTTTAAGTGCGCACGTGATTTCGCGTTGGTCCGGCGTCGGGGCCAGTTACGCAGATTTCGCGTCATCAGCCGACGACGAGACAAGCCTCTTTTGTGACTTTGCCGTTTTTTGGATCTCCTCAATTTGGGTGCGCCGTCATGCCGCCCCGCAAGAGTGCCGCCCTACCGCTGACGCCGGCGTCTTCGGGCCGCCGGCGCTCCGTGCGCATTGGCTCGTCCAAGCGGACGAGCACCTACTTTGAAGACTCGGACCCGGACCCGGACTCGGACCCGGACTCGGCCGCGGCTGCCGACGCCAGCCGCGGCAAGACGGGGAAGCGAGCGAGAACGCTTGCTTTAGCGCCGCCGGACACGGACGACTCGGACGACTATGAGGAGCCGGAAGAAGAGGAAGAAGAGGAGGCAGAAGAGAAGCAGCAAGACAAGTACGAGGAAGCCGGCGGCGACGACGACGACGACGATGACGAGGATGCGCCGCCGCGTGTCACCTTTATACCGCACAAAAAGATACGCGACGAGGGCGGCGTGCCGTACGAGGACGGCCGCGTGCACCCCAACACGATGCTGTTCCTGCGCGACCTCAAGGCCAACAACCGGCGCACATGGCTCAAGGGTGGGCAGCCTCTTTTTGTTTCTCCCGCTTTTCCTTTTTGTTCTGTTCCCCTGACAGGCCCAGACAACGACGCGGAGCTGCGCCGGGCGCAGCGCGACTGGCAGTCGTTTGTCGAGGCGCTGACGGCGCGCATCACCGCCGAGGTCGACGAGACCATCCCGGACCTGCCGGCGCGCGACCTCGTCTTCCGCATCTACCGCGACGTGCGCTTCTCGCGCGAGAAGACGCCCTACAAGCCGCACTTTTCCGCCTCCTGGTCGCGCACCGGCAAGAAGGGGCCCTATGCCTGCTACTATGTGCACTGCGAGCCCGCCCCTGCCGGACACCACGGCGGCAGCGCCAACAGCGCCAACAGCGCCGCCGTCTACAGCGGCCGCTGCATCGTCGGCGGCGGGCTCTGGCACCCCGATGCCGACGCCGTGCGCCGCCTGCGCGCCAGCATCGACGAGCGGCCCGCCCGCTGGCGGCGCGCCCTCGCCCACGAACCCTTTCGCCGTCGCTTCTTCCCGGCCGCCGCCGCTGCCGCCGACGCCGACGCCGACGCGGCCGTCATGCACGCCTTTGCCGCCGCCAACGCCGAGGGCGCCCTCAAGACCCGGCCCAAGGGCTTCGCCGCCGACCACCGCTACCTGCCGCTGCTCAAGCTGCGCAACTACACCGTCTTCACCCCCGTGCCCGACAGCGTCTTCACCGCCGCCGACGGCCAGGACCAGATTGTGCAGATCCTAAAGACGCTGTCGGGCTTTGTCGCGCATCTCAATCGCATTGTGATGCCGGACGGGGACGATGACGATGCCGAGGAAGAGGGAGGCGGCGACGGCGACGGCGATGATGGCGACGGCGACGGCGATGATAGCGACGAGTAAGGCAGTCTCTGCCCATGTATATATGTAAACATTAGGACGCTCAGCAAACTGAATCCCGCAAATCGCTGTTTCATTTGCGACTGCAGCCAACCCGGTCACAATCAAGCCTCAAAATTAGGAGATATCAACATGAAACAACCCGCCTTTTTCTTCCATCGTGATTCATTCCTCGTTGGTCTGATTTTCTCCCTCTTCCTCTTCCTCTTCCTCTCCCTCTCCCCCCCCCCCCCCTCCTCCTCCTCCTTCTGCATTGCGCCCAACTCATCCCAACTATCAAGCGCTCAACTCAGATCAAATCCTGCGCCCGATCGAATCGCCAGCAACAGCTTCGTCCGCAGAGTCTCTCTGTCCCCATAGCGCGGCAGCTTCAGCAGGTTGACACACGTGCTGGCACTCGGCAGCCGCTGCTCGTCCGACCCGCCGTCCCGGATGCTGAACCGCGGGTACAGGTACGCAAACCCCAGGAGCGGCGCCCGCGGCGTCGACGTCACGTACTTGAGCAGCAGCCGCCGGTCCGCGTCGTCAAAGCCCTTGACCACGTCCCAAAACATCTTGATCGTCTCGTGCTCCTCATTGTCGTCGCCAATCGTGTACACGCCGCCGTACAGCGTGTTGCGCCGCAGGTCGTCCACGTCAATCGCAGACAGGTCGCCGCCCACCAGCCGCTGCAGCTCGTTCTGGTTGAACATGCGCAGCCACGATGGGTCAATAATCATGCCCAGCCCGCGCAGAAACGCCCGCGTCTGGTGGTACGGCTGCACCACCAGCCGGTGCCGCGCAACATACGAAATGTACAGCGGCCGGTTCTCGTTTGTCACGGCAATGTTGGCGCCGTTGGGGATCAGCTCCCGCGTCACCGTCTGCACGGGACTGCCCGGCATGCTGACCTGGTCCTCAATCGTAAAGTTGAGCTCCAGCTCAGACACGTTGCCCGCGTAGTTCTTCAGGTGCAGCATGCCCTGGTACAGGTCCTCGTCCAGCACGCGCAAGTCGTTGATGCTCGCCCGGTACGCCGAGTCCGACGTCGACTGCGTCCACTTGAGCAGGAAGAAGCTGGCAAAGACCACGTCCAGCAAGATCTCCTCGTACATGCACTTGCCCACCAGGCGGCCCAGGAACTCGTAGCTGTTGAGCACGCCGCGCATCTCTTCTTGCCACCGCGCATCCGCCACCGCGACGCCCGCCTGGCTCAGCGCGTACGTGTGCTGGTCGTACACCAGCGGGTTGGGGTAGAGCGCATTGTCCTTGTTGGAGACAAACAGATTCGACGTCGGCGCAAACGCCTCTGAAGTCGCGGCCGTCAAGAACTCCTTGGTGACGCCGCCGCCGTCGATCCCGGCCTCGGGGTGGCCAAAGTTGTCCACAAACGTGATCTGGATCGGCTCCTTGAAGCCATCGCCGAGCGGGAAAAACCTCTTCATGGCGTCCTGGAAGGTCGAGCCGCGCACCACGCGCGCCGAATGGCGCTCGAGCACCTGTCTGGCCTCCGCGCTCGGCTCTCCCCACATGTTGCTGTGCTGGCTGATAACGAGCATGCGCCATGAATCCGCATTGATGTTGCCGCCCCGCCGCCGTTTCTTATCCGTCTCCACGAGCACGGTGAAGATCCGCGCCCGCGTCTCAAACGGGAGCGCATACGGCATGTTTCGCAGCACCTCCAGTCTCGGTGTGATGGCAGCAATCGTTCTCTCTTGGTGCGCCTTCTTGATGTCCCGCCTGAACTGCCCGGCCAGGGTGCCCGCGCCCGTGCCGGCCGGCGGTGCGAACGGACCGGCCGACGGCCAGGAGAAGCCCGAGTGTCCATGCTCGGCCACACCTTCGTCATCATCGGTGTCCTCCATATCGGCATCGTCGTCGCTATCATTCGCCGTCTGCTGAAGGTCATGCTGGCGTGTGGCCTCCGTGAAGACTGCGTCTATGAAATCATCCATGTCGTCGACTTCTTCCAGGTAGGACGTCATGAGCCAATGACCCGAGGGCAAAAACTGCCGCCGCGAATCGCGCTCGTACAGCATCTGCAGGGTGTTTGTCACCGACACCTTGAACGTGTTGAAGTTGACTCCGGAGATGACGTAGTAGGAACCCATGTGCAAGATCTCCGCGGACTTGTAGTTCAGGATAAAGGCGAGGTTCTTCAGGAACAGCGTCAGCCGAGTCAGGGCGTCGAGGGGAAGCGCCGATGACCGAAGGCGCGAACGGGCCAGTCCGCCGTTTGCGGGTGTCGCGAATGCGTCTGTCCGAAGCGCCGAGAAGAAGTCCTCGTCGTCTGTAAGCCGCAGCACAAATGTATAGAGCTCCAGAAAGAGGAGCACAGTCCGCCATTCACGGTCCCACGGAGAGTCGCCGTTGGACGTTGCCGACCGGCTAGCAGATGCCTGCCGCTGCTGGAGAAAGTCAAACGTGGCTTTCGGGGATGCAATGATACGGTCAAACAACTCTGTTTCGCGCGCAGCGGCCCAGAAATACTGCAAGGCAGGCTGCAGCCCGGCACTCGTCGGCAGATCTGCCAGGAAGAGGCGCATCCGGATCTCATCTGCCTGTTCTGGAAAGCAGCGGATCAGCACAATGGCATAGCCGGCGAGTGAGCTAGAATACTCCTGGCTCGTAAAGTCCGCATGGCTTCTAGCAAATGGGGGGAGAGGGGGGAGGGGAGGCAGGGCAGTTGGTTAGCACACGGCCAGAAACACAGGTCAATAAAGGTGCACACTTACGAGGTGAATAAGTTCAAGAACTGCGAGATCTCCTCCGTGTTGACCAGCGATCGGATTTCCTTCATGACATAGGGCGACGTGATCTTGCTTTCGGCCGTCAACAGCTGCGGATTGAGAACCCGCAGCCTGATAATGTTGGACAGGGACGACAGCTGTGTGTACAGGGCGCGCAGATAGAGGGCTGATGGCGCCGATGTCCCTGTAGGGTTTCGTAGCGCAATGAAGTGTGCCAGCAGATACAAGTCGTCCTGAGCCGTTTCCGGCCGGCCCTCGGAGTCTATGTAGGCATGCAGCACCGCCTGGGAGAGCCTCTCCATGTTGATGTAGGAGGCATACTTTTTGAAGTCGCCCTCCTCGAGAGGGCCGAGGGGTTTGGCCAGGAAGGAGAAGGCGAACTGAGCATACAGATCCGCAAAGTCGTAGTCTATTGAGATCAACGGTCACCCTGGTCAGCCAGCGCACTTCTCACATGGGGGGGGGGGGGAAGGCAAACATCAAAAACAAAAAAAAGACGCAACAAGAGCCAAGGAAGCAGGAGCACACATGCCTGGGATCTTTTCTACGAGAGGCAGTGGGATGAAGGCGAGGTCCTTCATGTGCTCCGAGATGGGCAGATTCTCGAAATTGAAGTAAAAGTATCTGCCCATCACAGCGTAAAATGTTCGCGCGCTGGGCAGGAAAGCCGCAGGCGAAGTCTGGATAATGGCGATGAAGAGATTGACAAAGCAGATGGGCAGCGAAGCCAGCGTGAAGCTGGCATCTTGTTAGCACCAGATGTATACAGCGACCATAAAGACAAGCAGGCAGGCAGGCGGGCAGACGTACTGGCTCATCGTGGCAACAATCATCTCCACGAGCCGCCCGAGCTTGTCGGCGGGCAGCTGGCCGGACTTCAGAGCCTGGTAATCCGTGCAGTCGAGGTCCATGGAAAAGGCCGCCAGCAGGAAGCGGTTCTGGGCCGTCCGCGGGGTGAAGGAGCGCAGCAGCAGGGGGAATGCCAGCATGATGCGTTTCTCCAAGTCTTCTTTTCTCATGGGGCTGTCGTCATACAGTGAGATCAAGTCCTTGCGGAAGGCGTCTTTTGCAGCCTCGCGACCCCGCGAACCCCTCCAGGTGCGCTGGATGACCAGGGCCGCTCTGAGATCGTCACGCTCCTGCTGCCGTTGCCGGCGGCCGGCCTGGGCCTCGGCAACCGCCCTCAGGGGTCCGCCAGCGCCAGCCTGCATCGAGCTGGAGCCGCGCTGGCCGCTGAGATTGACTTTTCGCGGACGCCGCGAGCTGCCTGTGAAGTTTGGGAACATGGCTCTGACTCTGGCACAGCGGCAGCCCAGAGACACTCACGGATGCCTGTATTGCAGCTCGTATTGCCTTGCAGGATCGCTTCTGCCGCCCGGCCGCCGAACACAGGGCCCAAACAGGCTCTTCTTCGACGCAAGGTGATGCAGCGTTGCTTTTGTATCACCCAAAAAACGACACGCGAAACGCGGTGCTGTGGTTTCCCCAGATCGGTAGGTGCAGCAGCAGCAGCAGCAGCAGCAGCGCTATCGTATGGGGGGTAGATTCGGTTCCAAGCGTTTTGCGGAATAGTCCGGCCGTTCGTCAGGCGTTCCCTCAAGCAGACCGTCTTCGGTTACTACTCGAGACCTTTGATGCTTTCTTCGACACGATTTTTCGAGGAAGACGGGGGTGACTAATAATGAATAGAAAGAGGCAATCGAGTGACCAACGGGCACGAGTTAGGCAGGAACTGGGGGGGGGGAAAGGGGGGGGGGGGGGGTAGGGGAGGGCGTGGCGCCAGAGAGCGCAGCTGATATCCCAACGAGCGGCTCGAGCGGGACTGACTGATAAGGCCGATTGCCAGCCACTACCCCGTGTGTGCAGTGATGCTGACGCAGTCAATGTGAGTGAAGCTGTGGGCGTGTGTGGTGTGGCTGCAATGCTCCTCAAATTTACATCCCACCATCCAAGAGACAGGGCAGCCACAAGAGGTGGTCGCTTCCTCTTTTGTATGCCAACGGCCCACGACTAAAACAGGTCTTCTGCTTCTCTCCTTCTCTCTCTAAGCGCCCGTTCTTTCCCTCTGTCCCAGTGGCTTAGCGTGTTGTGCCCGCCTTTCGGGCATGTGCGGCTGCAAGAGCGATGGAAGCTAAGTACACCGCACCTTCCTCCAAGCCCTCATCACTAGTGCTATGCCCACCATTTATTAGATAAGCCTCCACAGTTTTTTGCAACGCCCTTGTGCTTATGCTTTGCGCTAGCCGAAAAGGTCCAGTCAAAGGCAGAAGAGAAAAAAAAAAGAAAAAAAAGAAAAAAAAGCTGTTGCAAAAAAATTTGGTCGCAATCTAAAAGCGCGCCTCGTGGATTTCTTTCCTCCCCTCTTCTTCCCTGTTTTTCCAACCTCCGTTCACCTCACCAAACACCCAAAACCCTTCGCAGAGAGCACAAGTACAGTTCTGCCCGAACTCTTTCCATGTTCTCGCCACTTCTGTCTTCTGCACAAATCTACAAAAAAATTTGAAAATCCAGCAAAAAACTCCAAAAAAAATCACACTATTCTCCGTCAGGTCAAGGTCAACGGAATCCCAAAAATCACCAAAACAACCCCCCCTTCCCCTCGAGTCCTCACTTCGCCACAAGTAAGGACCCTGCCCGTCTCGGAAACCTACCAACGCCGTCGTTTCAATACGTATCGTGCTTCCTCCTTCCAAAGGTAAGAAAGTTCGCACCCGTTCACGCTCTCCACAGCAGTACTCGACGAGGCTCGCCATTTTCTTTGTTACCCCTCCGAACTTGCCTCCTTTGTTGCCGCTGGCCGTGCCCTCAATATCAAATACTGCGGAGACATGTTGCTTTTCTATTCTTGGATGACTGCATCCCTAGCTGGCCTTGCCTTACTTCTTCCGGCATCCTGGCCGCCTCTTTGACTGGAGCGTTGTCTTTTTTCCATTTCGACCCCTCACACCCTCTGACATTGATCTTCTTTCTCCATACTGGCCACGAAGAGAAAAGGCGGCAGATCGACTGTTGACCTCGTTTATTGTGCTCTGTCGTGCTGTCTGGCTCTTTGCTTTCCCTCTTGGTTATATGCTTTTTCCCACCTTCTTCGCCTTTCCACCTTCATCTTCGCCTCATACTTGTTGCGCCTTTCGCCTCACCGATCATAAGACTAACAATATCCACTCTTTTTTTTTTTTAAACAGACACTTCCTAGCTTCTGCTTCCATCGGCCATCCTACTCGTCACAATGGCCTCTTCTGCTACTTCGGGCGCTGTCGACCAGCTTGCCAACGACTTGAGCAACACCTCCCTCAACGGCGGCGAGAAGGCGACGCCCGCCATCAACACCAATGTCAGCGCCGAGCCCAGCGAGATTGACACTGCCGGTCCCACCCCCAGCTCGGCCGCTGCTCACCCCCAGGCCTCGGCCTCGCTCTACGTCGGTGAGCTCGACGAGTCGGTCACTGAAGCGATGCTCTTTGAGCTCTTCTCCCAGATCGGCCCTGTCGCCTCGATCCGTGTCTGCCGCGACACTGTCACTCGTCGCTCTCTGGGATACGCCTACGTCAACTACAACAGCACTCTTGACGGCGAGAAGGCCCTCGAGGAGCTCAACTACACTCTCATTAAGAACCGCCCTTGCCGCATCATGTGGTCGCAGCGCGACCCCGCTCTGCGCAAGACCGGCCAGGGCAACATCTTTATCAAGAACCTGGATGCCGCCATTGACAACAAGGCGCTGCACGACACCTTTGCTGCTTTCGGCAACATCCTGAGCTGCAAAGTCGCCCAGGACGAGCAGGGCAACTCCAAGGGATACGGATTCGTTCACTACGAGACTGATGAGGCGGCCCAACAGGCCATCAAGCATGTCAACGGCATGCTCCTGAACGAGAAGAAGGTGTACGTGGGCCACCACATTCCGAAGAAGGACCGCCAGAGCAAGTTTGAGGAGATGAAGGCCAACTACACCAACATCTACATCAAGAACCTGAACCCCGAGGTGACGGACGAGGAGTTCCGCGAGCTGTTTGAGAAGTTTGGTAGCGTCACGTCCTCCACCATTGCTCGCGACCAGGAGTCGGGCAAGAGCCGCGGCTTTGGCTTTATCAACTTCACCACGCACGAGAGTGCAGCGCGCGCCGTCGAGGAACTCAACGGCCGCGACTTCCACGGCCAGGACCTGTACGTCGGCCGTGCCCAGAAGAAGCACGAGCGTGAGGAAGAGCTGCGCAGATCTTATGAGGCGGCGCGGCAGGAGAAGGTCAGCAAGTACGTCGGTGTCAACCTCTACATCAAGAACCTCGACGATGATGTGGATGACGAGAAGCTTCGCGACCTCTTCGCTCCCTTTGGCCCCATCACATCTGCCAAGGTCATGCGCGAGGCCCTGACCGAGGGCGAGGAGGAGCCCAAGGAGACCGGCGAGACCAAGGACAAGGAGAACAAGGCCGCGGAGGAGCCCGCTCCCGAGGGCGAGGCGGCCGAAAAGTCTGCCAAGCCCAGGCTCGGCAAGAGCAAGGGCTTTGGCTTTGTCTGCTTCAGCAACCCTGACGACGCTACCAAGGCCGTCACGGAAATGAACCAGCGCATGGTGAACGGCAAGCCTCTGTACGTGGCCATTGCCCAGAAGAAGGAAGTGCGCAAGAGCCAGCTAGAGGCCAGCATCCAGGCGCGTAACACGCTCCGCATGCAGCAGGCTGCTGCCGTTGCCGGTCTTCCGCAGAGCTACATCCAGCCCCAGGTCTACTACCCCCCTGGCCAGCAGCAGGGCTTTTTGCCGCAGGCCGGCGGCCGCGGCCTGGGTTTCCCGGCGGGGAACATGGGCATCCCTGGTGCGCAGGGCCGTCCTGGCCAGTTCGCTCCGGGCGGATTCGCGGGGCCTCAGGGTGGCCGTGGTGGTATCCCTCCCCAGCAGCTACCGCCTAGCATGTACGGCATCCCTGGTCAGTTCCCGCCAGCGTTTGGCCCGAACAATGCCCAGTACATTGCCGCGATGCAGCAGGTGCAAAACGTCGGACGTGGCGGCGCTCCCGCGGGTGGCCGTGGCCCGCTTGGCGGCATCGGCGGACACCCCGGCAACCTGGGAGGCATCCCCGCCGGCGGCCCGGGCATGTCCGGCTTCCCCCCCAACACTCGCCAGAACGTGGGCGGTGGCCGTGGCAACGTTGGCCGTGGTCAGGGACAGTACCCTGCCGGCGGACCGCAGGTCGGTCGCATTCCCGGCCAGGCAATGCCGGCTGGTGTTCCGGTGCCTGAGCTGAACCCGACAACCCTGATCCAAGCCCAACTGAACGCGGCCGGCGGCAACCCGCAGCAGCAGAAGCAGATCCTGGGCGAGGCCATCTTCCCCAAGATCCAAAACTTCCAACCCGAACTTGCTGGCAAGATCACGGGTATGCTTCTCGAGATGGAGAACCAGGAGCTGGTGCACCTTATTGAGGATGACGTTGCCCTGAAGGCCAAGGTCGACGAAGCGCTGGGGGTGTACCAGGAGTACGTCAAGGCCCAGACGGGTGAAGAGGCTGAAAAGCCCAAGGCGGCTGAAGAAAAGGCCTGAGTGCCTCGCTACGATGTCCCTGTCCCGTTTCTCGCGTCGCGTCTGTGACCGTTTCCAGCTTTTAGGAAAGGATCAGAGGAACAGGAAGGGCAGATATGGAAGGCGCAACTCGGAGCGTCAGCCATACAGATGATACCATATATTTCCTTACTCTTATTTTTACACGTCGACATTACCTTTTACCTCGATGTTATGTCCCGATTATCATTTTGCCTCTTTTCACTGCCCATTTTAGTGGATTTTTTATCTGCTCTGATTCTTATATCGTTTCTTATCTCGATGTTTTCCTTCATCCGTCGGACTTGGCACGTCTTTTGCTATGAATGATGCACCTTCGAATAACAGTCGACTTGAGATCTTTGTCTATCGGGCGGCACTCTTGCCTGTGAGAAGCATGGGGCCTCTGGCCTCGTTTGGTGGCCACGAGAAGAGGGGCCGGAAGTGTCGAGAGGAACTAGGGCGAGAAACAAAAGGGAGGGTTCGTGCAGGGCTGCATTTTGTTCATATTGTTTGTACGGATAGACATCTTTTTACTCCCGTTCTGGGCGGAATTTGGTCAGGGAAAAAGCGGCTGAGGATTTCAATTGCTAGGGGCGGTGTTGTTTGGCACGAGAAAAAGAACAGTCTTTCAAACCGATGTCTGCCTCGCGCGTCTTGCCCCAGCGATTTGTTCGGGGAGGCCGTGTTCCTCTTTGTGATTTCCAAGGGCTGATCTGTGTTTCCGTCTACTCGTTTCTCATGGTCACAGCACATGGCGACTAGCAAGCGGCGTTTCTCCGGGCCTTGGCACTCAATATGCGGTAGTTTTCAAGGGCAGTTAGTTTTTCAAGGGCAGTCAGTTACTTCTAGACAGGTTCAAGGTATCGTTGTTCATAAAGTGCGTGCTGGATTACTCTCGTGTGCTATATGGATAATTCCGAGAATAAAGATGCTCGAGTCAGCCCGCCGCTTTCTCATCTCGCCACAGGTTTCTGCTGTTGATTTCAGTTGTCCCTGTAGATTGGCGGCGGTTTTTCTGCCCCTTGTCGCAGAATGTCTACCTGGGATTTTCCGTTCCCGTCCCTTTTCTTCCCATGATAACCAGGTGGAAAGAGAAAAATAAAAGTCTGCGAATCCCGTCGCTGCAAAGCGTAGTTCCCATTGTGTATCGTCCAAAGCCCAAGTTGCCTCCAAATTGACCCGGGGGTCATAATCATGCACTGCGTCATCAAAAGCTTTCAACGTCGGCATGGCGTGCATGAACCAGCCGTTTGTCTCTCCTCAAGAGCCAGACAAAGCTCGCCGGCACATCTTGCTTCAATTTGCCTGCTTGCTCGACCGACCCTTTGACCGCTTCACACGGTGGGAGGTCGAGGCAGCGCCGGCGGGCTGTAGCAGGGGTTCGTTCTCGTTCTCGTCCTCGGCCTCAGCCTCGGCGCTATAGGATCCGGCAGCAGCACTATCGTTGCCGACCGACTCGCCGTAGACCTCCTGCTCGAGCCCACGGGCGGCATCCCAGCCGGCCTTCTCGGCCAGCGTACCGACGTTGCCGAGACGACGGCGCATCTCGGCCTCGGCAGCGGCGGCGGCATTAGCGGTGGTGACCAGAGTGTTGGTGAGGCCCGCGTTGGAGCCGTCGTGGCTGGCGGTGGCCTGCAGTGCAGCAGCAGCAGCGGCGGCGGCGTGGCTGTTGGGCTTCGTGCTGCTCTTGCGCTCGACGCGCGAGCTCTCGGCATTGCTGCGGCGGGAGTAGGCGGAAACGAAGAAGGCGACAAAGAGATAGGTGAGGGGCGCCAGGTACAGCACATTAAGCCAGATGGCAAAGGTCTCACCGCTGGTAGCGGTACACGGGACGGTCTTGTACTGTTGGGCGGAGGCCGCCACCTGGGCGGCGGCTGAGCTGCTGACGGCAGCATCGGCAGCCGCGGCGGTGGCGCTGCCACTTGCCTGTGCGTAAGCGCCGAGCAGGTGGCTCTTCACCGAGCCGACGAGCCCCGAGGAGGCAGCGGCATCGGCAGACATGGCAGAAGAGGAGGACGCAGCGGCCTGGACGGCGGCATCACCCGAGGGCACAGTGTAGAAAACAAAGGAATGGGCCATGGCATAGGTGATTCCAATGACAAACTGGGTAATCTGCATCGTGGTCAGGGTGCGCTTGATGGCGGTGGGCACGCGGACGTTGAAGACGGTAACGGTGTAGTAGGTGTACTGGGGAGCGTGTTAGCTGGTGTACATGCAACGCTGCAGATAATAGAAAAAGACCAAACACAACAAAAACAGAAAAAAAATACAAGTGAAAAATACAGTAAAAATAGAGCAAAAAATACAGCAAAAAATACAGTAAAAAACAACAAAAAACAGTTGCGTACCATCAGGGCATGGATGCCGGCATTGACAAAGGCAAACATCCAGATAGGCGGGCTCATGTAACGCATGCCGGCCCACATGCACAGCATGGCACCGGTGTGGTGGTAAGTCTGGAGAGTGGAACTGAATTTGCCCTTGGCCAGGATGATAAAGGTGTCGAGGACCTCGTAAAATTTGCTCAGGTAAAAGATCCAGCCGTAAAAGGCCAGGCCCTCGTTCCAGATGCGGCCCGGCTGGGCGACGCTGGGGGCGGCTGGGAGGGAGGACGCCTGGGTGTGCCACTGGCTGGTGGCGTCGTCGTAGTAGAGGCCGTTGCCGAGGCCGGGAGCGCCGTTGAGGCGGCAGAAGCTGTCGACGGTGGCGGCAAAGCCCGAGGTGAAGGGGTTGGCGATGCTGCGGCGGAGGGCGCCAAGCATGCCGACAAAGGTCCAGACGGAGTAGAGGGCAAGGAGGACGTTGTGGAGGACGACAAAGACGAAGAAGGCGCGCGTCTTGCTAATGGCCCAAGGCCGCTTGCCGGTGGAACGGTTGTAGTTGTTGAGCAGCTTGGCCGAGACGGCGTAGAGGGCGGCAATGGTCAGCGGCACGCGGGCGTCGAGGGCTCTCCAGTAGATCCAGTCCGGGATGTGGAAGGGAGGCGCATGAGCCACGGTTCCGGGGGCCGCGGGCACGAGGAAGCCCGGGCCGGGATGTGGCGGCATGCGGAAGAGCTCGCGCGCGGGCAGCTTGAAGAAGACGGAAGACGCCATTTTTGTGAATAAAAGAAAATACAGTTGTAGGATAGGAAAGGAAACAAAGGGCCCAGGCCAAAGAACGGCGGGCGAGCCAGGAGGGGGAGAAAAGAGAAAAAGCAAGCAAGCAGCTGGCAGAGATATGAGAACAAGCAGACGGGCAATAAATGTACAGACGTAGGAACTATTTGACGAGGAGAGGAGGGGGGAGAGGAGGGGGGGGGGGAGAGGAAGAAGAGGGGGGAAGAAGAAGAAGAAGAACAGGGACAGGGACAGAGACAGAAATTCGAGCAATGTCGTGGCAGAAAAGACGCAGAAGCAGGGACAATAAGGGCAATAGCAAAACACACAGGCGCGGACGGCCGGCTCTCAACAAAATATTAGGTGGGAAGCTAATGTCTGGGCACTGCAGGAGCGGGCCAAGGCACGCGGCAGAGCTTTAAAGCCGGGGGAAGGAGCTATTGATAGCCCTGACGGAGACGGGAAGAAAAAGAGGTAGGGAGCACCGGGTGGAGTTGGAAGGGGGAGGGGGGGGAGGGAATCGGGCGGAGGGCGGGCGGACATTGCCCTAAATAAGGAAGGCGTTTTACGGGAGGAGGGCATCCGGTCGAGCGGCCACAGCACGACATCAGGTCGAGCGCGGCGCCGGGCAAGAGCGTTGGGGTAGTGTGTGCTTAGTGTGCGCGTCATGGATGTCGATGCAGTGGGTTGCTGCTCAAGACAAGGCAAGAGCAGGAGCCACTGTTCGGGATGGGGAGAGTGGAAGCATCGCCAAACAGCAGGCACGGTCGCGATGGCGATCACAGAGCACGAAACCGTTGCGGCAGGTGCGAAAAGCACGGCGGGTACAGAAAGGCACGACTGGCATGAAGGGCGAGATGAGCATTCAAAGTCGAGTCGTGGTGCTCGGAAGCAGCGGATGTGGCAAGATGGCGCCCGCCCGCCAGCCCGCCAGCCAGCCAGCCAGCCAGCCAGCCAGCCTTGTCGATGCTTTTGCATCTTGGCCCAGGGCCAAGCCAACGGCGGGCCGGCCGGCAGCCGGAGCCCTGTTTGGGGTATATTCCCGTTTACATGTATCGTACTTTGTGCGTTTTGTTGGGACGCCAGATCGGACCAATGGCGTGCCGCGACTTACAAGGACCACTTTGGTGTGGCGGCCGGTCGCCACACCCTTGCTGGGGGCACGTCGTGGCGCCCCGGGCTCGAGACGGCAAGAGCAATGGCAGCGAGACAGAGCGGCGCAGCAGGAGCGGCCAGCCGGCGGCCGGGGGCCGGCAGCGGCGCGGCAGCGGACAGGCATTGCTGGGAAAGAGAGTAGTAGTAGTGGCGGCTGCTCAGGGAAAGAACGGGCGTCGTTGTTTCGCCCCCCTCCCCGCAACCGTCCCAACAAAAAAATCCAAAAAAAAAAAAAAAAAGCAAAACGCCAGACGTGTCACATGACTCGGCCGGAGGGATCCAAGATCTGTCGTCCCCCCCCCCACATTCTCGACGCATCACACCGTGTATACACGGTACAGACACGGCCTGGGCTCCCGTCGCACATCACGACAGCCTCGTATGAGGAAGCGCATGAGCGCCGACCAATGTGAGCACGGAAACCCATCACCGGGCGGGCGGCGATTTTCTTTCGGTGTGCTTGCGCTGGCGTGCGGCATTCGCCGAGGAAGAGAGAATCCACAGACAGGTGAAAGAGGGGCAGAAGCAGCCAAAGCAAGGGCGACACGTTGGCGGCGGATGGCAGCTGAGGCGTACTCGCCGGCGTTTTGGGGGGGGCATGTTGGCGGCGGCTGACGGCTGAGCGTCCTTTACGGTCTTGTGGAGTGCATTTTGGCAGCTGAGGCGGGCTCGCCGTTGTCCGGGAGGGCATGTTGGCGGCAGGTGACGACTGATGGATTTTTTTTGGAAAGGGGGCATAAAAGGCAGGCAGGCCGCTGCCGCATCGTTTACGCTGCCGAGTCACAGACGACACACACCAATCGCCTTTACTCGCCATGTCTTTTGAAGATGCCCAAAACCCCGCCTTCCGGCCGCCGGCGCCGGCTCCGGACCCGGCTCCGGCTCCGGCTCCGGCTCCGGCGTCGGCTTCGGCTCCGGCCCTGGCCGGCCCACAAACGCCCGACCTGCCGCCGCCGCCGGCCGGTGACTGGTGGGACCACAGCCAGTGGGCCGTGCTGTTGTCGCTGCTCGACGCCATCCTGGCCCCGATCGAGTCGCAGGAGAAGGGTGCCTCGGCGGCGGGGGCGGCTCCGCCCGGCCGGCCCCGCCCGGCCGGCGACAGCTACGACTTTGAGCGCAGCAGCACGCTGCGCCTACGCGCGGCCGACTACAGCGCGGCCGTGTCCGGCGTGCGGGCGGCGCTGCACGACGCGCCCAGCCCGGGCCTCGTGGCGGCCTACCTGGCCGACCGGCCGTCCGACAACCCGGCGTTTCTCGCCAGCGTCCGGCGCACCGTGAGCACGCTGCCGGCGACCACGCGCCGGCAGCTCGGCACGCTTCTGGCGACGCTATCGTGTGTTGCTTTCTTCCCGTTTGTTTTTTTTTGTTTTTTGTTTTTTGTGTGTGTGAGCTGACAGCCTAGCCGGCGCCCCGGCGCTTTTCTCCTGACCGGCCGCTGCACGCCGGTGCATCGGCAGCCGGTGCACGTGCGCGAGGCGGTGCTGCGCAGGTGGTCGCGCGCCTGGACGCCGGCGCTGCGCAAGACGGTGCGCGCGCTGTACGTGGTGGCCCAGATGGCCTACGCGATGTCGGCGCCGCTGTTCCGCGAGGCCGCCGGCTACCGCGAGACGCCGCTCCGGTGGCGGCCGGCGCCGGACGAGGCTTTTGATTTCCTGCAGTTTGGCGGCGGCGGGACCGGAACCGCCAAGACCCAAACCGCCGAGACCGAGACCGAGACCATTGAGACCGACGTCGTCGTCGTCGGCTCCGGCTGCGGCGGCGCCGTGTGCGCGCAGGTCCTCGCGGCCGCCGGCCACCGCGTCGTCGTCGTCGACAAGGGCTACTACTTCCCCGCGTCGCAGCTGCCCATGCCGCAGGAGACCGGCGCGCGCCTGCTCTTTGAAAACGCTGGCGCCCTGGCCTCCACCGACCCCTGCATCAACGTGCTGGCCGGCGCCTGCTGGGGCGGCGGCGGCACGGTCAACTGGTCCGTCTCCCTGCGGCCGCCCGCCTCCGTCCGCCGCGAGTGGGCCGACCACGCCGGCGGCCCCGGCCTCGCCTTTCTGACCTCGCCCGCCTTTGACGCCTGCCTCGACCGCGTCTGCGACTTTATGACGGCCGAGGAGGCCGAGGAAGCGGATGAGGCGGAAGAGCCGGAAGAAGAGGCCCGCCCGGCCGGAGACGGCCAGTCCCACCGCGGCCGCGTCTTGCTGGACGGCGCCGCTCGCCTCGGCTTCGCGGCCGCGCCGCTGCTGCAAAACACCCGCGGCGGCCGGCCCCACGACGACGGCTACTGCCACATGGGCTGCGCCACTGCCGAGAAACGAGGCACCGCCTCCCGGTGGCTGCCGGCCGCCGCCCGCCACGGCGCCCGCTTCATCGAGGGCTTCCACGTCGAGCGCGTGCTGTTTGACGACGACGATGCCGACGCCGCCGACGGCACACGGCCGTCCCGCCGGGCTCCGGCCCCGGCCGCCGGCAGCAAGCGCACCGCCACCGGCGTCGTCGGCACCTGGGTCTCGCGGGACGCCGCCGGCGGCGTGGCCGGCCCGGCCGACCAGCGCACCACGCGCCGCGTCGTCGTCCGCGCCAAACGCGTCATCGTGGCCTGCGGCAGCCTCTGGAGCCCGCTGCTGCTGCTGCGCAGCGGCCTCAAAAACCCCCAGATCGGCCGGAACCTGCATCTGCACCCCTGCAACATGGTCGCCGCCTTTTTCGACGAGGAGACCGAGCCCATGCAGCGTACGTGTCGCTCTTTGGCTGCCCTCCGCTCTTGTCATTTTCTCACTGACCATCAAAATCAGACGGCATCCTCACCAGCATCTGCACCAGCTTCATCGACCTCGACGGCCACGGCCACGGCCCCCGGCTCGAGCCCATCTGCATGAGTGTGCGTCTGTATTTTCTCATATGAACACCGACTTCTTCCTCCATTGACACCGACTTCTTCCTCCACTGACACCGACACCAGCCCTACATCATGTTCGCCAACCTGCCCTGGTCCGGCAGCCTCAACTTCAAGCTCGCCGCCCTGCGCTACCGCCACATGGACGGCTTCATCTCCCTGACCCGCGACCGCGACTCCGGCCGGGTCTTTGCCGACCCCGACTCCGGCCAGCCCGTCGTCGACTACGCCATCTCCGCCCTCGACCGCGAGCACGCCCTCGAGGGCGTCATCGGCCTCGCGCGCCTCTGCCACGCCACCGGTGCCCGCGAGATCCGCCCCTGTCTCCCGGGAGTTGCGCCGTTTGTACGGCCCGCCGGCTCGGCCGGCTCGGCCGACTCCTCCGCTGATGACGCCGCCTTTGAGTCCTGGATCGCCCGCATCCGCACCGCTGGCCGGTCCACCTCCCTTTGGGACGGCGGCGGCGGCCTGGCTGCCGAGACGCCCTTTGCCTCTGCCCACCAGATGGGCACCTGCCGCATGGGCGACGACGGCCACCGCCTCGACCAGTCCGGCCCGGCAGGCAGCGCCCGCGGCGTCACCAGCGTCGTTGACCCCCACGGCCGCGTCTGGGGCACCGACGGCCTCTACGTCGCCGACGCCAGCGTCTTCCCCAGCGCCAGCGGCGTCAACCCCATGCTGACCGTCATGGCCTTGGCCGACTGGGTTGCCCAGGGCGTGGCCCAGGACCTGGCACGCAGCAAGACCGCCTAGCCGCAGCCGCAGCAAGCATCACACATCTGTCCAGTTGTACTCTTTAGTTTGTATATACTTTTTAAGCGGTTCTTCTTTCAGCGGTTACTGTTAATCAATTCCTTTATAACCGGCTACTTCTTAAGTTACTTTGTTCAGTTACTTTATCTGTTACTTCTTATTTTAATCGGTTACTCTCATTGGTTACTTGGATCGCTTACTTCTAAGTAGTAAAGGCGAGCCAGGGAAACCACCGAACCAAACAAAGAAACCACAGGAACGGACAAGGGGAGATGAGTGATGTTGCAGAAGGTGTGTGCGTCCAAGGCCACCTTGGACAGAGCCTTTTTTGGCTCGGCGACTGCGTGTCTCGGGACAACAAAAGTAGGCTCGTTGGAACCGCAGTCGTTTGATCAGTCGAGAACAAAAGAGATTGTGGCCGTAGTTGTATTGAATCGGCGTCGAGTGCGAGAAATGCGGGTTTTGAGAACAAAAGACAGCGGGCAGGAAATGGGGGCCTTGTTACGCAGGTCCAGCCTCCTTCTCGCTTGAGCAAGCGGCTAGATACACAAATTTTACGTCGTGCAGGCAGTAGGTATGAAAAGAAAAAGTGTCGATGGATTGTTCTTTAATACTCTGAAAGTGCGAGGCTAGCTCGACGACGCGCAGCGCGCCTGTAATTAATCAAAAAAAAAATAAAAGACACTGCGGGATCCTTGATCAGTCAGCTGCGGCACTCCCCGCCTCACTCCGTGTACAGTACGGGTGGGATTTCCCCATACTTCTTTAATCAGACACCTCTTTAATCGGGCATTTCTTTCGGACACCTCTTTAATCGAGTCACTTTTATCAGGTCACTTTAAACTAGATAAGCCACCCAGTAACACCAAGAGTCACAGAAAAGGGCCGTTTTTTGTAAACTATGAATCCGCCAGGGAGGGGCCATTCTCCAGGAAAGCCCTTGTTTCACAAAGACAGAGAATAGTTACAGGGGGGGGGGGGGAACAAAAAAAAACCCGCATCTCAGCGGCATGCCACTTATACAGCGAAAGACCAGGTGAGGGGCCGTGGCAAAGAGCTTCGGCACTCGCACCGCGAGCTGTCCTGGCCGGTCTTTCCAGCTCCATTTCCCGTCTTCCTCCTTCTGATGGCACGCCAACTCCAATCCCTAAACACCGCAAAAGGGACCGAGTTCCGCAGCGAGATGAGCTGCTTCAACTGCCGCTTGCTTCTTCCCCTTCTGGACAAGGCAAGGCATAAATTATTTAGAGGACACCAATCCAATCCGGCCTTCAGCACCTGGCCCGGCAGGTGGTGACGAAGCCGAAATCAGTATAGGTGTTCCTGCTGTGTCCCCCTTTTGAGTATCCACCATGGGTCCTCTCGATGTCGTTGTGCTGCTGCCCCAATCTACCAAAAGACGCCAAATCGCCGTCGCAGCATGCCGATCAGACTCCCGGCAACCAGCTGCCTTCTTTGTGGAGCCCTGCTGTAGCTGTTTTTTTGGCGGATTGATGAATGCTTGCCGTCTTTTCGTTGCCAAACGTGCACCGCTGGATATTTTTCCGTCCTTTGAGGGATCACCGCCTGGGCGAACCGGTCGCCAGAGACTGCCGTGCTAAACACACCACATTCGCTTTTCTTGTCCAAGCTGAATGGGTCCACGAGCTGTTGATTTATGCTCCTGTCATAAGTCATTCTCCAAGTTCGTCAAGCATCGGCCGTCATGGTGTTTCTGTCGTCAAAGGTCGTAAATCATATCGTATCGGATTAGATTGGGGCGAACCGCACAAAGAGGGGGTGGTGGTGGGGGGTATGTGAACATATAGACAAGAAAAGAAAAAAGGTCAAAAAGAGCGAAGCGCGTCTTGGTAAAGCCTGCGTAAAGGGGTATCTCGAGTAGAATGCCAGTGCCGTATATCTGCCGGGGTAGAGATGTAGAGCAAATACAAAAGAGAAGAAAAAGAAAGAAAAAAACATATATGCCCAGACATATATATATATAGAAGGAAAAAAAAAAAGAGAGCAAAATCTTCTGTCTGGATACTCGCCAGAGTGCATGCATTGCTGCGTTTTTCTTGGAAAGAAAAATTAAAAAAAAAAAAGAAAGCCCAAGGACCGCCCTATGTACGCCCTGCCCGTAAATGCAAATTTGTCGCCACGTTCAGTGGATCCAGCCAGTTTGTGGTAATAATCAAAAACAATATAGCTGTGTGACCGACCTCGCGGTACGTGCTGGAGAGAGAAAGATCCTGCCTCGCTTCGCTGTGACCCATGAAAATCGAACCAAAAAGACGACAAAAAAAACAAGGGAAAAAAAAAAGAAAAGGCTCGCCCGCTGAAATCAGATATGTAAAGAGATGAGAAATCAAACCCTGAAAATAGAAGCTCCCAGATGACACTCCCTGCTTGTTGAAAAGTGGAGTTGAGGTCCCAAGATGTCTGCCAAACGCCGATATGGTTGTATGCTGATGGATGCCTGCCGTCTATGCTGTTGATGCCAGAGTTCTGTACGTGTGCTGCCGATGCCAGAGTTCTGTGCTTGTGCGCGCTGTTTGCGCCTTCGCCCGATACCAGATTCCGTAAAGTAATGAGCCCACCGAGGTACGCAGCCCGTCTTGTGTATCGGTGTATGTATCCCAACGCCATCCCTGGAACAACCAAAGAAGGAAGAACTCGTCTCTTTTCCCTCTTGCGGCGAGAATCGAAAGAAGGAAAGGAGAAAAAAAAAGGGCAGAGTTCCTCACTCAGTAGAAGAAAGCTGGAGGAGCGGTCGTGGTGGGTGCCGTGGACGTGACCGCTGGATGAGTGGTAGTATTCATGATTGTTCCAGTGACGGCGGCTGGTTGTCAAATCGTAGCATACTCCTGGAACCGATCCCAGCCAAACGAGCCATAGCCGACGCTCACGCCGCATTGCGGCGCAAACATGCTCGGCAACGGCAGCTGCGGGATCGGTGCCGACACGACAGGGGAGCCGCCGTAGAAGAGAGCGGCCGTGGAGTACGGCTCGGTAAAGGGTGGCGGGGGCGATGACTGGTGCATGTCGCTCATGCCCATGCCGGCCCAGAGCTGCGAGGCCCCGCTAATGTCAAAGGCGGATGTCGTCGGAACGTTGGGGCTGGACGAGAGCACCCTCCACGGGTCGACAGGGGCAGGCATGGCTGTGTGGAGGTGGGCGGTGGTTGCGGCAATGGCGGCAGCCGTGGCAGCAGCCGAGGCAGCCGCCGAGGCCATGGACGGGCTGTGGACGTTAAAGGGCTGCTGGGCCCACAGGCCGCTCATGTTGGCGCTGCTGGCGTTGCTGGGCAGCAGCGGCGGCTGGCGGAAGACGTCGACGACCTTGGGCGGTGGCGGGAGCAGCGGCTTGAACATGTTGAGAATGTTGTTCTTGACTTCCTCGCTCTTGCCGCAGAGCAGCTCGCCGGCACCGTCCTCCTCGAGGCCCTCGAGGGCGGACACGTGTGTGCGGAAGACGTAGCGGTTGATGGCCTGGATAAAGTCGTTGTGCAGTTTCTTGCATTGCTGCTCCTTCTCGGTCCAGTCGTACGTCCTTGCCTTGGCGTCGGCACAGTGAATGTTTTTGTGGTACTCAATCAGAGTCTCGATCGTGTCCGGCGTGAGCTTGAAGGCGACCTCGTTGCGTAGGACCATGTCCACGTGCACAATGTAAGCCTCGACCGTGATGAGCTGGTAGTTGAAGAGCGCCTCGACAAGGGGATCGGGGTCGCTCAAGAGCTCGGCTTCGGGGGCCTTGGCCACCATCAGCGAGGCCAGCGTCCAGATGGCGTTTTCGGAAGACAGCGTTTCGGTGAGACACCTCTGGTGCTGGGCGACACTGTTGAGCGGCCGCTTTATCCGGTTGATGCGCTTCAGCGTCTGCGTTACCCACGGCTCAACCTTGGAGCCCAAGACGACGTTGACGGACGAGGCCCGGGGAGCAAAGGCGGCCGCGGACGCTGGAAGCAGTTGTGGAGGCATGATGCGGGAAGCTGTGCGAGGGAGAAGTCGGAAGCAATAAACAGCCCGCCGATATGATATAACACGCTGCGAGATCGGAATACGGCGCTTTGGTAGTAGAGAAATCGACCGGGAGGGGGAGGAGGAGGAGGAGGAGGAGGAGGAGGAAGAGGAGGAGAGAAATCAGCGGAGCGAAGCGGAAACGAAGAAAGAAACGAGGAGACAAGAAGGAAACAAAAAGGAAACGGGGAAAGACAAAGAGGTTAGCAGCCGGGCGGTTCCTAGGATGAGGGTTGAAGGGCGGGAGGAAGAGACTAAGAAGACGCCGCGACTGTAGAAGGGAAGAGGGAGGGTGAAGAGCTCTCAAACATAACGGCAATGCGAGAGAGGGTGGTGGGGGAGAGATATACAAAAACGACAGCCTCCGCTTTTTGGGCTGGGATCGTCTTGTCCAGCGGTAGGGGCCCAGAAGCGAAGTGGAGGGCAGTCGTGAAGACGAGGAAGACAGAGGGCATTAGTGGAGTCGGAAGGCAAAGACAGGGGGGGGGGGGGGGTGGGCAAGCAGGCCGCGGCGGTGGTGGTGGAGGAGATGTGGTGGGCGTAGTGGATGGGGGGGGGGGGGGGGCGTGGTGGGCCACACCGGCCCCCCCCCCACCAGCGCAGCGGCATTTAGTCCCCGCAACCAAACAATTACGCCAATGCAGATTAAAAATAAACCCCCCGAGCACAGCGCCGACCCCCCCAGCCT